>CM042411.1:4797541-5118474 GCA_023634145.1 Thymallus thymallus | reverse complement strand
AAGCCCACATTTCACTCTGCTAAAATTAGAGGAGATACTATATAGAGAGTATAAACTTCAGGGATATAGGGAGAGGAGGGGCTTTCTGGAAGTACTGTAGGGGACACTCATTTAAAGCACACAGACACACTAACTCCAGAGAAAGAGCTACATGCTTACACCAAAGGCAGTAAAATCCTGCACTGCCAGCAAAAGACAGACCCATCGTCCTGCGTTCTTTTTCTCTCAAGCAGCAGCAGCAGTTTTCCCGTGGAGGAACAATGGAGAGAGACACAGGATCAATCACATTAGCGCAGAGTATGCAACAGAACAGACAGCAGCTGGATCTACATTCAGCCTGCATGGCCAGAGGCTCAAGCACAGACGACAGCAGCAGCAGAGGCCTCAGTAAACCTCGTCAATACTGGATTTGGCTAGCGGTGAAATAAATAACAAGTACTTTAATAAGATAAGACTAGCGTGACTCCATTCCCCTCTTGTCCGGTGATAAATCCCCAGTCTGGGAGTAAATGATGTCAGGCCTCGTGTCATGGAAGGCTTATCATGTCTAAAAAGGGACAACTAGTAGAATAGGAGTATCATTACATTGGATAATAAGAATAACACTGGAGTTAAAAGCTCATCACTGCTTCTGTGAGCAGTTCTACGTAAGACCAACAGGAGGTAGAGAAGAGCATAAAATCCGATCCAAAGCTTAACTACAGTTGTCAAAGTGCCTCTCAAACAAAGTTGGTCAAAAACAGGGTTGCTGTACCTCAGCTGTAGCCTGGGTGGACTCAACCGAACCTGTGAAAGTGCTCACCTCCTCTCTGCACGTCACAGACGAGAACTACTGCACACAATACATGTTTCCATCTCAGTTAAGGACAAGTATAGGGGAAAGCTTGGCTGCAGCGGACCTCGTGAAATGTCAGACTGTTCCATCTTTCGGTGGTCGCTGTCAGCCCCAGGACTATCCAACCTTATCCAGACCAATCACTGTGCTGCTGTAAATAGCTTACTGGACAGAATGGAGCTCTGACTGAAGCAGGGCCAATTAGAGTCCCATCGTACCTCGCCTCCCCTCTTAACTTGGTAGGGCTCTGGTAGGGCCAGCCTAACACTTTCTGCATCCCAAAGCCCTGGCTCCCCAGCTACCAGCCTCTAACCCAGTCTAGCCCATATCCAGCCTCAGCTTCGGCTCCAGAGCAGATCCCCTGCCCCAACAACCAGCTTCAGCCCCCAGCCTCTAGCACCAAGTCTAAGCCCCCAACCAAACACAGGGGAATTATGCAAACTCAGCACTGGAGGAGTTGAACAAAAAGAAAAAACACTAACAAACCCACCTTCTCTAACGAGGAGAGAAAGGGGAAAAAAAAGGAGAACAGCAGAGCGAGTGAGGAGGGGGATGGAGAAGGGAAGGAGGGAAAGAGGGAGAGAGCGCATGAGAGAAAAGTCCTTGGTTATGACGTTATTAAGACAGCTCACACTACAAATGTTGTTGCAAACAGACAGACAGGGGAATTGGAGAGGACTGAAACATCCGCACACACACGCACACTGAGGATATCCTTAGACTCCTTCAAAGTGCAAGCAGCCCCCAGGGTCTCCTCGTGTTAGAGGCAAGCAGCACCAGGCAGGCTCAGAGTGTGAGAACACCCACACCACTGGAGAATGTCTCATTACCACCATTTCCATAAATCAAGCGAATCACTATCGGGTAGTGCAAAGCTGTCATCAAGGCAAAGGGTGGCTACTTGGAAGAACCTCAAATATAAGATATATTTTGATTTGTTTAACACATTTTTTGGTTACTACATGATTCCATGTGTTATTTCATAGTTTTGATGTCTTCACTATTATTCTACAATGTAGAAAATAGCAAAAATAAAGAAAAACCCTGGAATGAGGAGGTGTGTCCAAACTGGTACTGAATGTGTGAAATTTGTTTTGATTCAGAATGGACCATTATCGTGCACCTGTATCGAAACAGGGGCTAGTGGGAAAAAAATGCACTTAAATAGCAAATGGAGGATGCTTTTCCACGTGGTTTATTTCCATGCCGGCCAGGTAGGCTATACTCCTGTTGTAAAGAGAAGCAATGTGCTTAATATTAGGAAGGTTGAGAAATAAATATAGTAGTCCTAGCCTATAGAAAGGCCATCGCTGTTTTCTTGCACAATTGCATTGTCTATTGAAATGTTATGTCAACAGAGTGCCTAACCCGGACACTTAAAAGAAATCACGCTATGTCCTATGACGAACCATCAAACAGGCAAAGCATCAATACAGGACTAAGATCGAATCCTACTACACCGGCTCTGACGTTCGTTGGATGTGGCAGGGCTTGCAAACTATCCTGGATTACAAAGGGCAACCGAGCAACGAGCTGACCAGCTACGCGAGCCTAACAGACGAGCTAAATGCCTTCTATGCTCGCTAAGATGCAAGCAACACTGAACCATGCATGAGAGCACCAGCTGTTCCGGACGACTTTGTGATCACTCTCTCCAGAGCCGGTGTACGCAAGACATTTAAACAGGTTAACATTTACAAGGACGGATTACCAGGACGTGTACTCAAGAGCATGCGCGGACCAGTTGGCAAGTGTCTTCAATAACATTTTCAACATATCACTTAACCAGTCTAATACTATATGCATGTTTCAAGCAGACCACCATGGTCCCTGTGCTCAAGAAAGCCAAAGTAACCTGTCTAAATAACTATCACCTCGTAGCACTCGCATCTGAAGCCACAAAATGCTTTGAAAGGCTGGTCATGGCTCACATTAACAACATCGTCCCAGACACCATGGACCCACTCCAATTCGCATAGCGCCCCAACAGATGATGCAATCTCTATTGCACTCCACGCTGCCATTTCCAACATGAACAAAATAAACACCTACGTGAGAATATTCGCAGTTGCAAATGAGAACTTGTTCTCAACTGACCTACCTGGTTAAATAAAGGTGAAATAAAATAAAAATAAAATAAAAAAATGCTGTTCATTGACTAAAACTCAGCATTCAACACCATAGTGCCTTTAAAGCTCATCACTAAGCTAAGGTCCCTGGGACTGAACACCTCCCTCTGCAACTGGATCCTGGACTTCCTTAAGGGCCGCCCCCAGGTGGTGAGGGTTGGCAACAACACATACGTCACGCTAACCCTAAACACGGGGGCCCCTCATGGGCCGCGCACGACTACAACACTATCATTAAGTTTGCTGACGACATGACGCTGGTAGGCCTGATCACCAACGACGAGGAGACAGCCTATAGGGAGGAGGTCAGAGACCTGGCAGTGTGGTGCCAGGACAACAACCTCTACCTCAACTTCAGTAAGACAAAAGGAGATGATCGTGGACTACAGGAAACGGGGGGCCTAGCACGCCCCCATTCACATCGACGGGGCTGTAGTGGAGCGGGTCGAGAGCTTCAAGTTCCTCTATGTCCACATCACAAAAGGATCTATCATGGTCCAAACACACCAACACAGTCGTGAAGAGAGCACGACATTGCCTCTTCTCCATCAGAAGGCTGAAAAGATTTGGCAGGGGCCATGTTATTTTCACTCTTTATTTTTATTAGTTAAAGTTTCACTTTCTTTTTATTTAAAATTATTCTCTCATCTTTAACTCTGCATTGTTGGAAAATGACCCGTAAGTAAGCATTTCACTGTTAGTACGAAGCAATGGGACAAATAAAATTGTATTTGAATTGAAACCTGGATTTTTTCATACAGAATTGGTTAAATAGCTACTGACCCTAGAATGCAAATGTGCCTTGAAAAACAACTACTGTCGGAGCTTTCAAAATGGCAGATTATCCAAGCCCGCTCTGCAATCATATTACCAACAACCAAACACACATCTCTCTCTCTGTGTCCAAGACAGCCAGCCCTCATTGAGAAAATAGCAGAGCTACCACCAGAATATATTACTCAGGGTTGGTGGTAGAGATGACAGAAAAGCCATTTACATTAGACGCAGTGGCTCATCGCATCCAACAACAAATGAAGCTACAACCAGCATATAGCACAGTCTGTTCCAAGGCCACTCCATCTGAGTTAACTCTGTGGGCTGGGCTCAGCAGACTGCTGCTTGGAGAGAATAAAGATACATTGTAGCTATCCCCCAAGCTGTTAGCTAGCCGTTCCTCTGATTAATCATATCTGGAAAACAGAAATGGCCGCCACTGAAAACATTGCCTCATTTGTCAGCAATAAGTAAACAGTTTGACTAAAAGTCCTAAACATCCTTGTGAGCGATACCAGGCTCAGTGTGACTGCTGTTGTGTGGAACCCCCGAGGGGCCAGTCACAAGTTGTTGCAGCCACAGAGGGGGGGGGGGGGATAGGTCAGGAACAGGGCCTTGATTGAGCCCCTCACTTTGCCCCTGCTCCATAACCAGAGTTCTCCAAACACACACGCTGACCACTACCCCCCCAAGACACACATCAGAATGTCTAATTACACCCAATTTTTCATGAGAGCAGGTCCTCACTAAACATATGACCTCGCGCTGAGGAAATAAGAGTCATTCTGCCAAATCAATATGAACAGTGGATCAAAACGAATTAGACACAAATCGTTTGTTTTCACCCGATCATATTCAGCTTTAGTGAAGCAAAAAATTCTGCAAAGTAAGGCAAAACATTGATGAGTCATCTGTGTGGACTGTAAACACTAAAATATTTTAAAAAGTGCCTTTGGCAAATGTCTGGTCAAGTAGTTTGACGCTCAAGTGTGATGACACATTAATAGTGTGTTTCGGCATTGCTCTACCTCTCCCTCATGCTTAAATCCACCAATACCTAGTCACGTTAACCAGTGTCTGAGCACAGAACTCCAAGGCTAACACTTGCCCATCTTCTACATCAGACAAGAGTTGTGCATCATCCAGGACACCTCTCACTCTGACTACTGCAGTGGGTGAGGCAACAGGACGGCAACAGGCAAGACCAAAGAGAGCTGGGTGGACATCTCCGGTCATTACAGCAGGTATTCTTCCCGTCGGTCAGCAGATCTCACCCTCACCTGTGTCCTGAGAGTTGAGCACCTCCAGGGCATGCATCATGGCACTGGCGAATACGTTGGCATCCTCCTTGCTGCCAAAGTTGAGTCCGTAGACTTGCCTGGCGTCACGCCACTGGTGGAAGGTCGGTGTGGCCTGGTTGTACTTAAGCCCCTTGGGAATGGCACAGTTTATTACCACCTGCAGAAGGAGAGAAAGAGAGCGAGATTGAAGAGGGGGGGGGGGGGATTGAGAGAGAGAGAGAGGGGAAGATTGAGAGAGGCATGGTTTTTGAGATGTTTTGATAGCTCATTTATAGTGCTTGTCAGCTCTGGGATTCGATCCGAACTTTGCAAGAGATTTTCTTGTAGGCAAAGTCAGATTCTGTTGCATTGACAGGCACGACTCAGGCCTGTACTCTAGATAGACCGGTACGCCATAACCAATCAATCAGAACTGAAGTAAGCATATACACAAATAGCCATATGTGGATCTGTGCCATTCACTTTGAACTGGACTCTGTTTAGGCAACAGTATGAACGGTCGGGAGTAGATGTGCTTGTTTTGAGATCAAAGTGAGAGCTGCATGTAGCCACATCTGCATATTTGTTCATATTCTTTGGTAGTTAGTGAGTTATTAGCCCAGTTATAGCTCATTTCTAGTCAACAAATGGGAGAGTGGTTGCTTCCAACAAGAGCACAAAATGTGTGTACTTCTATCAATCTTTGAAAAGAGTGTCAGGTAAAGAGCTTTTTTATGTTTTAAAGAGGTGTTGTATTTTAAAAACGGTCTCGAATAAGCAAAGTAGCCAATTGGCATGAATTATATTTTGTAAAGTGGTTTCTTGCATCAAACAACATTTTCAGTCACCTTGTCTGAAGGACAAGTGGATAAACAGGTTAATGTCAAGCCCTGCATGGAACTTAGGCAAGTCTCATGGAATGTAGGCAAGTCTCATGGAACTTAGGCATTAAACACCACACAATGGCTGCTACTGTAGACTGAATGATAGAACAGCTTTTTCCAAGTTAAAACATAATGGGATGCATTTTTCTCCATAGTTTATTGTAGGCCACTCTGGTAGGTCTACATTATGATCAAATAGTTCCAAGTTAACATTTTTGAGGGATCATTGGTTACCGCCACACTAACTACAGTAAAGTAGGGGGGGGACATTGAATGATAAATATGTGGTTATTTAACAGCTGGACCAAGAAGAAACCCTGTGTCTATAGTCTTCAGGTCAGAGAAACATTAGCACACCTTTCATAAATAAATGGAGGGAATCGAATGTGCTGCATTCAGGTCCCAAGCAATAATTCACTACTTGAGGCTCAAGGTAGTTCTTCAATGCTATGGTTGGCTAAAGCTGTGGGGGGAGAGGAAAAAAAGACCTACATCTGCACCAAGTTTATTTCCAAAATCTATAATTGAATTAGAACATTCCTTTGGCTCTTGAAAGTGAAGACGTGTTGGTTTCTAGCTTTATTTTTACTCTGGGCGGCCAGGCCAGCAATTTACATAATCTGTTCTAAAACGTATTGTTGATGAGCTCACTGAGGCGCGTGGCAGAGCAGAGAAAACGAAACGGGTGTCGGTTCGACTCGAGCCAGAGACCGAGAGGAACACATAGCAGTTAATCTAGCCCCTATCAGAAATCAGCTGTACTGAAACCCGGCCAAGAATCACTCTGGATCACCTATTAGTCTTTAACGGAGTCAGGCTCGGAGAGAGGCATTCAAGGCCTAGCTATAGATTCCACTGCTGCTGTCACCAACTGAAAGAGTCGTTGCAAAGGGAAAAGTAGCCTATAGATGCTGCAACTGAAGGATAAACTGAACGTGCTAGTTCTTGGTCATGTTTTTTGGGGGTTCATATTGCATGCATGAAATGGAAATGTTCTCTGACAAAACCAGACAGTCTCTCTTCCTCTAAACAGATGCAGACAGGTAGCAGTCTCCGTTGAATATTAATAAATACCATTACATCTTTATGCATTTATCCTGTCTCATATTTTAGATAGAAGTCAATAATCACATCAATACTAAATCACAGTGTGTATAATGTTTTGATTTGATTTGAAATCCTATTGCAGGTCCATTTGCCGTGTCATGCAGTTTAGAGTTAACTCTTGGGTCTGGGTTGTACTTACGCGTCGAACACACCGACTGAGTCATTGCGTTTTGGTCAATTCATTTCCAACGGAACGCTATGGTTTGCCTTGCAGCATTGTGTTGCATACGTTGGATTTATCGAACGTATGCGTCAGACTATGTGTAAACGGGTTGACATTAATGGTAGCAGAAGGTGAATGTTGAACTTTTGTTGTACACATATCTAGATGGTGCTGCATTCTATTTTGCGCAATGAAGCAGTCGGTGTGTTCAAAGCGTTAGGGCCGGGAAGATACCAATATTGTGATACTCGTTACTATTGTGGCAAGGAAACTAAACTTATTTAGGAAAATAGCCCTAACGTTGGAAACTAACATCATTAAGTTGTCATCCAGACTCGAATGAATTTATTTTTAAGCTATAGAACACAATGTTTTACATACAGCAGGTTTATTTAAAAGAACCAAAAGAGGTTTTTTTTTTCTTACCATGGGAGGAATATTGCGATACTGGTATTATCCCAGGCCTAATTATACTCTGAGGGTACATAACGGCCTTATGAAAGTCTTATAAACGCTTCACCAATGTCTTATCTAGTCTTTGGGCTACTACAATATAAAACAGTTAGCTGTGACAGATGGAGAACAGGGCGCCAACATGGCCTTTCACGGTGTCTAATTATCATGGGAACCCCGTTTTAAGAAGAGTCCAGTCCCTACTACATGTGAACGATACAGTTGAAGTCGGTAGTTTACATACACCTTAGCCAAATACATTTAAACTCAGTTTTTCACAATTCCTGACATTTAATCCTAGTAAAAATTCCCTGTTTTAGGTCAGTTAGGATCACCACTTTATTTTAAGAATGTGAAATGTTAGAATAATATTAGAGATAATTATTTATTTCAGCTTTTATTTAATTCTTCACATTCCCAGTGGGTAAGAAGTTTACATACACTCAATTAGTGTTTGGTAGCATTGCCTTTAAAATGTTTAACTTGGGTCAAACGCTTCAGGTAGCCTTCCACAAGCTTCCCACAATACGTTGGGTGAATTCTGGCCCATTCCTACTGACAGAACTGGTGTAACGGAGTCAGGTTTGTAGGCCTCCTTGCTAGCACACGCTTTTTCAGTTCTGCCCACAAAGTCCAGTAACCAAGGGCTTTGTGTTGGCCACTCCAATACCTTGACTTTGTTGTCCTTAAGCCATTTTAGGACAACTTTGGAAGTATGCTTGGGGTCATTGTCCATTTGGAAGACGCAACATGCTCTTCTGTTTATTTATAAAGCACTCCATTAAAAACACCAGCCATATATTTCAGCATTAATTTCCAATAGACATACTAATTGTAATACCAGATCACAGTCATGGATTACATTAGAGACGCCTGCAGTCTACACAGATTTGGGTAGAACTGCCTTCAGTTCCTTTGCACCTTTTCTGTGGAACAAATTGCAGACCCACCTCAAGCTAGACACTTTGGTGCCCCTTGCCCATTTCAAAAATATTTTAGAGGATCAATATGATGTTATCTGGGTTTGCTTCTGTTGAACTCTGTTTTTTATTTTTTTATGTTTCTCTGTTTTTTTTTTTTTTTTTAGATCTTTCTTCTACAAAATGTCTGTCTAAATTGTACATGTTAACATGTTTACACAGGGCACAGCCGTAAAAGAGATCTACGTCTCAGTCTGTTTTCCCTGACAAAATAAAGTTTAAATTTTAAAATTTTAAAATTGCGACCAAGCTTTAACTTCCTTACTGATTTCTTGAGATGCTGCTTCAATATATCCACATAATTTTCCTTCCTCATGATGCCATCTATTTTGTGAAGTGCACCAGTCCCTCCTGCAGAAAAGCACCACCACAACATGATGCTGCCACCCCCGTGCTTCACGGTTGGGATGGTGTTCTTCGGCTTGCAAGCATCCCCCTTTTTACTCCAAACATAACGATGGTTATTATGGCCAAACAGTTATATTTTTGTTTCATCAGACCAGAGGCAATTTCTCCCAAAAATACGATCTTTATCCCCATGTGCAGTTGCAAACCGTAGTCTGGCTTTTTTTAATGGTGATTTTGGAGCAGTGGCTTCTTCCTCGCTGAGCAGCCTTTCAGGTTATGTCGATATAGGATTCTTTACTGTGGATATAGATACTTTTGTACCCGTTTCCTCCAGCATCTTCACAAGGTCCTTTGCTGTTGTTCTGGGATTGATTTGCAATGTTTGCACCAAAGTACGTTCATCTCTAGGAGACAGAACGAGTCTCCTTCCTGAGCAGTATGACGGCTGCGTGGTCCCATGGTGTTTATACTTGCATACTATTGTTTGTACAGATGAACGTGGTACCTTCAGGCGTTTGGAAATTGCTCCCAAGGATGAACCAGACTTGTGGAGGTCTGCAATTTGTTTTCTGAGGTCTTGGCTGATTTCTTTTGATTTTCCCATGATGTCGAGTAAAGAGGCACTGAGTTTGAAGGTAGGCCTTGAAATACATCCACAGGTACACCTCCAATTGATTCAAAAGATGTCAATTAGCCTATGAGAAGCTTCTAAAGCCATGACATCATTTTCTGGAGCTTTCCAAGCTGTTTAAAGGTACAGTCAACTTAGTGTATGTAAACTTCTGACCAACTGGAATTGTGAAATAGTGAATTCTAAGTGAAATAATCTGTCTGTAAACAATTGTTGGAAGAATTACTTGTGCCATGCACAAAGTAGATGTCCTAACCAACTTGCCAAAACTATAGTTTGTGAACATGAAAATCGGTGGAGTAAACTTCCGACTTCAACTGTATATCCTCAGGTTCAGATGGAGATGTGAATGGAACTTGGCTGGTGTGTAAGCGGTGTGTTTGTGTCTACAGTGATGGTGTCTATGTGAGAAGGGCCTTTTTTCATTGTGTTGACATGATCAACACGACGATAACAAGGCTCTGTTAATGATGTCCCACAGGGACAAGACAGAGAGGGTTCTGGGATTGATGATAAAGCACATGCCGACCGGTGGCGCTACCCCTCTGCCACAGGAGGAATCCCGTGTGTTGGATGGATTGATCACACCTCCTCGATATAAACAGTGTTACCGGGTAAACAGCCTCCAGTGATCCTGTGCACACACACACACGCACAGACATAGACGCAGTGTCTTCACACTCCTGGGGTCTATGTACTGTGCTCATCCATCACAAGACATTGCAGGGTCTTGAGGGGATGGATTCTGCAACGCTCAGTGGCTATGGAGACAACAGCAAGGCCTCACTACACTGGAGACCCACTGTACTATGGAAACCTTCGTCATCGCAGGAGAGAGGCTACTGGGTCAGTATTTAGAAACGGTGATGTGTTTTTGGGCACATCTACATCCATCACACACAGTAGGACAAAACGTCAAGGCAATCAACTAGTGAGAGAGTAAGTGAGTGCTAGACTGAGGGAGGGAGTGAGGGCCAGTAGCTCCTTAATGTAAAAATGAAACCAATATCATAGAGGCTTTTCCACCGCGTTAAATCCCTCTGCTCTAGAGCAAGTAGCCTAGTAGGTCAATAGGTGGCAGGAACTAGGTCAAGGCGTATTGCTTCAGGGGGAACAAATAGAACAGTGGTCTTTAAAGAAAGAAAAAAATAGTATTGCACTCAATCGGTCATTGACACCCCCTGCATCAGGGTTGGCTTTAATGTAATCTTTAACTGGCCTCCGTGGGATCAGTTCTCTGAGGGGAGCGAGGCGCTGTGCTGAGAGTTGACCATCCCAATAAACATGGATACCAGATTTAGAACAAAAATAGGCTTTTGGAGTAACCGGGCAACTTGCATGATAATGGTATGCATACTGTAGCTGGAACTGCAGTGCAACCTTTCTCCACTCGTCTGACCTGTCCTACACTTCTCCATCCCGCTCTCCCTCCCTCCCTCCTTCTCCCCATGGGCCTCTCCTGACGCTGCTACAGTATGTAACATGATCTGCCACTGCAGCAAAAGTCCCTGGTTGTCTCCTCTGTATCAGAGACAGGCCACAGAACAATCTGAACTCATCATGAGGGGCCACAGTTGCTCGCAGGTTTGCGTACCAACATCAATCCCATTTTAGTAGCCCCCCTCTGGACATTTTGGAGTTAATTTCGTGTAATTCTAAACATTTTGCCATGGGATGGAGAGAAGATCTTTTTTTTTTTTAACTAATTTCATGCATTTCTACTCATTTTGCCATGGGGAGGAGAGGGAAATTAGCTGTTTTACATTTTACTATATGGTGGAGAGAAATGTTTGCAGTTGTTAATGTGATATCTGAGTGAGAGTGACTACCAAAAACCAAATGGGTGATTCAACCATGATAAAGTAATTTATCAATCAAAAAAATGTTAGCAGACGTGCTAATTGACTGACTATCAGAGGAAAAACTGCTGATGCACAACCAAACTTTAAAACTGCACCTTGTTTATTCAACTATTCTCGCAATAGTAAGTTTCATGTTTCAGGAGCTGAAATAAAAAGATCCAAGAAATGTTCCATACGCACAAAAAGCTTCTCTCTCAAATTTGGAAGTATGTCCAACCGGCCTCACAGATCAAGTTTATGGCATTGTGCGGGTGAGCGGTTTGCTGATGTCAACGTTGTGAATAAGAGTGTCCCATGGTGGGGGTGGGGTAATGGTATGGGCAGTCATAAGCTACAGACAAAGAACACAATTGCATTTTATCGATGGCGAGATCCTGAGGCCCATTGTCGTGCCATTCATCCACCGCCACCCCCTCATGATTCAGTATGATAAATGTCACAAGGATCTGTAGACAATTCCTGGAAGCTGAAAATGTCCCAGTTATTCCATGGCCTGCATACTCACCAGAAATGTCACCCATTGAGTATGTTTGGGAATTCTCTGGATCGACGCGTACGACAGCGTGTTCCAGTAGCTTCCAATATCCAGCAACTTTGGACAGCCATTGAAGAGTGGGACAACATTCCACAGGCCACAATCAAGAAGGTGGTGTCGCGCTGCATGAGGCAAATGGTGGTCACACCAGATTCGGACTGGTTTTCTGATCCTCCTTTTTGTTTTAAGGCATCAGTGACCAACAGATACATATCTGTATTTACAGTCATGTGAAACCCATAAATTTGGCCTTAAAGAATTTATTTCAATTGACCGATTTCCTTATGAACTGTTACTCAGTAAAATTATTGCATGTTGCGTTTATACACTACTCAAAAAAATTAAGGGAACACTTAAACAACACAATGTAACTCCAAGTCAATCACACTTCTGTGAAATAAAACTGTCCACTTAGGAAGCAACACTGATTGACAATAAATTTCACATGCTGTTGTGCAAATGGAATAGACAACAAGTGGAAATTATAGACAATTAGCAAGACACCCCCAATAAAGGAGTGGTTCTGCAGGTGGTGACCACAGACCACTTCTCAGTTCCTATGCTTCCTGGCTGATGTTTTGGTCACTTTTGAATGCTGGCGGTGCTTTCACTCTAGTGGTAGCATGAGACGGAGTCTACAACCCACACAAGTGGCTCAGGTAGTGCAGCTCATCCAGGATGGCACATCAATGCGAGCTGTGGCAAGAAGGTTTGCTGTGTCTGTCAGCGTAGTGTCCAGAGCATGGAGGCGCTACCAGGAGACAGGCCAGTACATCAGGAGACGTGGAGGAGGCCGTAGGAGGGCAACAACCCAGGAGCAGGACCGCTACCTCCGCCTTTGTGCAAGGAGGAGCAGGAGGAGCACTGCCAGAGCCCTGCAAAATGACCTCCAGCAGGCCACAAGTGTGCATGTGTCTGCTCAAACGGTCAGAAACAGACTCCATGAGGGTGGTATGAGGGCCCGACGTCCACAGGTGGGGTTTGTGCTTACAGCCCAACACCATGCAGGACGTTTGGCATTTGCCAGAGAACACCAAGATTGGCAAATTCGCCACTGTACAGCAAACCTTCTTGCCACAGCTCGCATTGACGTGCCATCCTGGATGAGCTGCACTACCTGAGCCACTTGTGTGGGTTGTAGACTCCGTCTCATGCTACCACTAGAGTGAAAGCACCGCCAGCATTCAAAAGTGACCAAAACATCAGCCAGGAAGCATAGGAACTGAGAAGTGGTCTGTGGTCACCACCTGCAGAACCACTCCTTTATTGGGGGTGTCTTGCTAATTGCCTATAATTTCCACCTGTTGTCTATTCCATTTGCACAACAGCATGTGAAATTTATTGTCAATCAGTGTTGCTTCCTAATTGGACAGTTTTATTTCACAGAAGTGTGATTGACTTGGAGTTACATTGTGTTGTTTAAGTGTTCCCTTAATTTTTTAGAGCAGTGTATATAAAAAAATAAAAAAATGTACAGTGCCTTCCTTTATGCCTGAATGCCAAGCATCACGTCTTGGAGGAAACCTGGCACCATCCCTACGGTGAAGCATGGTGGTGGCAGCATCATGCTTTGGGGTTGTTTTTCAGCAGCAGGGACTGGGATACTAGTCAGGGTCGAGGGAAATATGAACGGAGCAAAGTAGAGAGATCCTTGATGAAAACCTGCTCCAGAGTTCTCAGAACCTCAGACTGGGGCAAAGGTTCACCTTCCAACAGGACAACGACCCTAAGCACACAGCCAAGACAACGCAGGAGTGGCTTTGGGATAAGTCTCTGAATGTCCTTTAGTGGCCTAGCCAGAGCCCGGATTTGAACCAGATCTAACATCTCTGGAGAGACCTCCCCATCCAACCTGACAGACCTTGAGAGGATCTGCAGAGAAGAATGGGAGTAAATCCCCAAATACAGGTGTGCCAAGCTTGTAGCGTCACACCCAAGAAGACTCGAGGCTGTAATCGCTGCCAAAATTGCGTCAACAAAGTACTGAGTAAAGGGTCTAAATACTTATGTAAATGTAATATTTCAGTTTTTGCTTTGTCATTATGGGGTATTGTATGTAAATTAATGTGGGAAAAGAAAGGCTGTAACCTAACAAAATGTGGAAAAAGTCAAGGGGTCTGAATACTTTGAAGGCACTGTGTATATACAGTATATACACAGTATATAAATGTGGGGGGGTGGAAATTGATTTGAGGGCCTTCAGGCTGCCAGTTGCCCATCCCTGGATGTACACAATGGCTCAGCGGACTACACTAGTACTACACTTAGCCCTCTCCACAAACACTGGTGTTCTGGGAGCAAAAAACTGGATCCTATAGTGATCCTCCATCAACAAAAGAACAGCATATATCCACTGACAAACACCATTACAGTGAAATCAACTAAATCATAACAGTCTGATGCACTCATGGAGATACTCCCAGACAGGTAGAGTAAAGTATTTTAGGACAAATGCAGGATCAAATCAGACCAAGCTAACCATCTGTTCAGTCCCAACCAAGGCACGATGATATACCTCTACTACAAACGATACACTCTTAAAGCTGAACACAGTTTGAGTCCATCATCGCTTCCTTAAAATCTATTTCAGGGGAAAGATAGATAGGGTTGCAGAGAGGTAACTTGCTAACCAGTTTTTGTAATGAAAATAACAGACAACACAGTTTGTCAGTTCCTGCTGACATAACTGAATTTAGAGGGGTAGGGAGTTGGGGGGGGGGGGGGAGGATTCTGCTAAAAACCCAAGAGACGGGTTCGGGCAGAGGTCATCTATAATGTGTACACTAGGAATCAGCTCGAACACTAATCCACCAATCAGAGAGGTGTAGTCTGGTGCCGTGGAAACGGTTTAGCAGCACCTGGTGTTGGGTTTCTCTAAATGTCATTTTCCACCAATAATGTTCTTTCATTAAATACAGATGTGTATCACTAGCTGCCTGGCCAGATCATATCGTATGGAGTAAGGCAGTAAGCCAGAGTCAGAGGAATACAGGAGACTCTTACGTTCCCTTTCTGGCAAGGATCTACATTGTTGTTGCTCTCTGACTCTATAGCCAACTATAGACTTCACTCTTGGACCAGGGACAAACAGATTGATTTAAGTTTTTGAGACCTTGGTTCTGCCAGTCCAGACATGGATGTCATGTGCTGGTGACTGGTGGAGCAGCAAAGCTTTTTTTTTTTTACAGCACTGGGTCATTCCTGAGAGACACTGGGTCATTCCTGAGAGACACTGGGTCATTCCTGAGAGACATTGAGACGGGCAAGATGGCTGCCAGACTGCTTTGCTACCGACACAGGTCAGACGGAATAAAGTATAAAGAAGTCATCAGATCAGTGCACATGTGAAATCAGAGTCCCACTTTAAACAAACCACAACTTATTAAGGCTTTATATACTGGTGAATGTATATTTATATACATGTAAACAGTCAAAAGCACTACTATGTTCCACACATCATTTAGGTCTAGTTCTAGTCAGTCACCTGATGATCCTGTATTTTCCGTCCCACCACCCGGAAGGCGTTGTTGCCAGTGTGGTGGTATATGTGCACTCTGCTGAAGCCCGTGGAGCCGCCGGCTGGAATCCATTTCTTATTGGCATCGTCATACACCATGACAGCGGCCCGCGCCTGACAGATACTCTGTTCACTGCAGAGAGGAGAGAGGAGAGAGACACATTAACAAGCAGCAGTACACAGGGGGACATTGGTTTTTACCTCAAGAAGAGCAGGGCAAAGTAGGATGAAATACCCTGCCAGATGATCAGAGTTAATCATGCCTGGCCAATCCAGCGCCGTTTGCGGTCTCCTGAAAGTCAGGAAGTGATAGAGTGGCTGTCTGGGAGGGTCGTTTATGTAATGACATTGGGCATGATTAAAAGGAGAAATGTCTAAGGTGGGAGTCAAATATCCATAAAGATACACAGTGGGGAGAACAAGTATTTGATACACTGCAGATTTTGCAGGTTTTCCCACTTACAAAGCATGTAGAAGTCTGTAATTTTTATCATAGGTACTATTCAACTGTGAGTGACGGAATCTAAAACAAAAATCCAGAAAATGACATTGTATGATTTTTAAGTAATTCATTTGCATTTTATTGCATGACATAAGTATTTGATACATCAGAAAATCAGAACTTAATATTTGGTACAGAAACCTGGGTTTGCAATTACAGAGATCATACGTTTCCTGTAGTTCTTGACCAGGTTTGCACACACTGCAGCAGGGATTTTGGCCCACTCCTCCATACAGACCTTCTCCAGATCCTTCAGGTTTCGGGGCTGTCGCTGGGCAATACAGACTTTCAGCTCCCTCCAAAGATTTTCTATTGGGTTCAGGTCTGGAGACTGGCTAGGCCACTCCAGGACCTTGAGATGCTTCTTACGGAGCCACTCCTTAGTTGCCCTGGCTGTGTGTTTCGGGTCGTTGTCATGCTGGAAGACCCAGCCATGACCCATCTTCAATGCTCTTACTGAGGGAAGGAGGTTGTTGGCCAAGATCTCGCGATACATGGGCCCATCCATCCTCCCCTCAATACGGTGCAGTCGTCCTGTCCCCTGTGCAGAAAAGCATCCGCAAAGAATGATGTTTCCACCTCCATGCTTCACGGTTGGGATGGTGTTCTTGGGGTTGTACTCATCCTTCTTCTTCCTCCAAACACGGCGAGTGGAGTTTAGACCAAAAAGCTCTATTTTTGTCTCATCAGACCACATGACCTTCTCCCATTCCTCCTCTGGATCATCCAGATGGTCATTGGCAAACTTCAGACGGGCCTGGACATGCGCTGGCTTGAGCAGGGGGACCTTGCGTGCGCTGCAGGATTTTAATCCATGACGGCGTAGTGTGTTACTAATGGTTTTCTTTGAGACTGTGGTCCCAGCTCTCTTCAGGTCATTGACCAGGTCCTGCCGTGTAGTTTCTGGGCTGATCCCTCACCTTCCTCATGATCACTGATGCCCCACGAGGTGAGATCTTGCATGGTGCCCCAGACCGAGGGAGATTGACCGTCATCTTGAACTTCTTCCATTTTCTAATAATTGCGCCAACAGTTGTTGCCTTCTCACCAAGCTGCTTGCCTATTGTCCTGTAGCCCATCCCAGCCTTGTGCAGGTCTACAATTTTATCCCTGATGTCCTTACACAGCTCTCTGGTCTTGGCCATTGTGGAGAGGTTGGAGTCTGTTTGATTGAGAGTGTGGACAGGTGTCTTTTATACAGGTAACGAGTTCAAACAGGTGCAGTTAATACAGGTGATGAGTGGAGAACAGGAGGGCTTCTTAAAGAAAAACAGGTCTGTGAGAGCTGAAATTCTTACTGGTTGGTAGGTGATCAAATACTTATGTCATGCAATAGAATGCAAATTATTTATTAAAAAAATCATACAATGTGATTTTCTGGATTTTTTTAGATTCCGTCTCTCACAGTTGAAGTGTAACTATGATAAAAATTACAGACCTCTACATGCTTTGTAAGTAGGAAAACCTGCAAAATCGGCAGTGTATCAAATACTTGTTCTCCCCACTGTATATATCAGGGTGAGTGAGTGTGCAATATACATTATAGACAGTCCACCTGCAGAAGGGAAACCTGTTAGTCTAGGTATAGTATTTAACAGAGTCTTGGTGACAACAGTCCCCCACCAGACTCCTGCCTGTCCACAGTGAGAACTGACAGGCCCATCTCACTACACAGGGTTCTGGTCAAAACTAATGCACTAGGTCTCCTGAGTGGCGCGGTTCAAGCCCCGTCTGTGTCGCAGTCGTCCTCGCCCGGGATACCCATGAGGCGATGCACAAATTGGCCCAGCGTCGTCCGGGTTAGGGGAGGGTTTAGCTGGCCTGCACGCTGACTCGGTCGCCAGGTGTACGGTGTTTCCTCCGACACATTGGTGCGGCTGAATTCCAGGTTAAGTGTGCATTGTGTCATGAAGCAGTGCGGCTCTCGACCTTCGCCTCTCATGAGTCCGTACAGGAGTTGCAGCGACTACCAATTGGATAGAAATATATTTTTTATAATAAGTAAAATAAACTACTATACACTGTGTACAAAACAGTCTTTGCATGACAGACTGAGCAGGTGAAAGATATGATCCCTTATTGATGTCACTTTGTTAAATCCACAAATCAGTGTAGATGAAGGGGAGGAGTCAGGTTAAAGAAGGATTTTTAAGACCGAGATAGATTGTGTACGTGTGCTATTCAGAGGGCAAAAGATTCAAAAACTGCAATGGTCCACCACCCAAAGGACATCCAGCCAACTTGACACAACTGTGGGAAGCATTGGAGTCAACATGGAGGGGTGCGGCAAAAAATTAGCAAGGTGTCCTTAATGTTTTGTACACTCAGTGTACAGGCTATATTAGTGGGTGCCACAGTGTACAGGCTATATTAGTGGGTGCCACAGTGTACAGGCTAAATGAGTGTTTTGTACACTCAGTGTACAGGCTATATTAGTGTTTTGTACACTCAGTGTACAGGCTATATTAGTGTTTTGTACACTCAGTGTACAGGCTATATTAGTGTTTTGTACACTCAGTGTACAGGCTATATTAGTGTTTTGTACACTCAGTGTACAGGCTATATTAGTGTTTTGTACACTCAGTGTACAGGCTATATTAGTGTTTTGTACACTCAGTGTACAGGCTATATTAGTGTTTTGTACACTCAGTGTACAGGCTATATTAGTGTTTTGTACACTCAGTGTACAGGCTATATTAGTGTTTTGTACACTCAGTGTACAGGCTATATTAGTGTTTTGTACACTCAGTGTACAGGCTATATTAGTGTTTTGTACACTCAGTGTACAGGCTATATTAGTGTTTTGTACACTCAGTGTACAGGCTATATTAGTGTTTTGTACACTCAGTGTACAGGCTATATTAGTGTTTTGTACACTCAGTGTACAGGCTATATTAGTGTTTTGTACACTCAGTGTACAGGCTATATTAGTGTTTTGTACACTCAGTGTACAGGCTATATTAGTGTTTTGTACACTCAGTGTACAGGCTATATTAGTGGGTGTCATTTGAGACTTGTTCAATGGAACAAAACAAGTAGGCCAAGGCCCTGCCAGGCAGCAGAGTACATTATTCACCAACGTGCTTCACCCTCCCTCCCACTCCATAGCAACTACTCCAACAGGTGGATACAGAGGAGCCGAATGTGAGAAGAGGAAAAGAGAAAGAGAATGAGCAGAGAAGGCCAGGAGGAGAGGGTGCAGAAGAGAGCCAGGGGAGACAGAGAGAGACAGAGAGAGCGAGACAGACAGAGAGAGCGAGACAGACAGAGAGAGCGAGACAGACAGAGAGAGCGAGACAGACAGAGAGAGCGAGACAGACAGAGAGAGCGAGACAGACAGAGAGAGCGAGACAGACAGAGAGCGAGAGAGAAAAAATCCCCACACAACCTCTCGCCACGTGAGTGTCAGCAGGAGAGAAGGCAGTGTTGTTCATCAACAAACCATGCAGGGGAAAAGCTCCCGTTACACACTTTCTTCTTTGAAAGAGGCTTGAAACATGCATTTCCTCTCCACAGCTCTAGCTTGATAAATCATCCAACAGTCGTTTCAAATCAAATATTATTTGTCACGTGCCGAATAAAACAGGTGTTGACTTTACCGTGAAATGCTTACATACAAGTTCTTTCCAAACAATGCAAAGTTAATACTAAACAATTCTCTCCCCAAATGTGTTGTTCCTCAACCTCGAGACACTTGCTTTTAGTCTTCATGGTCAATACTAGCACATGCAACAATGTTGATGATGACAATGCTGTTTCACTCTGCTTCTTAATATAAATCCACTAGCGTTATAATTACACTATTTGTAGATGTAACAAACACAAACTAACAGCTAGTTTGTCTCTTGTTAGCCGCTAATGCTAATCGATAGTTAGCTGGCTAGCTAGCTAATAAATGTACTGTTTCAGAGCAAACGTAACTAGCTATACAGCCTGATGATACCAGGTGACGGTGTAGACTTAAATCAGCATGTTGTTTGTGCAACAGTATCTTCTAAATCAAAAGAGGAATACGCAAAGCATGAATATGTTAGCTACATGAAGTAGCTAAGAGAAAGCACATTTATAGGGTCCCTTAGGAAACACTTTTGTTTCCTACTCTGTCACAATAACTACCCCCAGGTATTTTTATTTGATGTCATGTCAAACAACACTATTATATTCTAACTATAGAATTAGAATAAATCATTCTATTTCCATGTTTTGCTCTAAATCGCAAATCAAATCGCAATTGCAACATTTGGTTAAAAATAAGGCCTAGATTGTTTACCTATATCATGCAACCCTACGTGGTAATGTGGAAATTACCTCAAATGAGTGGAAGAAATGCAGAAATTGACAAAAATGAATGACCATTATTTTTGTTTGAAGTTGAATTGAACAGTATAAAACAAATCAGAATGGAGAAAGACCCATTGAAATCACTTAGAATGTATGTGTTGCCACCCTAGGGTCACGCACTACTCAAAGCAAATGTAGAAATATTCCCAAAAATAAAATACCGTAAAAAAATAAGAAATGAATACCGTGATATGATATTTTTGCTAGAATCGCCCAGCCCTACCTGGCTGGCAGGGAGCTCGGCCCCAGTGGTGTACTGGGCTGTACGCACTACTCTCTGTAGCGCCTTATGGCCAGATGCCAAGCAGTTGCCATACCAAGCGCTGATGCAACCAGTCAAGATGCTCTCAATGGTGCAGCTGTAGAACCTTTTGAGGATATGAGGGTCCATGCCAGATCTTCAGTCTCCTGAGGGGGCAGAGGCGTTGTCGTACCCTTTTCATGACTGAGGAAACCAACGGGTGGAACCATGATTATTTTTCTCTCTGCGCTGGCCAGGAGACAGAGAGCAATTCCACAAAAGACTCAAAAGGGGAAAAAACAAGTAATAAGAACAGAATTGCAAGGCTGGATAAACAGTGACAGGCCTTAGGCCTACAGGGAGAATGGGAGCTCCCAGACTTGATGTGGGAAGTGGATGCTTTGGAAGGGAGGAACAGGGGAGGGCCTCTTACTCAGCAGTACTATCCTTATCTCACTCCCTCTACAAGTCTGAAAAATAAACTAAGCCCAGCCAAACAGACAGAGCCATGAAGGTCACCAGCCTCTTTCTCCAAAGGAAAACGATAACCAATAAAAATAAATCAACCTCATGCTCACTGAGACGAGCGTCACTCCATCTTTGATATGATGACACATGAGCGCAGGGTATGCACTGTTCAGTCATAATAACATCTATGCTTACTGGCTGTACATTAAAAAAAGGTAATTGCAACAGCAAATTGCTTTATCAATAACACGGTACTAGAGTCTCCGCACAAATTACTCTTAAAGACCACTAAGCAATTTCAAAATTGGAAAAACAGTATTGTAACTGAAGAGCATAATATTCGTGGCATAGCTG
This sequence comes from Thymallus thymallus, assembly GCA_023634145.1. NCBI lineage: Eukaryota > Metazoa > Chordata > Actinopteri > Salmoniformes > Salmonidae > Thymallus > Thymallus thymallus. Next base: position 5,097,070 of record CM042411.1, on the reverse strand, counting down.
GAAGATGATCTATCCTCTTTCATGCAAGAAAATCATTCAATTTTTACGTTCCATTAGCTACTGTGACTATCTTTAGAACTGAATTGCTTTAGCCAGGCAGAGACAGTTATATATCTGCCTGCCTGCTACGGTCTGTCTGTAGTGAAAGAGCGCTAATAACCTGCCAAGAGACTTGAACTCACGTATCCCAGTAGACACAGCGATCTTCCTAGTCTTAACACACACACACACACACACACATCTTCCCAGTGTAAACACACATACACACCTGACACTACAGCACACCTCCTATATGACAACAATATAACCCCTACAGTTCTCGGTAGAAAGGAAACGCGGTATTACACAGAATGGAAGTATTGTGCAACAGTCAATCCTACTGCTTAGATCAAGAGATGGACGTGGTCAAAAACAGTTATTTTGTCATGTTGACCATGAACTAGGGCATAATATCCAATGCAAATGAATAGAGAATAACAATGGAAATGGAGCAAGCTGTCATTTATTCACAGACTACTGCTTTACTCCGTATTCAAATGCATTCTATAACGAAGCTCTTATTAATACAAGATTCCCTAGTTTCACATGCCCACTGGTTTCTTTGTTTCACTGGACTCTTGTTGGAGATGTATAATGAAGTGCAGTATAGTGAGCTAGTCTAAATCACCAGAGAGAATCTGAAACATAACGCAGGCCTTTGGCGCTGATCCGCAACCACAGGCAACTGAAACCCAGAGGAATCCAACCCCAAGTGTGTCATGGCTGTCCTGTGAAGATCCAATGGGTCAGATCAGCTTGGCAATGGATGACAATAAAAATACCCTCTCTCACCCACAGAAGGGAGGAGGGAGTTGCTGGGGCGGTTGACACCCTGTCGGAAATTAAAGGAGAGGTGAGAACATCCCCCTCCAAATTTCACAGAGGAATGTGCTTTGTCTACACAGAGACTTTCCCTGCCGAAACCCTAACACATTAAAAAGTGAATACTGGAACAATATTTCTAACATAAGAACGTGGGGAATGGTGAGAGATGATCTATGGAAAACTAAATGTCATATAAGTTCTTATTTTGTGATGTCATTATAAATGCTATGGAGGAAATACTAACTTGGAAAGTATTTCCAATATATGCATGAGGTTTTCATCCGAAGCGTTGAGCATAAAATATAAAAAATTATGAAAGTACCTTTGTTAAGATAGGAATGTGATTTTAGGAGTCATAACTTTGTACAAGTAAGTAGCCACGCCCTTGAGTGAGGTAAGATAACGTGTCAGCCTCACAAACTTCCCATTGAAGAACTTTGATGGGTTAAGAATTTGTGGAGGTTGGAACTTTGAACCTCAACACGAGGTGAAGAAAATTAACTCACCTACCAGACGAGGACATCGCCAGTCTGCAGCTGCGCGTGTAAAGTGGTTCAAACCCTGACTATCTACACGAGGTGGAGAGAGGAGAAAACGAATGAGCTATTCTGAGGAAACACACCACTGGAGACCGGACAACTAAGGAGGACATTGTAACCTCTGGTGGCCAATCAGAGCCTTACAAGTGGGCCGCGGAAATGCCCAGCCAAACCCTTTCCAAGAAGGCTTGGTTCCGACAGAGATAAATGGTGAACGAAGGCATTCACGCGTAAATACATTGATTTCTTACTCCAAACGGGCGGTGGTTATTGTGCAAAGTAAACGATTACTGCGAGTAGTTGCTAAATCTACCAAAGTGTTATGCCTCTGTCTTGCTCTCCCTCTCTTTCTTTTGGTAAACAAGCAGTCATGTAATTAAGTGTGTATGTTTATTCTGTGTTATTATCTAGTAAATAAATAATTAAACCAATTTGTGTAGTACTGAATCATGAGTAAGGCTGGGTTTTTGCAGATCCAAAAAGGTTACAACTGTTCAGAATGATGATAAGAGGTTGATTTAATACGTTGACTGTTTTATGGATGTGATAGATAAAGACCTTTAGAGTTTAATTCAGGAGATGGTGACTCTATAAACAACCTCTTCTGTGGTGCTCCAAATCCTAATGAGTTAAGTGTTACATGACTAATTTAATCGAGTAACAGTTAAAGATGGTTAGTTGATTCAATAAATAACAGTCATCAGATTAGTGAAAGTCACGTTGCGACATGTTAGTGAAGCCACACAGCCTTCTCAGTGGGATTGAGGTAGCAACGTAGCATTGGTGGTGGCAGGGCTGCCCTTCCCCATAAACATCAGCGAGGGAGTTTATCACCCCTTCACTTTCTTTATCAAAACCTGCACAGTCATCTAAGCAATGGTATTGGCTGATCACCATCCCAAACACATAACGGTTGAGTAATGTGTGTACCACAGAGACAGAAACCCAGAAAGGCTATTCACATCACTGTGAAGCTAAGGGAAATCAGAAGAATTTACAAAATAAAACACATTTTAAGTAGCTAGCTACCCAATGAAGTAGCTAGCTTCCCAATGAAGGTTATTGTGGAGTCATGCCTAATAGATGTGCAGCTAGATGCGTAGGAATACAAAGCTAAGGAAACTTGCTTCTCTCTCATTGCAGATTGTAGTATTTCAAGTCTGGCCTTAATGCGTTGTTAAGTAGACCCAGAGACACACACCCTCTCATCATAGTCCTGATCCCATTCATAGTCTCCTCATCTCCCCATTAGGCCCTCTGTCTGCTCTCAGTACACCTACACAGCTGGCTCTGCATGGGCTCTCTTCAGCCTCTCTGAAGGACAGGGTAGTACAGTACTCAACTGAAGTACCACCACTCCACCCCCTTAGAAATATATCTAAGGGGTCATATAGTATGAACTCTAAAGTAAATACACACAGTACACAAACCACAGAGTATAGTACACACACACAAAGCTGTAACGTTTGAGCTAGGTGGAATTGGAACACGACTAGAGGAGCGTTTACCTTATCCCTTCATTAATGTTAATGTCTCTATACCAAAATATAACATCAAAGGGCCTGAGAGGGAGAGGAGAGGCAGCTAGCGGTGGTGACGTCAGAGCCAGTAGAGCTGTGAAAAGCACTCCACGGACTAGCTAGGCCTGCTTGCTAATGCAATACACTCCACGGACTAGCTAAGCCTGCCTGTTTATGAAATACACTCCACGGACTAGGTAGGCCTGCTTGCTAATGCAATACACTCCACGGACTAGGTAGGCCTGCCTGCGTGCTTATGCAATACACTCCACGGACTAGGTAGGCCTGCCTGCGTGCTTATGCAATACACTCCACGGACTAGCTAGGCCTGCCTGCTTATGCAATGCACTCCACGGACTAGTTAGGCCTGCCTGCTTACGCAATACACTCCACGGACTAGCTAGGCCTGCCTGCTTATGAAATACAGCACCTGCCTTCTATATTCTTACCAAATAGCACATGGCAACATATTAAACGCTCTGTTTCTTACTGCTAAGAACTTTTTGAAAGAACACTCCCATTATTTAGGTCTGTAAATCGGGTCCAAATCATTATTTTTATCAACACACTTGAATGAACAGACCCCATGTGGAGGTTTGTCTGACTGTCCAATTCTTACAATTAAAAATGCAGAGAATCATTTTTCTGGATGTCAGTCAGTCAGTCAGTCAGCCAGCCAGCCAGCCAGCCAGCCAGCCAGTCAGTCAGCCAGCCTTCCCTGGGGCAGACCGACAGCACTTCCCTCAACCACTTCCTCTGCCCCCTGTAGGCGCTACACCACAGGAAGGCCTTGGTCGACAGTTGTGTGGTTTCTGATTGTCAAATGGCCACAGAGAGCAGAGCAACCCTGAGCCCTAAATGGTGTACTCGCATGCAGTGGTTAGGGCTTAATAAACAGGAATGTTGGCCTAGGTATCCGTCTGCAGTTTTAATGCCATGTTTGATTTAACAAGAGGCTGAACTATGCTCTATACTCAAAGCTGTAATTGAGGACAACCCCTGTAAATCTCAAACAAAATAAGACAAAGAAACACAAAAGGACAATGTTTATTTCCCCACATCTCATGTTTTGTGCCTATATGTTGATCTAGATAGAACTGTCTGCTCTGACATCTATGTGGCCCCTGTGGCTGGATGAGACGTCCAGATGCCAGGGAAGAGGGTCAGGGTTGAGGGCTGGGTGGCTGTTTATGGAGCAGTAACAGGAGACAGGCACGTCCTGCCCCAAACCACCCACATCTGTAGCATCCACAGGACACTCAACACTGGGGCAGATTTACTGCCCACTGCAGACAAAGCTAGCAAGGGGGCGAGGCATCCAAGTATGCACACAGGGAGGCTGTACAACTCCACTAGAACTAGAACCAGTCAGTTAAGCAGTCAAAGTACCTCACTACTGGAAACGTACAGGGAATGAGGACATAGTAGTACTAAACCACGTCCAAAACAGGAGGAGCCACGGTTAACGGACAAATCTCTAATAGAATGTCAGTCGCTGTGTCAGAAACCACCTATAATGAATGCGTCTGCTAAATTACTGACATGCCAATGTAAATGAGGGCTCATTTACCTGGGGAGGATCTAATGAAAAATACCAGAGGGATTTCTCTCCACTGTCAACCAATGCTATATTGATTGGTCAGTTCAGCCTTTAGCTTGACGTGATTACATGTAAACCACGTCAGTGAGGCGAAACAAGAGAATGCTTCCAGTCCATCTGGAAGGCATTAGGGGAGGGGAGAGGATGGATGGGAGGCCCACATTACAGGAGGGGAGGGGAGAGGATGGATGAGAGGCCCACATTAGGGGAGGGGAGAGGATGGATGGGAGGCCCACAGATGGTGGTATATAAAGTGTGTTGATGGTTGAGGGACTGTGTGGGTCAAGGTTAGGGCTCAAGACTTCAACTGGACCCAGAGTCCTGTAGAGCCAGGGTGAAGACTCCTAAGGGACTGACATATAGATAGAACACACACACACACACACACACCACTGGTGCTAGCCTAGAACACTTTTATCCACCATTGGCTGACACACACAGCTGGAGTGTGCAGCAGCACAACACACTTCCCCACATGGGCCTCCCACGCAGCAGAGAGAACATAACAGTACTAGCCTGAAAACCAGAAATTGGCCTCTACTCAGGTGGCTACTGGGTAGGAGGAGCGGAATCTCAGGGCTAGCCTGACACAAGAATACTGCTAACTAGAGATGGGACACAACAGTACCCTTACAACTCAACATGTGACCAGATAGAGTGGAATGTTCTTTTCCTAGAATTCTTCCTTCACCAGGCACAGAACGTGACATGCTTTCATTTGATTGGAAAAGCAGCACACACAGAGGAAGTTTAAACACTCCTCCATTTCAATACTTTCTCCATAGCTCCAGAGGGCAACAGACCTACAGCAGACAGAAAGAATACTGTGGATTCCTCTCAGCTATTGTAGAAGAGCAGAAGGGGAGGCGTGAGGAATGACGCTGCTGTAAGCTCACTGATGGTGGTGCCAGAAGCCTGCTGTTTTTCAGACTGGGACCACCACCACCAGACCTGATAAATGCATGGAGATGTATCAAGTATTGATGCTAACGCTAGCGGGCTAACGCTAGTATGCTAATCACTGAAAGACCTCGTCCTCCCAATCCTCTTCAGCTTGTAAGATCTTCATTTGATCACCCTGTTGGACAAGAGTGTATTTGAGGCACAAAAAAAAAGTATTCTGAAGTTTGTAATTTTAAATTGGAAATTTCGGACTTGATTCTCCTTTCTGACAAAATGTATCAATCCCTCCAAAACTGTCCATTTATTATAATCCACATAATAATTTACATATCCTGTTGCTGCAGGATTATTTTCCTGGTGTAGCAAACCGGCTCAAATTAAGATCCTACATCTGTATGTCATCAATAAGGAATTCATGATTCATCAAATGGTTTCGTGATAGTCTGGACCATCTGTATAGCTTTAGAAAACATGTCTGGCGTGACAACAATAGTCAGAGGCAGATCGTAATATAGCGTTCTGTAGCCAGGATAGTTCCTAGCAGAAGCATTGGAACACTTTGCGGTCTTGTTATCCTCGAATGCACTGTAAATCCCAGTGTAAGAATGAAATACCATGAATACACCATTTTTCTGAACATACTAAATACTGTGACAGAGATAGAAAGAGAGAAAGCCTTGATTGTCAGGAGTAGCATCACATGAATACTGAACAGTACAATCAGTCGTTTCCAAGTTCAAGCTGTTCTCTTAAAAAGGCTGACAGTTGTACTGATGTCCTTAAAAAAAGACAAGACAAGGTGTGTGTCACTCTCAACCCCCTCCACAGCATGCCACACTACAGAAGGAACATTTTAAGATGGAAAGATGGCAGAAAATGAATTCCTTTTCATTCACATAATATCCCCCTCAGCTTTAACTGCACGCCCCTCAATCTTGCAATGTGAAACTAATAATAAGGAAGACTGATTAAAGGGGGGGGGGGGGGGTAGTGAGACCCCTCCCTCAGCCCATCTACACTAGTAACAATCCTTCATTGGCGTTTCCCTAATTTTCGCCAACTACAGCCATCACCTTAGCAACACCGTGTACGTGGGTGGGGTTTTATTTGGATCGCAGGGAAAGAGAGTGAGAGACATCCAGACTAAACCATTAATCTCACTTTTCCACACATAGTCGCGGCCCAAAGTTTTTAGAATGACACAAGTATTGGTCTCCACAAAGTTTGCTGCTTCAGTGTTCTTAGATCTTTATGTCAGTAGTTTTATCTGACCAGGTAGGTCAGATAAAAACTCCAAGCATAATCAATGCTTGGAGTTTGTCAGAAGTTGTGGGTTTTTGTTTGTCCACCGGCCTCTTGAGGATCGACCACAAGTTCTCAATGGGATTAAGGTCTGGGGAGTTTCCTGGCCATGGACCCAAAATGTCGATGTTTTGTTCCACGAGCCACTTAGTTATCACTTTTGCCTTATGGCAGGGTGCTCCATCATGCTGGAAAAGGCATTGGTCGTCACCAAACTGTTCTTGGATAGTTGGGAGAAGTTGGTCTCTGAGGATGTGCTGGTACCATTCTTTATTCATGGCTGGGTTCTTAGGCAAAATTGTGAGTGAGCCCACTCCCTTGGCTGAGAAGCAACCCCACACATGAATGGTCTCAGGATGCTTTACTGTTGGCATGACACAGGACTGATGGTAGCGCTCACCTTGTCTTCTCCGGACAAGGTGTTTTCCGGATGGCCCAAACAATCGGAAAGGGGATTCAGAGAAAATTACTCTACCCCAGTCCTCAGCAGTCCAATCCCTTTACCTTTTGCAGAATATCAGTCTGTCCCTCATGTTTTTCCTGGAGAGAAGTGGCTTCTTTGCTGCCCTTCTTGACACTAGGCCATCCTCCAAAAGTCTTCGCCTCACTGTGCGTGCAGATGCACTCACACCTGCCTGCCTGCTTCCTGAGCAAGCTCTGCACTGGTGGTGCCCCGAACTTTAGGAGACGGTCCTGGCGCTTGCTGGACTTTCTTGGGCACCCTGACGCCTTCTTCAAAACAATTGAACCTCTCTCCTTGAAGTTCTTGATGATCCGATAAATGGTTGATTTAGGTGCAATCTTACCAGCAGCAATATCCTTGCCTGTGACGCCCTTTTTGTGCAAAGCAATGATGACGGCACATGTTTCCTTGCAGGTAACCATGGTTGACAGAGGAAGAACAATGATTTCAAGCACCACCCTCCTTTTAAAGCTTCCAGTCTGTTATTCTGACTCAATCAGCATGACAGAGTGATTTCCAGCCTTGTCAACACTCTTACCTGTGTTAACGAGACAATCACTGACATGATGGCAGCTGGTCCGTTTGTGGCAGGGCTGAAATGCAGTGGAAATGTTCATGGCAAAGTGGGACTTCGCAATTAATTGCAATTCATCTGATCACTCTTCATGACATTCTGGAGTATATGCAAATTGACATCATCAACACTGAGGCAGCAAACTTTGTGGAGACCAATACTTTTTGGCCATGACTGTACAGGCTTAGAGAATATCAAATAAGAGGGATTGACCTATTGCCTTTGCGCGCGTGTCACTATGCATGCATGCATGCCCACGGATGGGGAGAGAGAATGAAGATTTGAGAGAACTTATGATCACAACAGTTGTACTCTGTCATTACATCCTGCAATCTGATTATCTTCCACTCACACAGTCAATCACCAGCAGCTGTTTCCCTGGTCCTGCCATACGTACCGGCCGCCTGGGGATTGCCAACACCTCAACACCATCCTACCTCACCTCTCATTTCCGCTCTGACGCCAGCCATAGAGGGAGCCCACTCCCTCACCACCAACCAAACCCAGTATAGCACAGAGGGAGCGTAGAGACAGCTTAAAAATACTCACCACTCACTGCCATGAGTCATTCATAACACAAGCAGATTTGGTGGCATGGAGAGGGATAGACGGAGCGAGCGAAGGGGCCGAAAGAGAAAGGGGGAGAGAGACAATGTTCATTCATGCTGCTTGCTAGGCAGGACAATGTGAGGCATCATGACTGTAAAAACATTCAGGCGGGACAGCTGCTGAGGTGACATCTCTTTGAGCTGACGGTCTGAAGCTAAACTATATTGGCTGGCACACAGACAGTAACACACTCTAAAAAGGGACAGTTGGGAGGCGACTGACTGAGTGAGAATCCCTTTGTAATGACTGTGGGCTGATCACTAAAGGCAATCAAATGAAATTGTATTTGGCGCACGTGACGAATACAACAGGTGTAGACCTTACAGTGAAATGCTTACTTACAAGCCCTTAACCAACAACGCAGTTAGGTAAAAATAAAAACAACATAATTAAAGCATTTGAGCACAATTAAAATCTGAAATGTAGCTCAAGTAGAAAACAGGAGGCCTTTGCTTGCTTTCAGGAGATTAGTGGAAATGGGACATTATCTTCAATCCCAGAACAACAGCAAAGGACCTTGTGAAGATGGAGGAGGAAACAGGTACAAAAGTATCTACAGTTGAAGTCGGAAGTTTAGATACACCTTAGCCATATACATTTAAACTCAGTTTTTCACAATTCCTGACATTTAATCAAAGTAAAAAATTCCCTGTCTTAGGTCAGTTAGGATCACAACTTTATTTAAAGAATGTGAAATGTCAATAATAGTAGAGAGAATTATTTATTTCAGCTTTTATTTCCGACTTCATCACATTCCCAGTGGGTAAGAAGTTTACATGCACTCAATTAGTATTCGGTAGCATTGCCTTTAAATTGTTTAACTACGGTCAAACGTTTCGGGTAGCCTTCCACAATAAGTTGGGTGAATTTTGGCCCATTCCTCTTGACAGAACTGGTGTAACTGAGTCAGGTTTGTAGGCCTCCTTGCTCGCACAAGCTTTTTCAGTTCTGCCCACAAATGTTCTATAGGATTGAGGTCAGGGCTTTCCAATACCTTAACTTTGTTGTCATTAAGCCATAGAATGCAAGCAAAGAGGCCTACAAACCTGACTCAGTTACACCAGTTCTGTCAGGAGGAATGGGCCAAAATTCACCCAACTTATTGTGGGAAGCTTGTGGAAGGCTACCTGAAACGTTTGACCTAAGTTAAACAATTTAAAGGCAATGCTACCAAATACTAATTGAGTGTATGTAAACTTCTGACCCACTGAAAATGTGATGAAAGAAATAAAACTAAATATTATTCTGACATTTCACATTCTTAAAATAAAAGCGGTGATCCTAATTGACCTAAGACAGTGAATTTTTTACTAGGATTAAATGTCAGGAATTGTGTAAAACTGAGTTAGAATGTATTTGGCTAAGGTGTATGTAAACCTCCGACTTCAATTGTACATACATACATACACTGGCCACTTCATTAGGTACACCAGCCTTGTGAACACACTGCTAGCTTGTGTGTGAGTGACAGCAGCACTGCGTTTGTGACCTCATCAGGCGTTTACAGGGTGACTGGCGGGGCAGTGATAAAGTGTCAGGTTAGTGCTAACTGGGACCAGTTCCTCCGCTGGAGGTTTTTGGCCCTACTGGGCACTGTGGGCTGCCATTCAGCCAGTCAGAGAGCGATTCATATGGAACCCAGCTGTCAATCCCCCACTACCCCCATAGCTAACAGAGCAGGCCCTGTTGAGCTGCGTGGGAACTGGCCGGACACCACTGGTTTTCATTCGTCTCAGGGTTGACTGGCTACGTTGTTTGTGTTGTTGTTTCTCAACATCCTAAACATGGGATATAGGAAGCCAGACTCTTCCCTTATACATCAAACTACAGTGGAACTTTCACATTAAAAGGGAGAAAACACTTAAAAGCATGCTTCAAGTGGCATTCCCAAATGTATATGCCGTTTGAAATGATGTTCTTGCTTCAGCCCCCAGTAGGCAGAGGCTAAACACACTCAGTGCACATAGAGCAGATATATGAAGGAACTGATTAATATTTGATTAACATTCTCCTTTGGTTAACATGATGTTTATGGCTTGCTTAATGTTCCGGCAGTCAGATGAAATAGTGTACCAGTCTACTGTTGCTTGGGGAGCTATGCAGGAGAGTGATACAACGAGCATAGAAACAACAGCATCTGAGAACCACTTACTGTAACATCAACATCAGGAAAGATAATTTATTTTTATTTAACCTTTATTTAAGTAGGCAAGTCAGTTAAGAACAAATTATTATTTACAACGATGGCCTACCCTGGCCAAACTCGGACGACGCTGGGCCAATTGTGCACCGCCCTATGGGACTCGCAATCACGCCGGATTGTGATACAGCCTGGAATCGAACCAGGGTCTATAGTGACGCCTCTAGCACAGATGTAGTGCCATAGACCACTGCGCCACTCGGGAGCCCCATATAACATCATACCAGAGGAATAATGGCACAGTTTAGATATTAATGGCTCTTTCTTTACCTATGTCATAGAACCGTTCCTGTCCAACCCATCAAGCTGTATTTAAGACGCCAAAAGCATAGAGGCTCTGCTTGAATAATTTGCAACAGTTTATTTGATGAAGAAGACAAGACTGACAGGCAGCAGGGCACATTCTGTACAGAGAGACAACCCATGGGAGGAACCTAGTACTATATTAGACTATACAGTACAGAAGGTAGGCTACAGTACGTACCGGTAGATTTCCATTTTGGAAGACAAGACGCATGATCTTTCATTAAGGATGAAGCTGGAAGCCTTGCGGTGTGTGGAGGAGTGGAGTTGCATGGTTCTCCCCCAGCACCCCCGTCCCCCGTCCCCCGTCCCCCGTCCCCCTCGCCTCGGCGCCCAACGCTCGCCGTTACTGCTCCCAGACGCAGAGCGGTGCAGTCCGTCCCGCCGTCCCGCCGTCTGCCTTTCCCTCTACCACCCTCTCGGATTCATGTCGTCGCCCCCTTCTTAAAATGCTGCTGCTCCATGCTAGCCTAGCACTGATGTGAACGGCCACTGATGCTGAATCTGGCTTCTCACAGTGGTGGAGGGGTAACCTAGCAACAGGCTCTCGCCGCCGCCCCCACCCAGCCCACCCCTTGTTAAAAGGAAGATCACGTTTGGAGAAGATGAAAATCACTGCACACACACTCGTGTGTTTATAGCTGGGCTCAGCAGTTCAGCAGAGGCTTGTTCTCCATCCCAACTGTCATCTCTGTCTCCCTCCAAAAATAGACCTATCATAATAACCAGGCAGAATTAGCAGTGTTTCATAGTGTATTAACAAGGCTTAAGCAGGCATTGCCGTGGAGTTACGACACACACGTTTGTCAGGAGGAAGTATCCCTTTCTGCAGGTGGTGATAAAAACGACAGAACTCAAGAGGACCCATTGTCTGAAAATGAATAGATATGACCAGAATCGGCAGTGCTTAGGTAACAGTGTTGAAAGAACACTGAGGGTATGGCATTGCTCCTGGGGTCGGCATGACAGGGTCGGGCAGAGAGAGAGAGAGAGAGAGAGAGAGAGAGAGAGAGAGAGAGAGAGAGAGAGACTGGCCTTTCTCTGCACGTCAACATACACCCTTGAGCTAACACTCTCCCACACACAACCTTCAGCCAACAACATTCATTTGGAAAAACACACACCCCTCCTCCTGTACTGGCTACTCCATGCTTGTTATCAGCAGTCTGTCAGCACAGTGAGAGAGGAGAGGATTAACCATGTGATAGCCCCTACAACAGGGGGGGGATTGTTAACCCTGGCTGATAAAACCATAGACCCCAACCACTCTCTGTCACCTTAACATCTTGAGGTCAAAGTTGTCCTTGACCACATATTCAGGGTCTGATTCCCAGACCCATAATCCCAATCTTAGGCTAACCTTTAGAGAGGTGAAAAATATCTGACCCTGTATCAGTGGTTTGAGAAAACGTCTACCAACTCCACCTCTAATGATACTACTTCCCCCTTCCATAAGGCCCAAGGAGCGCTGACAGAACAGTTCTGCTCATGGCGTGAGGGGAGGGTGGGTGGCAGAGAGAGGGGAGTGATTACAGATCTCACTGCATATGAAGCGGCTGTTAGTTTGCCATGGGAACGGGAGTGAGTAACAGGTCAGCCGCAAGAGAAGGACCCAGTCAGTCACACAGAGAGAGCAGGGCTGCCCCTGCAGATGCACGGTCATACATCAGGACCCCACCTCACCCATGAACCTATAAACATTTGTATTCATTATATGGGTGATTATTAGGGCACCCCTGATTGGACAAACATTTCAATACCTCGCCAACAAGACTCATCTCACTATGGATGACTAGAGCAGCACAGACACTGTGTTTACATGCTAAATAAAAAAAATTTACAATGTCAATTATGACAACTCAGCCCCTGTTTACGTATCCATCGGGATAGTATACTGGAAAAATGCACAACACAATAAAGGCATAAAACCTCAGTTTAGAAAAATACATCTGCCATGGGAATTAATTGCATTGTTGGATAAAAGCACTTACATGAGAGCCATTCGTCCCACGTTCAGGAAAGTGCAAGTCAACAGCTGTCAAAACACTGCTCTCACATTAAGAACTGTAGGATTCAATTAGGGGCTTCACTCACACTGCTGGTGGGGTATTCTTTACAATACATGTAATGAGAACACATTGGAGACACTAACTGGCACATAATGCCAAAAAATTTTACTTGACCAAAATTAGAGCACAGATGATGTCTATGTTTCGTACCCCAAACACCACAGCCATAAATAGACCGCAGGAAGTGGTATACACCCGTGTAATGCCAAGCCCCTCAAGATATGAAAGCCAGGCCAACGATGTGAGAGGAGATTCTGCTCTCTCCCACCTCCCCTCCCCCTGCTAATTTAGAGTTTAATGTCACCAGAGGTGGCTGGGGCATGGATAGCAGAGCAATCTCTACAGTCGAGAAAGAGACAGACAGAAAGAGAGAGCGCGACAGAGCTAGAGCAACAGACAGAGAGCAACGAAGAGCGAGAAAGCAACAGAGAGCGAGAAAGCGACAGAGATCGAAACAGAGAGCGAGAGAGAGCTAACACAGAGACCCAGAAAACCTGAGCCTATGCCTTCACCATGGTGAATCACTAAAACAATACACTATGGAAAAAGAAGGAACAGCACATCAGAAATCAGCTCAATGTAATTGAAGAATCAATAGACTAACCACTTCTGGGAAAATAGGAAAACACTAAACAAACAACAGAGTTCTCTATCCAAAACAGAGATGTATGGGTAAACCACTTCTTCAATCTTTTTGGCCCTATAACAAAGAATAAACATATACATGATCAAATACAAAATCTTAGAATCAACTATTGAAAGACTTCCAGAACCCACTGGATTCTCCAATTACATTGAATGAATTACAGGACAAAATACAAACCCTCCAACCCAAAAAGGCCTGTGATGTTGATGGTATCCTCAATGAAACAATAAAAAACATACAGAACACAAATTCCAATTGGCTATTCTTAAACTCTAACATCATCCTTAGCTCTGGCATCTTCCCCAATATTTGGAACTAAGGACTGATCACCCCAATCCACAAAAGTGGAGACAAATTTGACCCCAATAACTACCGTGGGATATGCATCAACAGCAACCTTAGGAAAATTCTCTGCATTATGACTAACAGCAGACACGCACATTTCCTCAGTGAAAAACAATGTACTGAGCAAATGTCAAATTGGATTTTTACCAAATTACCGTACAACAGACCATGAATTCACCCTGCACACCCCAATTGACAAACAAACAAACCAAAAGAATGGCAAAGTCTTGTTATGCTTTGTTGATTTCAAAAAATATTTTGACTCAATTTGGCATGAGGGTCTGCTATACAAATTGATGGAAAGTGGTGTTGCGGGAAAAACATAAGCCATTACAAAATCCATGTACACTAACAACAAATTGGCAAAAAAACATTTCTTTCCACAGGGCCGGAGGTTGCAACAGGGATGCAGTTTAAGCCCCAACCTCTTCAACACATCTGAGACGGCACTAGAACAGTCTGCAGCACCCGGCCTCACCCTACTAGAATCTGAAGTCAAATGTCTACTGTTTGCTGATGATCTGGTGCTTCTTGTGCATCCTTACTGGGGGTGGCAGGTAGCCTAGCGGTTAGAGAGTTTGGCCAGTAATCGAAAGGTCGCTGGTTCGAATAAACGAGCCGACAAGGTGTAAAAAAAAATAAAGAAAAATAAAAGAAAAATATATAAATTGTGTCCTTGAGCAAGGCACTTAACCCCATTGGCACCGTACTACTATGGCTGACTCTGTAGGTAGGCCATAAATGGTTAAATACATTAAAATATATAATAATAATCTGTCCCCAACCAAATAGAGCCTACAGCAGCACCTAGATATCCTGCACAGATTATGTCAGACCTGGGCCCTGACAGTAAATCTCAGTAAAACAAAAATGGTGGTGTTCCAAAAAAGGTCCAGTTGCCAGGACCACAAATACATATTGCCCTAGAGCACACAAAAAAATGATACATATCTCAGCCTAAACATCAACGACACAGGTAACTTCAACAAAGCTGTGAACGATCTGAGACAAGCAAGAAGGGCCTTCTATGCCATCAAAAGGAACATAAAATTCGACATACCAATTAGGATCAGGCAAAAAAATACTTTAATCAACTTTAGAACCCAGGTCTGGGGTCTGCTCACCAACCAAGAATTCACAGAACGGGACAAACACCAAATATTGCATGCAGTGCAGAATTAGGCCGATATCCTCTAATTATCAAAATCCAGAAAAGAGCCGTTACATTCTACAACCACCTAAAAGGAAGTGATTCCCAAACCTTCCATAACAAAGCCATCACCTAAAGATAAATTAATCTGGGAAAAAAAGAGTCCCCTAAGAGTCGGGGCAGCAGGAAGCCGAGTGGTTAGAGCATTGGGCCCGTAACCGAAAGGTTGCTGGATTGAATCCCCGAGCTGACAAGGTAATAATCTGTCGTTCGGCCCCTGAACAAGGCAGTTAACCCACTGTTCCTAGGATGTCATTGCAGATAAGAATTTGTTCTTAACGGACTTGCATAGTTAAATAAAGGTTTAATAAGTAAACTGGTCCTGGGGCTCTGTTCACAAACACATATTGTGTGTGAGAGAGAGCGATAAGACCACTATCAGGGTGGCATGAATGATTCAGTTCTTCACTTCTAACGACTTCAGCTAAGATGCAGACAAGATACCAGACACTCAGAGCAGGTGAAATGTAACATTTAAACCTTGGTATTCAGAGATTAAGATTTTAAGATTACCCTCCTTCCTTGGCCTTACAGGAGTAACAAAGAAGATGGTTGTCCTTACTAAAAGCTCAAGCAAAGTGTTCTTCCATTGGTCATGTTCACAATGACAGTCATTTAAGGTCCAGTACTTTGCAGATAGGGTGAAGGCATATCTAAACAAATTCCGACGGCCATGACATCAAAAAACAGGGACCAGATTAATAGATAGATTGATAGAGCAGGTTTTAATCAAGGATCTCTGTACTTTGCTCAGTTCATCTTTCCCTCCATCCTGACTAGTCTCCCAGTCCCTGCCGCTGAAACATATCCCCACAGCATGATGCTGCCACCACCATGCTTCAATGTGGGGATGGTGCCAGGTTTCCTCCAGACGTGACGCTCGGCATTCAGGCCAAAGAGTTCAATCTTGGATTCATCGGACCAGAGAATCTTGTTTCTCATGGTCTGAAAGTCTAAGTGCCTTTTGGCAAATTCCAAGCAGGCTGTCATGTGCCTTTTACTGAAGAGTGGCTTCTGTCTGGCCACTCTACCATAAAGGCCTGATTGTTAGAGTGCTGCAGAGATGATTGTCCTTCTGGAAGGTTCTCCCATCTCCACAGAGGAACTCTGGAGCTCTGTCAGAGTGACCATCAGGTTCTTGGTCACCTCCCTGACCAAGGCCCTTCACCTCCACCCATTCCAGCTGCCCCCATGACTACATAACATCAGAATGCCTGGAAAACACAGCTTTTCGGAAGCCCTTTAAACCTATACCACTGAGGGGACATAAAATCGGAACTGATTTACAGTATCCTCCCCTTTAATCTAACAGTACAGGGCTCAGTCTGTCCTCCCAGTTATCTGTCCAGCATCTGAGCATGTGTGGATAAAAGCAGAGAAACAAATAGCAGAATGAGTCAAATACATAATCAAGCATTAAGTCTGCACTTTTCAGCCCTCATGGTAGGGTAAAAGGTCACGGCTGAGTCTGGCCAGAGACAGGCAGCCGAGGCAGTTCAGAAGAAAACGTACAGCAAAGAGAGAGAACTACAGAGTGAGATGAATACATTTGCCCTTGGCTGCTATACTAAGGACGACACCCAGCAGCCCAGCTGTTTTATATGCACAGAAGAGCAAAATCAGCCCCTGTTCAGATCACACCGGCAAAAACGTGTGGCAGCACTTCCGAGCATTGTGGGACCCAAGTCTGAATAACAAAACAGTAGGGAGGAAAAAAAAAAAAAAAGATTGAGAAAGAGATGGAATCAGGTAAGTGTTTGGCAATTTTCCAGTCTTTTGCGTTTAACTTTGCCAGGCAACGCAATGAGCTGCATTATGGTATCACTGACTTCAAAGCGCCGGGACTATTAATTATATAATCAGATGAGATGCCGTGTACAGGGGCCTTAGTAGATCAGTGCAGCAGAGATGCTGATCTGTAACAAGTCACGACCAGGAGAAAAGAAACAATGAGATGGGGAAGGAGAGGGGTTAAAACAGGTGTTAAACATTACTGGGTTAGCGTGCGTGCATGCGCTGGTGGTGAATGTAACCCTGCTGCGGTGTAACAGTGACCCCAGGCCCCCCTGAAGCCCAGGCCTTCTGAACACAAGAGGAGAGGAGACTACATTCAGGTCCAGCTCTACTGAAATCAGCAGAGTAAATGACTGATGACTGTGCCTTTACGGTTTGGTTCGCTTTGTCTTTCTCACTCAAACAGACATGCAGAGCACCTGAGCAACACCCCCTTCCATTACAACGGTTGGATTTTCAAATCCAACCAATAGAGGTTTCAAAAAAAAAAAAAAAAAAAAAAAGTTGAGAGAACCAACCAAACCTGTCACACAATTTCTGGGCTAATATTGCATTAACAAAACAGCATCCATTCCAGACCGGGGTCACAGCTCTCCCTGTGCTGTGAGGCACGTGGGTCGCGTCAGCCAGGCTAGTCGTGCTACAATGGTTTTACATTTCTATGTCAAATAGAGGTATGCCGGGGGGCGTGAGGAACAGCAACCTTGTTTATTCATTCATTTACAAAAATTCCAGGCAAAGATTGTCAACGCAGCAAACTTGTTGCCAGCATCTCTGCGCGCAGCCAATCCAGTGACGTGACCCAATGAGTCTGTCTCGACTCCCGTCTCCTGCCAACAATGACGCAAGTGTCACCCAACAAAACCTAACATTAGCCAACGGGCTAGCTCTGCTACCTACGCATGGGAACTGTCAGAATGATGAAGGAGGTTAGGAAACTTCACCTGTTGTGAAGAGAAGGCTTATTGTTTTAATGCCATGGCTACCTAACCTCGTCCCCGGGCTAATTTAGAGAGCCAGCTGGTGGACAAGACTATTACCTAATCCCCACATCTCCAGAACAAAAAAGTTACTTGCATTCCTTGAATGAGCAAAATAGTATTTGAGTTCTCTCCTACTCTAGTCTGAACAATGATGTCATTGTTGCTGGGTGCTGTTGTCATGAGACAGGTGACTGTTGGAAAAAGGCCGAAACGTCTACCTAGGGTGGGGCCATGAAGACAATCAATGATAGAGACACAAGAAAGAACACTTGTAAAACCAGGGACAAAAAAACAAAACACCTAATAAAAATATTTAGTGAGAAAACAGCACAACCAAAGTCACCCAACAACCAAATGTTGGACTGCAACACCTGGCACACTGGTCCCATAAAACTATGGTGATCCACACTATATTTATATATACACTAAAGTATGTGGACACCTTCAAATGAGTGGATTGGGCCATTTCAGCCACACCCGTTGCTGACAGGTGTATAAAATCGAGCACACCGCCATGCAATCTCCATAGACAAACATAGGCAGTAGAATGGCCTTACTGAAGAGCTAGGTGACTTTTAACGTGGCACCGTCATTCCAAAAAGTTAGTTTGTCATATTTCTGCCCTGCTAGAGTTGCCCCAGTCAACTGTAAGTGCTGTTATTGTAAAGTGGAAACGTCTTGGAGCAACAATGGCTCAGCCACGAAGTGGTAGGGCACATAAGCTCATAGAACGAGACCACAGAGTGCTGAAGCGTGTAAAAATCATCGGTCCTCGGTTGCAACACTCGCTACAGAGTTCCAAACTGCCTCTGGAAGCAACTTAAGCACAATAACTTTGTCTCTGGAGCAGCGGAAACTTGTTCTCTGGAGTGATGAAACACGCTCCCCCCCATCTGGCAGCCCGACGGACGAATTATGGGTTTGGTGGATGCCAGGAGAACGCTACCTGCTCCAATGCATAGTGCCAACTCTAAAGTTTGACAGAGGAGGAATAATGGTCTGGGCTGTTCTTCATGGTTTTGGCTAGGCCCCTTAGTTCCAGTGAAGTGAAACCATAACGCTACAAAATACAATTTGACTGGCCTGCACATAATCCCCATCAAACACCTTTGGGATGAATTGGAACGCCGACAGAGCCAAGCCTAATCGCCCAACATCAGTGCCCGACCTCACTAATGCTTGTGGCTGAATGGAAGCGCGTCCCCGCAGCGATTTTCCAACATCTAGTGGAAAGCCTTCCCAGAAGAGTGGAGGCTGTTATAGCAGCAAAGGGGGGGGACCAACTCCAGATGAACGCCCATGTTTTTGGAATGAGACATTCGACGAGCAGGCGTCCACATACTTTTGATCATGTAGTGCATTTCCTTCGACTCTTGATAAAAACAGCCCTACAACCCAACTCCATCTGTTCCTGCCATAGCATATGGCAATTTAATGTACCTGTATCTACTCAGAGGCACCTGGGAGGAGAGGAGGATCTCTAAAGTGCAGCTGGTTAGGAAAAAGACCATAAGGGGAGAGAGAAAGTTAACACAGCTAAGGCCATTAAATCCAATTGATTCCTCAAACCCGGGGGAGGCTACAGATAAACTTGTTTTGTAGAACAGCAAAGCGCCACAGAAGGTAAACGAAACACATAAGGTCCCAACGTACACTACTGTAAAACACTTGTAGCACACACATGGCTGAACATACATATTTACAGTACACATACATGAACACTCACACCAGGGTACGAATTCGCTAAAGGGATTTTTATGAACTGGTTCTGAGTGTGTATCAAAAACAGGGCTAGAGCAGTAAGCAGCTAAATGCTCCCGTCGCATCACAGGAGAAATACTATGCTCGAACCGGACATGAACTATATCTGAATGGATTCTAAAGAGGATATTATTATTAGTGATGGGGAAAAAATTATAATCTGGATATAATTTATGATATATCGTATCGTTTTAACAATATCGCAACATTATTTTTGCACAAGTTGGCTGAACCTGCACCAAAATTCCAGTATTTTTCCTTCATAGCTTGTTCTGCATCTTTTGAAATTAGGGAGCCAATTTGTTTTCAGCATTTTTATTTCCATGACTGATAACTCTCGTCCCTCTGCAGCAGACATGGTTAAGTCATTTGTTTGAAACGTTGCAATAATATCAAAGTATCGAATCGCAATACAAATTGTATCGGCACCAAATGATCATGATAATATCGTATCATGGAGGTCCCTGGCAATTCCCAGCCCTAGAGGACATGGTCTATAAATATGTGCTATTCTGCTGGTAGAAAGAAACTCCTATTAGACTAGGCTCTATTAAATGATTCAGTACTGGGATGGGGAGTATAGAGGCTCATTGGACAGAAGCTAAAGTTGTTCAATCAGCACCGAGGGCACAAACAGACTAAGCTCTAATCCAAACTGGGAATCGCAGACAGTCACTGGTCAACTCTATAGCCGTCTTAAAACACAGAAATAGGGAGGAAGGAAAACGTCTGCCAACATTACACTCTTACATTATGAACACTATCTGACAATGAAAATAGCCGTCCAAGTGTATCCAGTACATATCTCTTCCTCAGCCTTAACCCATGTACCCCAAACCCACCATGTTCCCTTCCCACTCTCCCCCTGCGCGACAGAATTGTCACAGCAAGGACTTACGAGTCACGTGTCATGTTGGCGGTGGAGACAACAGGTGTATCCAGCACCAACACCTGAGAATGATCCGTCTGTGAGAGGGTCTTCCTTCTCGTCAGTGTCCTGTGAGGTCCGGAGAGAGGTGTACCAGTAGCTGCCCGACAGTACAGTGAGGAGACCATGTAGACAAGAGGCTCCAACAGGCCTAATGCCACTAGGAACCCTCCTCCAGAGGGCTAAATCGGGCAGTCCGGGCAGCCCCCCAAAGAATGTACCCCTCAGCACAGGAATAAACATGCTGACTAAGGCATTATGCAACGGTTTTATTCTGGGGGTTTTCTGAGAGCGATCACCCCCCCACACAACTCACCTCTCCTTTTTCCTCCCTGGCTCCAAACCCATTCCTACACCCTGAACAACACCCCCAGTGCGCTCGCTATATGTTGGTCCGATAAGCAAGAGGTACATTTAGATATGACAGAGGGACAAGCTACTGTATAATGGTCTGTAAAGCTGTATCATAGAAGAGAATCAGTTTGGCCATATCACCCAACTCAATCCAAGTCTCTAGCTAAATCAATAGGACCATGTGGTATAAATGATAGGCCCTTGACTTCACAGAGATTTGATGATATAATCATACAGCGGGTGAAGCACTGCCTCGTCATATTGATTTATCAGACTCCATTCAGAGGAGTTTTAAATCAATATCTAGAATTTCCATTAAACTGTGATTCAGTGCGTACGAGAATGATTCTGTCAGTAATAAGGTTTTCATCCAACTATTTCATGAGGTTATGATGAACCTCATGGGTGGTTAAGTGATGGACGGTGATGAGCTTGATGCAAATATCCAATAAATATTGAGGGTATAAAAAATAAAACTGATTGGCCTAGTTTGCTATTTATCGCAACAGTGTTTGTGACAAAACCACTAGTAGAGTAGAAAATGTGATGTAAATGGAAACATCCTAAACACACTTAAAAAAAGATCTCTCGCTCTCCCTACCTACCGTAACTTCTATCTTAATGATTAACTGTTCCTGTTTCTACGGTGCTGTGGCTGTGAGGTGCCTGAGAGGAGCTGCGGCTGTGAGGTGGAGCTGTGGCTGTGAGGTGCCTGAGAGGAGCTGTGGCTGTGAGGTGGAGCTGTGAGGTGGCTGTGAGGTGGAGCTGTGAGGTGGCTGTGAGGTGGAGCTGTGAGGTGCCTGAGAGGAGCTGTGAGGTGCCTGAGAGGAGCTGTGAGGTGCCTGAGAGGAGCTGTGAGGTGCCTGAGAGGAGCTGTGGCTGTGAGGTGCCTGAGAGGAGATTAGCCCACGTAGCAAATCACAGTGGTGCCTTAATCTGCACATAAATCAAAAGTATGCAGAGCTACCTCGGCGGTTGGGGAGAAGCTTGTCTTGTTTGTTAGCAACCAGCTGTTGCTACAATAACCTCCAAACCGGTAGACGCAGCCTTGTGTCGTCTTCTCGTCTGTGGTTGTGAATATTCACTGATGCACTGAAGAGAGCTGGGGGGAGTCTGGGGACACATGGAACTGTGTGTCTGCATACGAACACACACAATGAGCTTGAAGTCAGACACTATCTATCTTGGCACTGTCAGCTGTGCTTCGGCTAGTTGTAAGATGCACGGTTTGGGCTCCAGAGTGGCGCAGCGGTCTAAGGCACTGCATCTCATTGCTAGAGGCGTCACTACAGACCCTGGTTCGATTCCAAGCTGTATCACAATCCGGACGTGATTGGGAGTCCCATAGGGTGGCGCACAATTGGCCCAGCGTCTTCCGGGTTTGGAAGTCATTGTAAATAAGAATTGACTTGCCTAGTTAAATAAAAGGTTAAAAGTCCACACAAGCTCATAGAACTTTATTGTCCTCTCCATTGGGCATTCTGTTTGGTCCAAGATATGAGAGAGGTCAGTGCAGTCACTCTCTACCAGTCTGTCCCTCCAAACCATCCATAGTAGACCTTTAAAAAAAGGACAGGTTCACTTTAAAAGGACCGCTACACAGAAAAGGTATCGCTCGAGTCCATCAATATAGAATATAACAAAGAAAGTCTCCTGGTCTGGTATGTCAAACAAACTGCCAAATGGTCTCTTGTTCTGTCGGTAAAGAGCTGCGTGATGAGGGCTGGTCCTCGTTGTTCCTCTGTGGATCATCACACAGTGAGAAGCATGAGCCTGCTGGCATTCACTATGCCTTCACAGCACTGATCTCTGTGGACCAAACACAGCCACAGGCACTGCTTTAATTTCAGACTCATGCCTGGTTGGGAATGCAGCAGAGACCGTTAGTGTCTGTCTAAAGCTGAAGGGAACAGGTTGAGATTGAGAAAATATCTTAGAAGTAAAACCACCACAGGACCAATTTCTCCTGAACTATCACACAGGTATCTCTTAAAAGAACTTGAAGCTGCCATACTGTTGCGCACCCAACAAGCATCAAATGCATCTGATGGACTAAATCTGTCCGCTTCTTTTGAAAAGACGAGGGACATAAACAGTGATTACTTCTGTACATTTCCCCTGGTCGATAGAATACTTGCATGATGGGATATGTGGGAAGGTCTCCAGAGCAGTCACCAGGAGGGCAAGGCCTAGTTGGTAAAGAGCCCTGTAAGGCCGCCTGAGTGACAGGTCAGCAGAAGCAGTCTGCCTTGTCAGCTTATCATCAGACTTCCCTGCCTGGTCACAAGTTGGATCTGGCCCACTGCAACGCTGAGACCATAATCCCTAAATCTTTTAATATCATGTTGAACATGCTCCGCCGTATGGACAGAAATGACATGATGGACAAAGATGGACGTTTCACAGCAATGATGAGGTTGGACTCTTGGGTTGGGCTGAATCTGACAATCGTAAAACATATAGCACTCAGAGACAGGGAAACCCTCAAGGCCTATGCTACTGTAGTCAACAATAATTAGGCCACGGCATGACTTGACTGCAACCTCCAAAGACACCTCACAGAGAGAATAGGTGGAAACAAAGCGTGGTGAAAACAATATACACAACATAAATATATCAATCCCATACTGTATATCGACAATGGAATTTACCTTAAATATCCACTTAGCAAATTAACTAATTTGGTTCATGAGCGGTTTGTCTGATAATTGATCCCACCAATGATTAGTGCTACCCACCAATGATGGCTCTATACTAAAACAAGTTAGTACTGTAATTTTATTTTACTCTTGGCCAACACTGGCCAGCTATAACATCCATCACTGGGAGGAAGCCATGAATCAGTGACATAGATATTTGCCACTCCCACAAACAGAGCCCCTTACAGAACTCCACAGTCAGCAGAAAGCCAGTTTCAACACCAGAGTGCTAAAACAAACAGGTGATCTACGTATGATTTCATTAACAAGGACAGGTCAGGAGTTAAACAGAAAACATCCCAGTATAAATCTGTCCATGAGGTAATACGGAGTCTCTTTGGTACCAAACATGGCAATCACAACATGATGACTCACACTCCCTTTTAAGATGCCTTAGCCCAGGCTCTCTCATAGGAACATTCAACAAGAGGGATGTCTCCACCGCATTCCTTCCACCTCATCATCATCATCATAAAGGACTAACAAGGAGGCCCAGGCTGGAAAATGAAGAGAAGCAGTCAACACAATATCTTCACCACAGAGCTGGGCAAATTAAAAACCTTTGAGCTAGGAAATGCACAGGAGAGCAGTGCTTTAACCACAAATGACATTCCAACATCACTCTGGTTTGAGGCCCAGTATTTAAATTCAGCTCACTGGAATATCATCTATACTGTAGCTACCTCCTGAAGTCCAAGTCTGGTCCTGAGAAGCTTCCAAATGCTGGTTTGCTATAAACTGGTTTTGGCAGATAAGCTGGAATAGGTACTGAAACAATAGTGAAAGAGCAATATTCAGTTTGGAATCCAGGCTATTTGGCTGGGGCTCAACACCTCAAGAGTCCAGACTATTAAGGAAGGGTCAGGATTTCACGAGGCTCTCTGTCAAACATCCCACTCTGTAAAGCCTTGTCGAGAGGAGGAAGGACAGAGTCAGCCAGGGAAAACACATCAGTTTCTGTCCTCAGGAGAAACAAACATGATGATGATGATGATGATGATTTCTGCTCTTCTTTTTATAGCCCAAACATACCATGTGATGTGTGGGGGAGGGGTGTCATGCTCTGGTATCATGCCCTGCCACTTTTGACAATTGAGTGAAGACCTAATTAGGATTACTGTGACGTGATAATGCAAACTGCTGGACCTAGGTTACGAAACAGGAGCAGGGGCTGGAGCTGGACCTAGGTTACGAAACAAGAGCAGGGGCTGGAGCTGGACCTAGGTTACGAAACAAGAGCAGGGGCTGGAGCTGGACCTAGGTTACGAAACAGGCACAGGGGTTGGAGCTGGCGTGGGCTCAGGCTGTGTGATCTTTGGGTGACCTGGTGGCAGTGATGGTGCTGACACGCAGAGGGAAAGAGGCAGGCAGCAGTAGCAGCAGCAGCAGTTGCAGCAGCAGCAGTTGCAGTCCCCAGGGAAATATAAGTAGTGGGTGGTCAGCAAGTCTCCAACTGGCCTAGGGCATTTTCCAAGACACGTGGATGCGGAGTCAAAGTGCTCCCATGAACAACAACACAATGACATCATCTTTATAAGAGACTGTGCTGCTCTGAATGTGGCTTATGAACATTTGTAGGAAGAGCTAGGCCAGGCCTATATAAAAGAAGATCTCACTCTACACTAATCTCTAGAGACAGTACCAGGACTATGTGGAACATCTCTCATCAATGACCCACACAACATTCTTTAATCTTTATCTCTACCTAGATATAGTAATACTTGACGGAGTGTGTAACCTTTTATTTGTACTTTGCTTTGTTTACCTCGAGACACTTTCACTTGAATATTGCTTAGAGATGTGAATGTTGCGTTGAGTGTGACAACACTAAAGTGACTAGTGTTCCATAATTAAAGTAACCAGTGTTTCCA
This sequence comes from Thymallus thymallus, assembly GCA_023634145.1. NCBI lineage: Eukaryota > Metazoa > Chordata > Actinopteri > Salmoniformes > Salmonidae > Thymallus > Thymallus thymallus. The sequence goes on along the minus strand of CM042411.1, from coordinate 5,071,533 downwards.
TGTCTATGTACACTGGGCAGTAACCACTAAAGTGCAGCGTTGAGTAACCAGGTGGTAGCCGGCTAGTGATGGCTGTTTAACAGTCTGAAGGCCTTGAGATAGAAGCTGTTTTACAGTCTCTCGGTCCCAGCTTTGATGCACCTGTACTGACCTCGCCTTCTGGATGACAGCGGGGTGAACAGGTCCTTGACGATCTTTTTGGCCTTCCTGTGACATCAGGTGCTATAGGTGTCCTGGAGAGCAGGCAGTGTGGCCCTGGTAATGTGTTGGGCAGACCACACCACCCTCTGGAGAGCCCTGCGGTTGTGGGTGGTGCACTTGCCGTACCAGACTGTGATACAACCTGACAGGATGCTTTCAATTGTGCATCAGTAAATGTTTGAGGGGTTTAGGGTGCAAGCCGATTTTCATCAGCCTCCTGAGCTTGAAGAAGCACTGTTGCGTCTTCTTCACCACACTGGCTGTGTGGGTGGACCATTTCAGATTGTCAGTGACGTGTACTCTGAGGAACTTGAAGCTTTTCACCTTCTCTACTGCGGTCCCGTCGATGAGGATAGGGGCGTGTGCCCTCTGCTGTCTCCTGAAGTCCAGATCAGCTCCTTTGTTTTGTTGACATTGAGGTAGGGGGTATGACATTGTGGCATGATATGGATTTAGCCATAAATGTGCATATCATGATAAAATAATAAATGTATGAACTTTCGTGATACATCCTAGTGTGCTAGTTCAAATTGTATCATCTTTTACTAAAAACATCAATTTTTAGCAAAGAAAAAAAAACTAGAATGGTCGTTACATGCAATCTGCCTGCCAATCAAAGTCATCAAACAAGCATGCGCAACTGCAGAGTAAGCAAACATTTAGCGAAATAAACTCCTTTCGTTAGCAAAAGTGTCCGAAAATCAATCGTAAGTGTAAGCAAGCATTGAGGATGACTGAAGACAAGGACATTAACGCTATTGAGGTTGATTCGCAGGACGATGAATTGGTTTGAAAAAGGGGGATGAGAACCTAGGGGAGGCCCATCAGGAAATCCAGGACCCAGTTGCACAGGACGGGGTTCAGACCCAGGGCCCTGAGCTTAGTGATGATGAGCTTGGAGGGCACTATGGTGTGGAAGGCTGAGCTATAGACAATGAACAGCATTCTTACATTATCCCTCTTGTCCAGATGGGATAGGGCAGTGTGCAGTGTGATGGCATCGTCTGTGGATCTATTGGGGCGCCTCATGATGACAGAAGTGAGTGCTACGGGGCAAAAGTAATTTAATTCAGTTACCTTTGCTGTAAAGCTTTTAAAAGCTACTACACCCCATGCGTAAGGTTTGCTAAAGCTAAACAAGTCCACCAGAGAAGAGTCCTCCGAACAACACAAATCAGATAAGTGACAGAGACTAACATGGGTCCGTTCTCACTATATCTTAAGGCAGCAATAAGCATTTCTCTGCACGAGGAAGAGAACCCATGGGAATGAGTAATTAACTAATACATAGCCACAATGACTTATGAAATGTCCAGGGGCCAGCAGCTCCACTGTGTACATATGTTTTTAGGGGAGCCTGCAATGAAGCTTAAGAACACTACAAGATCAGCAAGAGAAACATCCGGCTTTTAGATCAAATGACATTTCTGCTTAGTGCATGTTGATGATACCACCACCCCCTTTTCCTCTCCTCCTCCACTCCTAGCACATCCCATTGCATTATTTTAAATTAAGCCTTGCTTTGAGCTTGGCTGTTGGGTAAGCTGCTCTTTTGAATTGGGTATAATTGCAATGCAAGACTAGCGAAAAGGGGGACAGGGAGAAGAGGAGAGGGGAATGCTTTACATTTTCACTCAAGGCTGGCCGCGTGCCATGAGAACCCTCTGGGCGCCTTTTCAGCAGGCGGACAACCTGAAGAGTGAGAGGGAGACGGGGAGGTGGCTATGTGTTAATATTCTGACTGAGCTACTGAGCTCAGACACACTCTCTCAGGCCTCCTGTCAACGTCGCTGAGGAGAGGGGAAGAGGAGGTGTAGTGTGTGGGGATGTGGGCGTGGGTGCGTGTTTTGGAGGTGGCAGTTCAGAACTGACCTCCACGGCAGATACATTTGGTTGTGTTGATAGGAGAGATTTATATTGCATGCAAGACAATCCTCGTAAGACACTGCAGTCTTGCATCCCATAAAAATCACACTACAGCAGCAGTCGGAAATCTTAGTGAAAAGCTTGGAGAGTGTTTAGCAGGTTGATGAACATCAGTGGCCATGGAAGTGTACCCTCGGGTCTTTGCATTAAAGTAGCAGGCTGTGGCCCACCTGTTGTTGTGGCTGTGATAGAGGGAGGGAATGAGCGAGAGCAATGGCCAGGGAACAGCGGACGCGCATGGCGAGGTGACTTACGCTAACCTGTCGAGTCAGAGCAGCTTATTTAAGACCTGATCAACTGTGCTTCCCTTAAGGCACTTGGATTACATTATTAAGGCTGTTCGACAACCATAATCTAATGTTTTATAGTACGAAATATAGTATGAAAAAGCACAAAAAGTAGAGTTGAATTTGAGAGAATTGACAATTGGGGCTACACTCCACTACTTCTGGATGCTAAGGAAATAGGGATGTCTTTGTTGCAGGATAACAGCTTGGCCTTGCTGCAGTGTTGTAATGTGAGCAGCAAAACCCAGTGTTGCTGACACCAATTAGTCAAATCATTTTTCTTCTTCCCTAAGCCTCCTGACTCCGCCATCAGAGACTGGAAACACTGCAGACTGCAGAGCAGCACCAGCCTTGCCCCTAACTAACACTGATTAAAGCTTTTCTGTTTAAAGGAGAAGTTTACCTAAAATCCAACATTTCCCGAGTGATTCCATACATTGAAACTACACTTAACCTAAATATTAAACGCAATATGTAAAGTGTTGGTCCCATGTTTCATGAGCTGAAATAAAAGAACCCATACATTTTCCACTCGCAAAAAAAGCTTATTTCTCTCAAGTTGTGTTCACAAATTAGTTTACATCCCTATTAGTGAGCATTTCTCCTTTGCCAAGATAATCCATCCACCTGACAGGTGTGGCATATCAAGAAACTGATTAAACAGCATAATCATTACACAGGTGCACCTTGTGCAGGGGAAAATAAAAATGTGCCGTTTTTGACAAGACAATGCCACAAATGTCTGAAGTTCTAAAGGAGCGTGCAATTGGCATGCTGACTGCAGGAATGTCCACCATAGCTGTTGCCTGATAATTTATCTACTATAAGCCACCACCGACATTGTTTTAGAGAATTTGGCAGTACGTCCAACCGGCCTAACAACCGCAGACCACGTGTATGGCTTCATGTGGGCGAGCAGTTTAATGATGTCAACGTTGTGAACAGAGTGCCTCCGGTATAAGCTACGGACAACGAAGACAACTGCATTTTATTGATGGCAATTTCAATGCACAGAAATACAGTGACGAGGTCCTGAGCCCCATTTGTTTATTTTAAGGTATCTGTAAACAGATGCATTTCTGTATTCCCAGTCACATGAAATCCATAGATTAAGGCCTAATGAATTTATTTCAATTGACCGATGTCCACACAGGTGTTGCATTTTAATTATACTAAACAAAAATAAAAACGCAACATGTTACATGAGCTGAAATAAAAGATCCCAGAAATGTTCCATATGCACAAAAGCTTTTCTTTCAAGTTTTGTGCACAAATTTGTTTACATCCCTGTTAGTGAGCATTTCTCCTTTGACAAGATAATCCATCCACCTGACAGGTGTGACATGTGAAGAAGCTGATTAAACAGCATGGTCATTACATAGGTGCACCTTGTGCTGGGGACAAAAGGCCACTAAAATGTGCAGTTGTGTCACACAACGCCACAGATGTCAAGTTTAGGGAGCGTGCAAATGGCATGCTAACTGCAGGAATGTTCACCAGAGCTGTTGCCTGCAGGAATGTCCACAAGAGCTGTTGCCAGAGAATTTAATGTTCATTCTATACCATAAGTTGCCTCCAAAGTATTTTTAGAGAATTTGTCAGTACTTCCAACCGGGCTCACAACCGCAGACCACGTGTAACCAAGCCAGTGCAGGACCTCCACAACCGGCTTCTTCACCTGCAGTATTCTCTGAGAACAGCCACCCGGACAGCTGATGAAACTAAGGAGTATGTCTGTCTGTAATAAAGGCCTTTTGTGTGGAAAAACTCATTCTGATTGGCTGATTTCCTTATATGAACTAACTCAGTAAAATCTTTTGTTCATCTGAGAGACATCTGTGGCATTGTGTTGTGCGACAAAACTGCACATTTTAAAGTGGCCTTTTACTGTCTCCAGCACAAGGTGCACCTGTGTAATGATCATGCCGTTTAAATCAGATTCTTGATATACCACACCTGTCAGGTGGATATGGAGAAACAAAAATCTGTCAGCTCATGAAACATTGAACCAACACTTTGCATGTTGCATTTATATTAGTGTCCAGTGTAGTTTTAATGTATGGAATCACTTAGGACATTGGATTTTAGGTACATTCCCCCTTTAAGAGTTTTGACAGGTGGTCACCATTGGGTATTTTCACATACCCTTCATGGACCAGTTGCAGTTAATTAATAAAAAGGTTAACTGGATTTTCAATATCTGGTTCCATGTCTTAGCAGCTACTAGAGTCCCCCCACCTCTGAACACACACACACACACAGACACAGAGAGAGAACAAGGACACTACTGTTACCGAGACGACAGGTGTGTTATCTTACAGTCCAAGTGACTATGTTTAGCTCCCGTGGGTCTCCCTACCCTACAGAAAGGAATTAGACATCTTGGCTCCGGGAACCTGACAACATGACTCCCAGTCTGGAAAGAAAACAAGGCAGGGAGGTGGAAAAGGAAAAGTAGCCATGGGGCAACTGCTGTTACCATGGACAGATGGGCAAACATAGGAACCACCTGTTAAGAAACCCTGCCCAACTAGCCACACGACTCCCCCACTGCCCTGGCCTCAACTAGCCACACGACTCCCAGCACAACCAAGGCTTCCTGAGGGTTTCAAAGACCGGAGGAGAGAGCGGCAAAAGGGGGAGAGAGTGAGGCAGGGGTTGAAAAAGGAAGACCGAGAGCAAAGCGACAGAGAAGGCGAACATAAGACAGATGGAGACAGACATATCCTCATTCTGCCACCATGACACGCTAGATGACACTGCTCTGTCCATCCATCCATCACGTTCTCTGTCGGAGGTAATTTACTGGCGACCAGATGAGTTCATTCCCCATCAGGCTCACGCACCAAAGACCAGCGCTGTGATAAATCAACGGCCAGTGAAATGTGCCTGCCCATCGTTGCATGCCTCAGTAGTGGTAATGGCCTGCCCATGGCTCCTGCATGGCCTGCCACATAAGCAGACAGCACCAGATACCATCCCCCCTGTTAAGCTCTTCCATTTTTCACTAGGTGACATCTGCTGCCGCTAAATGCCAGTATCCAGGCAGGCAGGCCCATACACACAAAGAGACCGAGAGAGATACACACAGAGACAGAGACACCCAACATCCATCAGGCCGGTATGGAGCGCTCCCACAAATCACATTAATAATTTGCTGTAAATCCATTTAAAACAGTAGTCCTGAGTGATTAGTCCTGTGGTGCTGTTAAATGTTTTTTACATACATCAAAATTTTAGCTTTTTAAATCGAAATTCCAAAGCCAAATATTGAGAACGTTCATTGACAAAACATTGAAAACATTCCATTGTCATATTACTTTGTTTTTATTTGATGACCTTATTATTTAATTCTTTAGTCTTAATCTCAACTGTGCTCAGGCACTAGCAGCCAGCCAGCTAACCATTTAACGTAATCTCTGTGCTCCCCAACGAGTCCTCCTATTTAGCTAGGCTAGTAGCTGCCTATGCAGCAGAGCTGTCTGACAGAAAATCACTATTTTAGTTATTCAAAGTATACTTTCAAGACTGCTAATTATCCAGTCCTACAACTATCAAATCGGGTAGAGCTACCACAGGAACAGTCTATCACTCTCATTGTTGTGTTGGTGTACATTCCTTTCTACTGTGGTCTGTGTGTGTGTATCCATCTGTCCGGGGCCGGGAGGAATATGGCAGGCAGTGCAAACGCAGTGGATTATGGGCATTGTAGTTAATTACCATGTTTACTTCTTTTCCTGTTGAAAACAACTTCCTATAGGGTCCCACAGTTCTCTTATCTGATTTCTCTCGTGCTTGATTTGATTTCTCTAGAGAAACGCCGCGTTGAGATAAAAAAAAAAAAAAAATCTAAATGGAATTCAAGTGACTAAACCGACGTCGGTCAATTAGCTGTTTAATAACCCGAGAATAAACATATCGGATAAATCGCTCAGCACTGTTTAGTAGATAATATGCCCTTGCATTGGGACTAATTAGCATACTGTGTTTAACTGGAAGAATTTAAGTACAATTTAAAATTGGAGACTGTCTTGCACTGGAGACGGCCACACAAGAAATCAAACACAAAGTCCCGCCAATCCCTCATTATAAAACGTCCCCTTTCATCTTACCGACTCTGGCACCATTAAATCATGAATATTATATTGTTGTTCTCCGACGTCAAACTCCTTCCTTGTCACTATAAAAAAAACAAAATGGCAGTCTGCATGCAGCATAGCTCGTCCAAATAGCAATGTTACCAGCTCTATTTTATGCACAAAAAAACATGTTTAAAAATCTATTTAGATAAGGATATGAAGTAAATCTAGCAAGCCAGGCAACTAAAAACAACTCTTGGCAATGCTTTGGTTTGTTGCTAGCTAAACGTAACGTTAGTTATCTAGCTGGCTACCAGCTCATATACAGTGTATTCGGAAAGTATTTCAGACCCCTTCACTTAATTCCATTTTGTTACATTACAGCCTTATTCTAAAATGTATTGAATAAAATATTTTCCTCAATCTACACACACAACAATTCATTTTTCAACCACTCCACAGATTTCATGTTAACAAACTATAGTTTTGGCAAGTCGGTTTGCAACTGCACATGGGGACAAAGATCGTACTTTTTGGAGAAATGTCCTCTGGTCTGATGAAAAGAAAAATAGAACTGTTTGGCCATAATGACCATCGTTATGTTTGTAGGAAAAGGGGGAGGCTTGCAAGCCTAAGAACAACATCCCAACCGTGAAGCAAGGGGGTGGCAGCATCATGTTGTGGGGGTGCTTTGCTGCAGGAGGGACTGGTGCACTTCACAAAATATATGGCATCATGAGGAAGGAAAATTATGTGGATATATTTAAGCAACATCTCAAGACATCATTCAGGAAGTTAAAGGTTAGTCGCAAATGGGTCTTCCAAATGGACAATGACCCCAAGCATACTTCCAAAGTTGTGGCAAAATGGTTTAAGGACAACAAAGTCAAGGTATTGGAGTGGCCATCACAAAGCCCTGACCTCAATCCTATAGAAAATGTGTGGGCAGAACAGAAAAAGTGTGTGCGAGCAACAAAGGAGTCCAACAAACCTGACTCAGTTACACCAGTTCTGTCAGAAGGAATGGGCCATTCACCCCACTTATTGTGGGAAGCTTGTGGAAGGCTACCCGAAACGTTTGACCCAAGTTAAACAATTTAAAGCCAATGCTACCAAATACTAATTGAGTGTATGTAAACTTCTGACCCACTGGGAATGTGAGGAAAGAAATAAAAGCTGAAATAAATAATTCTCTACTATTATTTTGACATTTCACATTCTTAAAATAAAGCGGTGATCCTAACTGACCTAAGACATTCCTCTTCAATATACCATGAATCCTGTGAAAAGCAGTACTATATTCCTCTTCATATTTTTCAGTGGCTCTTGACCTGTGGAATAAATGAAGACTCCAAAATACACACTTCTAATATACACAGACACACACTTCCAAAGAACTGATAAACCCATGGTTACTGTAAGAGAAAGGCAGTAGAGCAGGGGGTGATATTTAATATTGTTTCATTGGATGGATGGATGGATGGTCTTGGTTAATCTCTACTCCACTGCTTTCTCTCCTGGCCTGTCTTCAGGGTTAAATCAGCCTAATGTTCACAAGTGGGATTAGTCACAGACCAAGAACCAGTGCCAGAGAAATTAAGTAAAACACTTAAACCTACAAACAACTGCGTGTATGTAGACTAGTGACAGGTGATGAGCCAAATGTTTTTTTAGAAGCAGCTGGGTGGCATACGGAGTCAGATATAGGCATGAAAACAGCACCTTGGGCATATTTAGTGGTGGAAAAAGTACTAAATTGTCATACTTGAGTAAAAGTAAAAAGACACCTTGATATAAAAAAATTTTAAAAAAAAAAGTAAAATACTACTTGAGTAAAAGTCTAAAAGTATTTGGTTTTAAATATACTTAAGTATCAAAAGTAAATGGAATTGCTAAAATGTACTTCAGTATTAAGCAAACCAGACTGCACAATTTTCATATTTTTTATTGACGGATAGCCAGGGGCACTCAAACATAATTTGTGTTTAGTGAGTCCGCCAGACCAGAGGCAGTAGGGATGTTATCTTGATAAGTGTGCAAATTGGACCATTTTCCTGTCCTGCTAAGCATTCAAAATGTAACGAGTACTTTTGGGTGTCAGGGAAAATGTATGGAGGAAAAAGTACATCATTTTCTTTAGGAATGTAGTGAAGTAAAATTATATAAATAGTAAAGTACAGATACCCCAAACAACTACTTAAGTAGTACTTTAAAGTATTTTTACTTAAGTACTTTACACCACTGGGCATATTATCCATTCAAAACTAAATGAACAGTGCCGTCAAAGCCAAGTGGAGCCCCAGCTCTAAAACAATCAGTGAGAAAAGTCTGGATTTAGATTAGCACACAAAGACTGAAATCTATTAAAGAGGTTCAAATAGCACTGCCTTTCACAGTCACAGAGTAACTCAGTCACAGAGTAACTCAGTCACAGAGTAACTCAGTCACAGAGTAACTCAGTCACAGAGTAACTCAGTCACAGAGTAACTCAGTCACAGAGTAACTCAGTCACAGAGTAACTCAGTCAGAGTTAGGCCACTTTCTTCTCTCACTTGCAGATTGAATTTCAAGTGCTTCTTTCTGTGGTCCAACTCGGCTCAGTGAAAGCCGTTCCAGAACAGTTGAGTTGGAAGGGTCAACATTACCAGCCCAGTAAAAATGGCAGCTCTGCACAGTCACCCATACCTCCCACTCCTACATTCAGACCTCAAGAAAATATTATGCTAATAGAGCCATTCCTATACACAGATGAACAACAATGATTTGCACCTGTCAAAGTATCAATATACAGAACAAACATATTGTTTGTCTATTTAAACTTTAAAAACAAGGCCTCTTAGTTAATTTGTTTCATATACCATGGAAGGGTAGGGTACGAGTGGAACGCCTTTGGTCAAGAACACCTTTGGGCCTCTCGAATGGCTCAGCGATCTAAGGCACTGCATCTCAGTGCTAGAGGCGTCACTACCGCCCTGGTTTGATACTGGGCTGTATCACTACCGACCGTGATCGGGAGTCCCATAGGGCAGCGCACAATTGGCCCAGCGTCGTCCGGGTTAAGGGAGGACGGGGTAGGCAGTCATTGTAAATAAGAAGTAATTCTTAACTGACTTGCCTAGTTAAATAAAAGGTTAAATAAAAATACAACAATTTAAGAACATCATTCCATCTCTGGGATTAGTTTTTCTCCACAGAAAGCTGAATCATACAATGACTAGAGGACAGTCACAGCCAGACCAGCTGTCCCCATGAGCAAATTAGAAGGTCAGAGGCTAAAAGGTCAGTCAATCAGGAGTGTAAGCTGCTGTGGGCTAGTATTATTATTATTTTTCTCTTCTTTCACCTTTATTTAACCAGGTAGGCCAGTTGAGAACAAGTTCTTATTTACAACTGTGACCTGGCCAAGACAAAGCAAAGCAGTGCGACAAAAACAACAGAGTTACACATGTGATAAACAAACGTACAGTCAATAAAACAATACAAAGTCTGTGTACAATGTGTGCAAATGTAGTAAGATTAGGAAGGTAAGGCAATAAGTAGTAGAAGGATGTGTCACACACTTTGACACCCCCGTTGCGCAAAGAGCCTGTCATTCAGCTTTGTGACAACATTATTGATCATTCATTCAGACAAGTTATATGCTGGATATGCAGTCATGTACTGGGTATAGAAAGGGCTGAGCAGACAATGTAGATCAAATAAAGTTTTAAAAAAGGAGGACAGAATATTCATACAATCCTGACCCAGTAGTGATTAGTGATTTCCTGTGGGGCTTCACATGGCTCTCTCGCTGTCCCTCAGTGCTAACAGTGTCAGATCACACACACACACAGATACATAGCCTATTAGCAAGGCAAGGATCTAATCACATGGACACTTGGCCAAAGGACTGAAAAATCTTGTCACATTTTAACGGACGCTGGCAGAGGGACAGGAGGTGAAGTGGTGCAGTGTGGGTGATGAGGTCCCTTGCTGTACAAAGGTCAGGTGGAGTCTGAGAGTTTGGTTTCAGTCAGACTCTGGTCGAGTGGCTCAGCTCACAGCTACAGTAGTTAGCATGACAGTGATACCGACTGCTCCGGCTCTGAAACGACATCTATGGAAATGTTGGCTAAAAGTCTCTAAACAATACATCATACTGTCATATTACGACGTAGTTTAGTTAGGCTAAAACTAGTCCTATTTAACCACAACATATTAGGCAAAAACATACTTGCTCTCCACAATAGGGCCCTGATGCATGCTTGGTTTTGATAATAGGTCATTTGAAAGCTCTAGAGTTTCTGGAATCTCTCCCCCTGCATAAACGACAGGTTAACTTGTTCGGGATCGTGTCCCGCATGCGGGACAGTGCTTGCTCAATTTGTAACATGTGACTAGAACGACGTTGTAAACAAACAAATTTTCACAGACATATACACATGTATATCAGCAGAAATCTTAAATTATTGTTAATCTAACTGCAGTGTCCAATTTAAAGTAACTATTATAGCATAAAAATACCATGCTATTGTTTGGTATTTTTATCACGGTGACAGGTTTGATACAGTCACATCTGAAGGTAAATATTTTACTTACAATCAGTAAATCTTGCTCTGATTCGTCATCCTGAGGGTCCCAGAGATAAAACATAGCATTGTTTTTCGAAAGTTTTTTTTCCTTTGAGAGAGAGAGACACATACCGGCCACTAATTGAATGTATATGAATAGCCAACAAGGCACTGGAAAACCACAACAACAGAATGTTTAAGTCAACATAAAAAAATCTCCTAAAATAAATATTTTGAAGACTTATAAAGAATAATTGTTGCAGGGCTCATACGTAAAAGTATTCTTACTGAATTTTTAAAACATCTTCCATAGTGTTAATGACTCAAATGAACATTGTGAACCACCAAAGAAAAGGTGTCCTTCCCACACTCATTCAAATCTAGAAAATGGTAAATTCCGACCCCTGCCGTCTCTCCACACCCACCCCGCACGGCCATCTAGATGTGTCAAGGTTAGGGTCTTTTCTCTAGGGAAGCTAATGAGCCATCATGGGAGTCTGCAAACTTGTATTTTTTTATTACCATAGCATTTTTGTATGTCCTCTATAGTTATTTACTTGAAAATATATCTATTTCGGCCACTTGGGTAAATTTGGGCAAACTCGTGAGAGACACCTGGGTGACTTCATACTAAATGTGATGTAACTCCATCATTCTTGAAGGTATCAGTCTAAAACTTTGCACATACACTGTTGCCCTATCGTGGACATTAAATTATCTCCAGATTCCTATCTGAATGTATGAGTTATTTTTCATCTCAAAGATGTAACACACACACACACACAGTTGAGAATGACACAAGTATTGGTCTCCACAAAGTTTGCTGCTTCAGTGTTCTTAGATCTTTATGTCAGTAGTTACTATGGTACACTGAAGTATAATTACAAGTATTCCATAAGTGTCAAAGGCTTTCATTGAAAATGACATTCAGTTTATGCAAAGAGTCAATATTTGCAGTGTTGACCCTTATTTTTCAAGACCTCTGCAATCCGCCCTGGCATGCTGTCAATTAACTTCTGGGCCACATCCTGACTGATGGCAGGCCATTCTTGCATAATCAATGCTTGGAGTTTGTCAGAAGTTGTGGGTTTTTGTTTGTCCACCCGCCTCTTGAGGATCGGCCACAAGTTCTCAATGGGATTAAGGTCTGGGGAGTTTCCTGGCCATGGACCCAAAATGTTGACGTTTTGTTCCCCGAGCCACTTAGTTATCACTTTTGCCTTATGGCAAGGTGCTCCATCATGCTGGAAAAGGCATTGGTCGTCACCAAACTGTTCTTGGATGGTTGGGAGAATTGCTCTCGGAGGATGTGTTGGTACCATTTTTTATTCATGGCTGTGTTCTTAGACAAAATTGTGAATGACCCCACTCCCTTGGATGAGAAGCAACCCCACACATGAATGGTCTGAGGATGCTTGACTGTTGGCATGACACAGGACTGATGGTAGCGCTCACCTTGTCTTCTCCGGACAAGGTGTTTTCCAGATGGCCCAAACAATCGGAAAGGGGATTCATCAGAGAAAATGACTCTACCCCAGTCCTCAGCAGTCCAATCCCTGTACCTTTTGCAGAATATCAGTCTGTCCCTCATGTTTTTCCTGGAGAGAAGTGGCTTCTTTGCTGCCCTTCTTGATACCAGGCCATCCTCCAAAAGTCTTCGCCTCACTGTGCGTGCAGATGCACTCACACCTGCCTGCTGCCATTCCTGAGCAAGCTCTGCACTGGTGGTGCCCCGAACTTTAGGAGACGGTCCTGGCGCTTGCTGGACTTTCTTGGGCGCCCTGACGCATTCTTCACAACAATTGAACCTCTCTCCTTGAAGTTCTTGATGATCCGATAAATGGTTGATTTAGGTACAATCTTACCAGCAGCAATATCCTTGCCTGTGAAGCCCATTTTGTGCAAAGCAATAATGACGGCACGTGTTTCCTTGCAGGTTACCATGGTTGACAGAGGAAGAACAATGATTTCAAGCACCACCCTCCTTTTAAAGCTTCCAGTCTGTTATTCTGACTCAATCAGCATGACAGAGTGATCTCCAGCCTCGTCCTCGTCAACACTGGCAGCTGGTCCTTTTGTGGCAGGGCTGAAATGCAGTGGAAATTAAATTCATCTGATCATTCATGACATTCTGGAGTATATGCAAATTGCCATCATCAACACTGAGGCAGCAAACTTTGTGGAGACCAATACTTGTGTCATTCTCAACTTTTGGCCACGACTGTACACACATACATATGTTTTTTTTTTTTTCCCCAGATATATTGTGTTATGTTCTCCTACATTAATTTCACATTTCCACAAACGTCAAAGTGTTTCCTTTCAAATGGTATTAAGAATATGCATATCCTTGCTTCAGGTCCTAAGCTACTGGCAGTTCGATTTGGGTATTCATTTTAGGCAAAAATTGAAAAACAAGGTCAGATCCTTTCTGAGGTTAAACTCTGGCAGGGGTGTCTTGGCTGTGCCCCCACAGCTTCTCTCCCCCACCAACGCACACTAATTAGTTTGGAGTTTTAAGGCAGTTTAAAAAAAAAAAAAAAAAAAAAAGAGTCCCTTTCAGGAGATGTGCTTGTACTTCGCCAGTTCTCTTCCCCCCCTAGAAGTAATGTGTTTCTTTTCTCAATCTCAACCCCAGAGCTGAGCAATTGCACCTAGCGGTCACAAAACAAAGGAGCGTCTTCTCAGTCAGGGGAGTGTCAAATTATTCTCTTTCAGAGTTCCCTTCATTGTAACACAAACAAAGGAAAGATGTTTGTTCAGGTTAGTTTATTATCTAGGGCATTGTGAGTTTCCTAACTCAATGCCTTCACATCCACTAAGCTTTTTAACCACCTCACTTTTCCTTTTCAAGACTTTACGTTTTTGGAAGCGAACCTGAGAGAATTTAGATTTCCCTGCATTTTGTGTTGCCTGGGCAACCCCTTCTATGTGGAAAAGTATTCCGCGTTAACTACTCAACGCGCTCAGCATGGAAGACTGCACACAGGCCGAACAAAGAGGCTGCATTGAAGGGCTAAACTGCTGGTCTGTCTCGTCTGTATGCGTGGATCGATGCGCCCTGCTCTCTCGGTTTTCAACAAACATATCCTTTAGGCAGGACCATTTTTGATGCATGTCACAACACTGAGAATTCAGAGCAAAGAGTAAGAGCTCGCTAAAATCATGCAATTTCCAGTGTGTTCTGGCAGGTATGCATAATCATCCGTGTCCTCCTCCATACAAGCACAGCTACACCCGCCCTCTACCCATACTGGCCCTAAGCTTCTCACAAATGGCAACTTTGCGTTTAAAAATGTCTCCATTTGTAGTGACAGGGCCGTACAGAAAGGTTCTCTGCTGTGCTGCTGATGCGTTCGGCTCCTAAATGGCCTTCAAGTGTTCTACAAGAAGCAAAGAGAGAGAGCAGGGTTTAAAGACAGTGTTGTGTCCAATTACCCAGACCTTAACATACTCTGCATAATATTCGGTGGTGGTAAGTGATCGCTAACATGCACACACAATAATGGGCACTGCAGTGACTCTAGCCCTCTGGGATACAGTCGGCACTGGACGCACACAGAGCGACCGAGGTCACATGCTCTAGAGCCAACTGACAGGGTTTTCTACACAGGCTGTAGATCAAGAGACTGCAGGAGGAGAATTGAGAGAGAGAGAGAGAGACTGCCACACTCAATAAGACCTATGCTACAGTAGCATGCAGCAGCAGTAAAAGGGGGAATACAGGAGCTGGATTAAAAACACACCAGTCAGCGCTCGGCTGGCAGCTCCAATAGTATTGAAAGAGATTTACAGAGGCTGCTAATGCAGCAAGGATGACCAACTTGTTTTACAGTATCCATCAGTAGAAAGAGGGTTCTGCTTCTCAAACACCAGGTTTCAGTAGGCTAATAATACTTTGATGCTGTCATGATCTGGTAGCCGGTTGAGTGTTCATTTTCTGCATCTGTAGTGGACAACGGGCTGCTAGATAAGTGTTCACCACGTTAGCAGTGCAGGGGCAGCGAGATTACTCCCTTTAGCCAGCACTGTAGCGGTCTCTGTAGCTCTGCTTTTACTACAGCTTCATGTCACAATCCAGTGATCGCCAGTCAATCTACCTAGAGACCCACCCTGCTTTTATAAACAGAGATCAGAGCAAGGTAATCCCATTGTCCACACCTAGCACATCTGTTCCAGCGTGGCGCTGCGTCGGTAAACTATGGGATGCAAGCCTATCTGCGTCAGTGAGCCAGAGACAGGCAGCGTGCTGACAGTGTAGCTTCTCTCTAACACTCTTCCCCAGACGTTTCTTATCCAAATCAATAAAACATTAATTGATATAAACCTGCAGTCAGAGTTAAGATGGTGGACGACGGTAATGGACTGGACTGAGGAGAGCATGCAGAGAGATGCACATTCATGACCTGCCAGAGGAAATCCCGCTCGTTGAGGATCCCACAAGTGCATCACACACACACTCGACTGAGCAGCTGCCATATGCAGCTGGTCACCTAGCGCTGCCCTGACGTAATCACACACTGACTAGAGAGAAATGGGAATGACAGCGTCCAACACATAAAACACACAATTAGGTCAAATACAGTGTACAAAACATTAGGAACACCTGCCATTTCCATGACCGACTGACCAGGTGAAAGCTATGATCCCTTATTGATGTCACTTGTTAAATCCACTTATAAGCAGATGAAGGGGAGGAGACAGCTTAAAGGAGGATTCTGGTCGTGTCTAGGTCTGATTGTTCTCGGGTCAATTCGGGTCCGGGGTCCCGCTTTATTTTATTTTTTTATGATCGAGTCCAGAACCAAATGTCCTCGGGTTGGTCCTGAGAAGAACTCTACCTGACACATACAAGACCTGTCAATCAAAACTCTCTCTTTGGCCCCTGTTATAGATGCAAAGTTGACCTTGTAGGCAACTTAGGGACATGGGGCCAAATGGGAAGACCGTAGACCAAATCCTGTTTCAGGTAAACACACTAATGCGTTATTTCAAAAAATGCAATCAATGTTTTATAGACTGTAATAAATGGTATATGATATCATTTGTAAGGTCATACCAAAGTCAAGGTTGGAAAACTTGGAATAATACCAGTATATTATAACAGAGCCTATTTCGATCAGGGCTTTAGAGCAGCATTTAAGAATGGACTGTTACCAAAGGCAGTATTGTGTTCACTTTATAAATAATGCTGCCCTCATAATGAGGACACCATTATAGTAATCCTGTGTCATTTGGCCAAATAAAAGGAGGCTTAAAACAAAAGAATGTCCGCTTCCTGTTCCATGAAAACTGAATACAATGTTAAAAGCATTATTACAAAAGGGTGGTTTGGTAACACTGTGGGGAGTTGACACTGGTGGTTTGATATGCAGGCGTTGAGGTATAGCCGATTGATGCTGTGGTACGGAGAGGCCAGTCATTCTAATGGGGGAGAGCGTTGCCCTGTCAGCTTACAACACTGAGTGCACAACTTTCTACTGCAGTACTGAGACAGAGGGAAGAGAAAGAGAATAAAACATGTCCAATACAACTGGACAACAACAAGAAATTCCTCACTGAGCCTGTCACTTTGGCCTCACCCAGTCTCCCTGTGCTGCAGCAGTAAGTCACAAGGCCCTCTTCACAGAGCTCCACCATGTGTAGAGTAGTGATTCATGTCAGGGACGAGGCAAGACAAAACCTCCATATCGTTAACAATGGAGCCAGTTCGGTTTCCGTATTTTACTTGTGGGTTAGCTCAATTAAGAGGCATGAAGAACACAAATGGTAATGGGGTGAGGTGGGGTGGGGGTGAGATCTCAGGACACAGACTGCTGCTGCTCTCTGATATAACTCACCATGACAAGATACGTCACCAGATAAAACTGTGTCCACGCACACAAAGAAAGAGCCTCTTACTTAAACCCATTTAAAACTGAGCACCACACACAAAAAAAGGTAGGGGGAAAACACACCAGCTGAAAATGTTTTCATGAATTCGGTGGATTAAACATTGAGGCAAATCATTTAAGTATAAAAGTCACTGGTCTCCTGTGAATCAGCCCTAATCCTGGTGATTCACTTCCGGGTCCACTTTTCTTGGACAAAAAAAAAAAATAGCTCAGAGATAACTGTCGTTGAAAGATGGAACTCTTCTGCAATGACGTCAGATAGAGGTCAAAAGAAAAGTCTTACAGAAAGGCTGGTTTGCAGTTTTTTTTGGTGAACTGATGAGAAATTCCAGATTAGGGATGGATTGCCAGAGAGAGGGAGAAAACAGCAGAGAGCAGATGGTGGAGGAATCTGAAAACTTAAAAAGAAATCATTGGAGAACAATAACTTTTTTCTCACATCCTATTTCAAAGACTCATGCCAGAGTCTTATGACAATCAAATGAGAAATGAGATCCAGCTATTACCGTATGGTAGAGACTATATGGGATTAAAGCCTGGCTTGTGAGTAATATTTTGTTTTAAGGCAAGAAGACAAATAAATTACAATGAATGCTAAGTTAAGGCACCAAGCTTACTAGGACAGATCAGATCAATTAGCACTGAATCATGAAGTGACAGGTGTCAAAGCCGTTGAGCCCAACAATGGCAGGAGAGTTTCACAGCCTCCCCCACCTAAATGCAGAGGCCGTTGAAGCCCCCTCCATCTGTGCAGAGGTCATTACAATACAGTACCCCCTGGATTCATCTCTATTTTGAACTAATAAGCAGCCAGGAAACTTCAATTGTAAATTAACTCAATAAGAAACAATTTTGTTGCTTTGATCACATCAGAAGATATCCCCCTCGCAATCTCCAAAATACAACAGCCACAGGACAACTTTGTTTGGATGTCGTAAAGGACCATTCACCGAAACACAGTTGATGTCAGAAGTTTACATACACTTAGGTTGACGTCATTAAATTCATTTTTCAACCACTTCACAGATTTCATGTTAACAAACTATAGTTTTGGCAAGTCGGTTAGGACATCTACTTTGTGCATGACACATGTAATTCTTCCAACAATTGTTTACAGACAGATTATTTCACTTATAATTCACTACATCACAATTCCAGTGGGTCAGAAGTTTAAATACACTAAATTGACTGTGCCTTTAAACAGCTTGGAAAATTCCAGAAATGTATGTCATGGCTCTAGAAGCTTCTGATATAGGCTAATTTACATCATTTGAGTCAATTGGAGGTGTACACCTGTGGATGTATTTAAAAAGGCCTACCCTAAAACTCAGTGCCTCTTTGCTCGACATCATGGGAAAATCAAAATAAATCAGCTAAGACCTCAGAAAAAAAATTGTAGGCCTCCACAAGTCTGGTTCATCCTTGGGAGCAATTTCCAAATGCCTGAAGGTACCACGTTCATCTGTACAAACTATAGTACGCAAGTATAAACTCCATGGGACCACACAGCCGTCATACCACTCAGGAAGGACACGCGTTCTGTCTCCTAGAGATTAACGTACTTTGGTGCGAAAAGTGCAAATCAATCCCAGAATAACAGCAAAGGACCTTGTGAAGATGCTGGAGGAAACAGATACAAAAGTATCTACAGTGGGGAGAACAAGTATTTGATACACTGACGATTTTGCTGGGTTTCCTACTTACAAAGCATGTAGAGGTCTGTAATTTTTATCATAGGCACACTTCAACTGTGAGAAAACAAAAATCCAGAAAATCACATTGTATGATTGTTAAATAATTAATTAGCATTTTATTGCATGACATAAGTATTTGATCACCTACCAACCAGTAAGAATTCCGGCTCTCACAGACCTGTTAGTTTTTCTTTAAGAAGCCCTCCTGTTCTCCACTCATTACCTGTATTAACTGCACCTGTTTGAACTCGTTACCTGTATAAAAGACACCTGTCCACACACTCAATCAAACGGACTCCACACACTCAAACAGCTGTGTAAGGACATCAGGGATAAAATTGTAGACCTGCACAAGGCTGGGATGGGCTACAGGACAATAGGCAAGCAGCTTGGTGAGAAGGCAACAACTGTTGGCGCAATTATTCGAAAAATGGAAGAAGTTCAAGATGACGGTCAATCTCCCTTGGTCTGGGGCACCATGCAAGATCTCACCTCGTGGGGCATCAATGATCATGAGGAAGGTGAGGGATCAGCCCAGAACTACACGGCAGGACCTGGTCAATGACCTGAAGAGAGCTGGGACCACAGTCTCAAAGAAAACCATTAGTAACACACTGCGCCGTCATGGATTAAAATCCTGAAGCACACGCAAGGTCCCCCTGCTCAAGCCAGCGCATGTCCAGGCCCGTCTGAAGTTTGCCAATGACCATCTGGATGATCCAGAGGAGGAATGGGAGAAGGTCATGTGGTCTGATGAGACAAAAATAGAGCTTTTTGGTCTAAACTCCACTCGCCGTGTTTGGAGGAAGAAGAAGGATGAGCACAACCCCAAGAACACCATCCCAACCGTGAAGCATGGAGGTGGAAACATCATTCTTTGGGGATGCTTTTCTGCAAAGGGGACAGGACGACTGCACCATATTGAGGGGAGGATGGACGGGGCCATGTATCGCGAGATCTTGGCCAACAACCTCCTTCCCTCAGTAAGAGCATTGAAGATGGGTCGTGGATGGGTCTTCCAGCATGACAACGACCCGAAACACACAGCCAGGGCAACTAAGGAGTGGCTCCGTAAGAAGCATCTCAAGGTCCTGGAGTGGCCTAGCCAGTCTCCAGACCTGAACCCAATAGAAAATCTTTGGAGGGAGCTGAAAGTCTGTATTGCCCAGCGACAGCCCCGAAACCTGAAGGATCTGGATGGAGGAGTGGGCCAAAATCCCTGCTGCAGTGTGTGCAAACCTGGTCAAGAACTACAGGAAACGTATGATCTCTGTAATTGCAAACAAAGGTTTCTCTACCAAATATTAAGTTCTGCTTTTCTGATGTATCAAATACTTATGTCATGCAATAAAATGCAAATTAATTTCTTAAAAATCATACAATGTGATTTTCTGGATTTTTGTTATAGATTCCGTCACTCACAGTTGAAGAGTACCTATGATAAAAATTACAGACTTCTACATGCTTTGTAAGTGGGAAAACCTGCAAAATCGGCAGTGTATCAAATACTTGTTCTCCCCACTGTATATCCACAGTAAAACGAGTACTATATCGACATAACCTGAAAGGCCGCTCAGCAAGAAAGAAGCCACTGCTCCAAAACCTGGGGACAAATATCGTACTTTTTGGAGAAATGTCCTCTGGTCTGATGAAACAAAAATAGAACTGTTTGGCCATAATAACCATTGTTATGTTTGGAGGAAAAGGGGAAGGCTTGCAAGCCGAAGAACACCATCCCAACAGTGAAGCACAGGGGTGGCAGCATCATGTTGTGGGGGTGCTTTGCTGCAGGAGGGACTGGTGCACTTCACAAAATAGCCAGCATCATGAAGAAGGAAAATTTTGTGAATATATTGAAGAAACATCTCAAGACATCAGTCAGGAAGTTAAAGCTTGGTCGCAAATGGACAATGACCCCAAGCATATTTCCAAAGTTGTGACAAAATGGCTTAAGGACAACAAAGTCAAGGTATTGGAGTGACCATCACAAAGCCCTGAACTCAATCCTATAGAAAATGTGGAGGGCAGAACTGAAAATGCATGTGCGAGCAAGGAGGCCTACAAACCTGACTCAATAACACCAGTTCTGTCAGGAGGAATGGGCCAAAATTCACCCAACTTATTGTGGGAAGCTTGCAGAAGGCTACCCAAAATGTTTGACCCAAGTTAAACAATTTAAAGGCAATGCTACTAGGAGGCCTATAAACTTCTGACCCACTGGGAATGTGATGAAAGAAATAAATCATTCTCTCTACTATTATTCTGACATTTCACATTCTTAAAATAAAGTGGTGATCCTAACTGACCTAAGACTGGGAATTTTTACTAGGATTAAATGTCAGGAATTGTGAAAAACAGAGTTTAAATGTATTTGGCTAAGGTGTATGTAAACTTCTTGGGACTAGCCCCGATGCTCCTCCCTCTTTTTCCCCTGCCCTGCTACAAAGTTTCTCCCTGCAGGCGGTCACTGAATCAGAGGTGCTAAAGGAGCTCCTTAAACTTGACCCAAAACACTATCATCGCCAAGCCTGTCTCTGACCTTTTTAACCAGTCTCTCCTTTCTGGGAAGTTTCCCATTGCTTGGAAGGCAGCCACAGTGTGTCCTTCATTTAAAGGGGGAAATCAAGCTGATCCTAACTGTTATAGGCTAATTTTCATTTGCCATGATTATCAAAAGTGTTGGAAAAACTTGTCAATAATCAACTGATTGGCTTTCTTGATGTCTATAGTATTCTCTCTGGTATGCAATCTGGTTTCCGCTCAGGTTATGGATGTGTCACTGCAACCTTAAAAAGGTCCTAAATGATGTCATCATTGCCCTTGATTCTAAGCAATGTTGTGATGCTATTTTTATTGACTTGGCCAAAGCTTCTGATACGGTAGACCATTCCATTCTTGTGGGCCGGCTAAGGAGTATTGGTGTCTCTGAGGGGTCTTTGGCCTGGTTTGCTAACTACCTCTCTCAAAGAGTGCAGTGTATAAATTCAGAAAATCTGCTGTCTCAGCCACTGCCTGTCACCAAGGGAGTACCCCCAAGGCTCGATCCTAGGCCCCACGCTTTTTTCAATTTACATCAACAACATAACTCAGGCAGTAAGAAGCTCTCTCATCCATTTATATGCAGATGATAGTCTTATACTCAGCTGGCCCCTCACCTGATTTTGTGTTAAACGCGTTCTCTGCCTTAACCTTGTTCTGAACACCTCCAAAACAAAGGTCATGTGGTTTGGTAAGAAGAATGCCCCTCTCCCCACTGGTGTGATTACTACCTCTGAGGGTTTAGAGCTTGAGATAGTCACCTCATACAAGTACTTGGGAGTATGGCTAGACGGTACACTGTCCTTCTCTCAGCACATATCAAAGCTGCAGGCTAAGGTTAAATTTAGACTTGGTTTCTGCTATCGTAATCAAACTAACTGATTCAGGGTTAGTTGCAGATGTCCATCCGACCCATGCGAAATTATGTAATTTATAGATCGGCAGGTAAGGGTGTTCTCGAGTGGCTAGATGTTCTTTACCATTTGGCCATCAGATTTGCCACCAATGCTCCTTATAGGACACATCAATGCACACTATACTCGTCTGTAAACTGGTAATCGCTGTATACCCGTTGCAAGACTCACTGGTTGATGCTTATTTATAAAACCATCTTAGGCCTCCCTCCCCCATCTGAGATACCTACTGCAGCCCTCATCCTCCACATGCAACACCCGTTCAGCCAGTCACATTCTGTTGAAGGTCCCCAAAGCACACACATCCCTGGGTCGCTGCAAAAAACACTCAAACTGGAGAGTTTTATCTCCATCTCTTCTTTCAAAGACTCAATCATGGACACTCTTACTGACAGATGTGGCCGCTTCGCGTGATGTATTGCCCGATAATGTTTGTACCAAGTTGTGTTGCTCCCATGCTGTGTTGTTGTCTTAGGTCTCTCTTTAAGTAGTGTTGTGATGGGTTTTGTTATATATATATATATATAAATAACAAAACCCATCATTATCCCAGCTCCTGTCCCCGCAGGAGGCCTTTTGGTCCACCGTCATTGTAAATAAGAATTTGTACTTAACCGACTTGCCTAGTTAAATAAATAAAAAAATATATATACAATTCCTCTCACTCTCGGCTGACTGTGGAAACACACACGTCTCTGTTCACCCCTCTTGACTGCTGTCTGATGAGCCACTTCCATAATTAGGTTGAAGAAAAACTTGGACCAAATTATTTATTACGATTTTGGGGGTTAAACCATGCCAATTAAAAAGCCAGAGGCTGAATATAATTGTGGTGGTCATCAGGAAAAATACCAGCAGCATTTATACAAATGTTTTTGGTGTGATCTTACATAAAATATGCAAGAATTACAAAATAAACCTCTAAAAGTTAATATCACCCATGGGTGTAATAATAACATAGGCTAATAATAATAATAATACTACATTTGGCCCCTAAAATCTCATAATACCAGCCTTTGTCTTTTAATCACAAGTGGTTGTCTTAAATAAGTCAAGCTTGGGGCCATTTCAGTGGCTGTTATTTCTCAGCATCAGTGTGACTGCAAAAGGCACCTCAAAAGGAAACGGCTGTCAGAGGTTGTGACTATGACACATCACAGCCAAGTCTCCTGATGCTCAATTATCTACAGGGACTGCTACAACGTCAAGTGTGCTTCACTTCATATGATGCATAACTGACTCGTGGCTCTATTTTAGAACATCATGGGTTAGGAATGTAAAAGGAACAGCTACAGTTCAGCATTCATTATTTTGACAAAGTAAAGGTGTCTTATGTTGACAGGTCTTTGGGCTTATAGTGCCTGACTAGTTAATGGAGAAAGACAACCTCCATGCTCTGCGTCTGTCCTGACACACACACCAACAAATGGCCATGAGTCAGACAGGCCAGCAGCTTGGCCAGCCAGTCAACCCAAGCACTAACCTACACCTATTGAACAAATCCACGAGGCACATCTAATAGCCTAGACCCACTTTGGCACTCACTCATGTTGTTGTCTAATTAACAAAAAGAGAAAAAAAAAGAAAACAAGCAAGTTGTTACATAGAATACTACTTCCATTTCACCCACCATTTACTGTCATTGACTATTTCCAATAAGTAATGTGATCACTAATCGCCAATCAGCAAGGTAGATCAAAATTATTTGAGAATTTAAGAATTCCAGCAGTGCTTTAGGTCCTTGGAGCAGCCAGAGCCATTGTTAGATGTGGCTTAGTCTATTGCCAGCAGCTGGCCCCATTTAGGACTTTCTCTGAAGCCCGCGCCCCCCCCCCAATGTTGAGTCATGGATCGGAATAGTGTTCACCACAGCGGGTCACCCTCTGACTGGACCAAGCCTTGACATCAGAACTCTCCCTAGCCCACAGACAACTACAATGTGATGAGAGCATTACAACACAATGAGACCTTTTCAAACACTTATCTTTAATCAGCAACTTCACACTGCTTGAATACAGGAAAGACAACCTATTATAGAAGACTATAACACGCATATCTGAGATGTTTGTTTTGTCCTAGGGTTAAACCTGCAGAGACAACGTGGGACACCCGAGTGCCGTGGAGATAGGTGGCAGAATGAGAGCACTAATTTAATTATATTTACCAAATAGAGGTTTTGAATTGTGTGAAAATATTAAATAGGTTCAAATGACAATACGTTTGTTTTTTTTCCAAGATAGTAGTCAGTGAGTGTGCAAACCATGCAGAATGAACCTGCATAGCACTGTCGAGTTGTCAACATTAACGAAAAAACGAATGTTTAAATGAATGTGACAAATAAATTACGTTTCATCATTGTCGTGGATAATCACCAAGATGATACCAAATAAATAAAAAAAGCACAAGGAATTAAAACATATTGACCGTAACATACACAACCCTAGGGCAAATGTTTCTTTCTGGAGGCATGTGTAAGAGTGACATTGTATGAAATAATTTGTTTTTCCAGTAAGCCCTGTAATAAGCAACCACTGATAGGACAATTGCGCACGACATGCCTTGGTATTTGACATTTAAGGAAGCAACATCCATATCTACATTGATGCACTGCAATTTGTTGTACTTGCAGAATATAACACCATTTTGTGCAAGACAATCTACTGAATAACCAAACGAATAACATGCATTTGATCACTTCCGAATAGAAACTGTTGGACATATAGAGTCACTAAAAGTTAACTGTGTGAATGTATTTACATTTTGGCATCACGTTGCAGCCTTCAATGTTTTTTAATCAAGACTTTGATCAATTACTCACCTCATGATGATTCTGTCACAGGCCTAAAATAGACTCTTCGTCGAGGGCTTAAAATGTTATTTGACTGATGACTTATCTCGCATTAGTTTTCAGAAAGTTTGCACTTGAATGTCACAAAAGAAGAATATCAATGGAACGCCGCGGGACGAATTTGGTTCACAGTTATATCCAGTAAAGTAAAAAAAAAAAAAAAAAAAAACATTTATCCTACATGATCTAGTGCATCGCGCCACCGTTTATGAAATTCTAATGAAATAAAGGAGTAGGAAAACAATAGCTTTCGTTGCAGAGACTCCAGTCGTTTCATGTAGCGGCAACGTGCCGCTGAGATCCCGGTCTCTCTGCTTCAACACCGACGCAAAGCTTTTCTCAACTACGTGAAGTACGTAGAGACGTACTACAGGTCGACGCCATAGAGATTTATAGAGGACACTAGTTCCCAAAAGCCTTTTGTAGCATGGGCAGGGCCATCAACTGGGTGAGACTTCCTATGTGTTAATGAAGGATCACATAATTCCATCCAGGTCAGCCAATTAATTATACTTATGAGCAAAGGCTGAATTCCATAACTGCAGGTGGCAGTAAATCGCCAACTTTGGCAATGTACCTGTTCAAACATCACACTCCAGGTGGCAGTACGCACCCTTTCAGTTTGTTTACCAACTCATAAAAGTAGTAGAGGAAGAAAATTGACTACTTAAAAATGTACATTACTTCAAATGGCGCTGCTCTTGTGCTCACACACGGCAGGTAGCCTAGTGGTGCGGCAGGTAGCCTAGTGGTTAGAGTGTTGGGCCCGTAACTGAAAGGTTGCAGGAATGAATCCCCGAGCTGACAAGGTATAAATCTGTTGTTCTGCCCCTGAACAAGGCAGTTAACCCACTGTTCCTAGGCCGTCATTGTAAATAATGACTTGCCTAGCAAAATAAAGGTTAAATAAAAACACACGCCATAATGGTACAGATAGAACATTGCGATCTCTATACATCTTTATGGGCCACACTCCCTATGGGCCAACAGAGATGGTGCAAACGTTATTTTATACCTCAAAGGGTGCAAGTGCCCCCTTGCTGGATTTTTGAATGATACCTTTATGGGGATATAATAAGCAACCTCAGTGCGCCACTATGTGGATGTCGCGTATTATTGTCTCCCACGATTAAATCTATGGAGGATCAAACCTGCCATAATTATTTAAAAAATTATGTACACATAAATAGATAAATAAATGAATAAATACATGAATCCACACATAATTAAATAAAGCAAGGAAATACAAAAATACTGACATTCTCTACATATCTGTATGAATTTAATTATTTATCTATTTATCTATGTATTATCTAATTATTCAAACTTTAATTAATTATATTATTTTATATGTATTCATTAATTTATTTCTGTATTTCTTCCTACAATATGATCAGGAGGGGGTGTCAATCAAATCTCTGTGGGTGGTATCTAACACACCATTGGTTGATCAATGTCACGGCGCGTTGCTCGATTGCTTTTGCCTGCTTTTGCATCACCTTTGTGAAGCAAGTCACAATAACGATTAGCCATTAGTGGAATTTTTGATGCACCTTCAAAATAAATGTCCCGCATTGAAACTGATGCAAACAGATACAAATACAGGAATCATGCCATATTTTGACTAGATAATGCTTAAACAAAATACAATAGTTTGTTAATTTGAACCCCCAAAAATGTAGCTGTTGAAATCACACTGTGGATGTATTAGAATTCAGAATAGCGTTGGGGACATACTGTGTACAGCCTTGTCTATGGATGTTCAGTCCATGAAATGTTCACAACTGTGAAGTGTTTACACAAATATTAGTGTCTTAGCTCTTATTGCAGGACTTCAACTGTAGGGGATCAGGTAGCCTAGCGGATATAGAGCATTGGGTTGAAATTGGGTTGAAATCCCTGAGCCGTCTAGGTGAATAATCTGTTGATTTACCCTTGAGCAAGGCACTTAACCCTTATTGCTCCTATGAGTTGCCCTGAATAAGAGTGTCTGCTAAATGACTAAAATGTATAAGTAGAAATCACCTCACTATTCAGCCTATGTGTATTGCAATGTACAGCCTTACCAGTGGATCTTGGGTCCATGAAACAGGGTATCAGCCTATTCAGTGACACAAACAGAACACAACTGTGAAAAGTTTACACAAATATTAGCGTCGTAGCTCTTATTGCAGGACTTTGACTATGTGAAATCACCCCACTATTCAGCCTATTGTACATATTGCAATACGCACAATAGGCTAAATAGTGAGGTGATTTCCCACAGTCAAAGTCATGCAATATGAGCCACAATGCTAATATTTGTGTAAACTCTTTAACAGATTCATTCTGTGGGTGTCACTGAATAGGCTGATACCCCTTTTAATGGACCCAAGATCCATAGGCAAGGCTGTACAGTGCATACAGTATGCCCCCAATGCAATTACGTAGGCTAATAAATCATTTTATTGTCAAATTAACTAAATATTGTCTTTTGTTGAATTGATCTAACAACATTCCAAACGTGTTAAGCATTATATGGCACGATTCCACTATTTGTATCCGTTTGCCAATGCAGGACTCTTATTTTGAAGGTGAACCGCAAATTCCACCTATTGTGGCTAATCGTTGAGGCTAGCTTAATGTAGGTGGTTCTGGCAGCGCTGTAGATAGGTTTATAGAAAATAACAACTAGCTATATAATTGGTTGCAGTATATTAAAGACCAGCTAGTTACTGAGTATTGAACACTTTTTGTCAAACTACTTTGTTCCCCTGCTTGTTTATTTATGTATTGGTGACTGTGTTTCAGTAGCTAAGTTACTGGCTAAGCTAATTCTTATTCATGTTTTTGCTGTTGTTGCATTTCAGTTGGAGTGGCATTGCTGATAGGCCAGCATGCTGACAAGCCAGGGCCCATATTCACTAAGAATCTCAGGAGTAAGAGTCGGTTACTGATTTTACGATTAGTTTTCCCTCCACAAGGGAGAGGAAGCCGTTTCCCAACACCTTGCAAAGCAGTCGTTTCACGACAGGACCCTAGAAACCCTGTTTCTGGAGAGCTGCAGGGTTTTAGTTCCAACCAGGGGCGCGTTCAGTTGCTATGTTGTGGAACGGTTTGCACTGAACACGTTTTCCCTAAACGTTCTTGAACCGACTTTAAGATACATTTGCTCTGTTCGGTGGGTGTGACATGATTTGGTTTGAAGCAATGGGTGACATATTTAAAGGGGCAGTCAGCAGTTGCTACATCTGTTTTTGGACACTAATTAATATGTACCCAACCCCTTCCGTTTTTCATCTTGTTCAGTACAGCACTGTTTCCGTTTAATTGAATGTTCTATTACGGGTTTATGTACTGAACACAGCCCAGACCAACTGAGCTAATTGATCAGTTCAGTGATTGCCAAAATCCAACACACCTGATCGTCCAGGTCGGTTAAATTAACAACTTGAATACCTGCAGCACTCCATGACCAGGGTTGCGTGCCGTAAAGTTATTACAGTCAATGCTTATGAACTGAATATTGTATGTGAATTTCCATATATCAATGACACTAACAAAATGGTTGAATTGTTCAGCAAATGCTAAGATGGCTTTGGTGATGCAAGGTACCTAATGCATTTGTCATCTCCCTATCAGGCCACTGCATGCTGTGACATGGTCCTGGATGGTGACACACATCAAGCTGCCTGACTGAATACTGTGGCTTTCAGTGGTAATGGAAGCAAGAGCCTTACCTGGAAGTACAGCAACAGTCTCTCTCTGACACTGTCAACATGTATTGCCTTCATACAAACTGCTATGGATGCAGTCACTGACTTATATTCACTGACAAGTAGATATTTTTAAATCTTGTCTGGGATATTATTTTAGTTGACACTGGTGTGTCTGATATACATTAATACAAATGTATTCACCCTGGACATGACTTACATTTACTTTAGACCTTTTGAATCATAACATCTTAGTGTTGTCTTGATGTTTAAGTCACTGCAGAAGTTAGCATGAAGACCAACAAACATGCTATGAAAAAGTTATTGTTTATAATCTAACAATTACAATGAGTTTATACAAAACTTTATTTCATTTGGTCATCCCCAAAATGTGGCCTTTTTGATAACCCTTGATAGTTGCATCCTTCCTCAGGGAACTGTCTGCAGACAGCTGACAACAAGGTGGCAGGTTTTTCGATGTGCCGCTCTAGAGTTCCACAGCCCAGCACTCACCTGGTGATAGGGGGGGATGGACACTTGTTAGTTTTGATAAGTCTGGGATACTTTTACAGGGAGAAGAGAGCGTGAGTTTGAGTGAGTACAGTAAATCCAATCTAACCAGTGGCCCTGGATAATATGCTATGTTGTCACACAGGCAGACTGCCATAGTAAAGGAGGTTTACATGGTGCATCAAGTATACTAGGAGTGTAGATTACTTTTCTGTGCTCTGGAGAGATGGCATGTCATTGATCAGAAGGCTCTGGAGGTCCTTGGACCATTCTGTCTCTGTAGCACCTGGAGAGAGACGGATAAAGGTGGTGTGTGCTAGCTAAATGACAACCCTATTAATTAAGTATCCACTCTAATGCTTACTTCGGAAAGTAGGCTACACCTCCGAGTTACATCTGTAAGATACATTAGCTAACTAATGTGATCTAGCTAACGTGAGCTAGCCAAAATGCATTGCTTTCTTTACATCTGACAGATATTTACCTACCGTAGCTAGATAATAATAGTTTATAATTGCAGTTTAGTTAGCTAAGTGTGAAACACTTTATCAGTTACGGCCAAGCTAGCTAGCTGGACAATTACTCTGGACAATCGCGGTCGACTCCTACTTGGCTGCATTCATCTTCTACTAGGTTAAAAACTATCATCTTCTTCTTCGATGATATAATGGCGGTCCGCAAACCAACATTAAAGGTGCATGCCGCCACCTACTGTGCTGGAGTGTGTGGTCATCTTCTGCCTAATGGTAAATCCACCAGTGCTTGTTTCAGATTTAGGATTAATTATAGGCTACATGAAAACTATACATTATAGGCTCCCAAGTGGCGCAGTGGTCTAAGGCACTGCATCTCAGTGCAAGAGACTACAGTCCAGATGTGATTGGGAGTCCCATAGGGCAGCGCACAATTGGCCCAGCGTCGTCCGGGTTTGGCCGGGGTAGTCCGTCATTGTAAATAAGAATTTGTTCTTAACTGACTTGCCTAGTTAAATTAAATAAATGCTATTGTTTGCCAATCCTGGAACAGGGAGAGGAGTCCGGGGACTGACTGGCCTAGAGATTCAGTGGGCTATTTGATTTCTTATTCAAGTTAAGTTTCACCTGGTCTGGGGAGCAACAATTCATGTAATTAAATCACAAATATCTATTTAAACTGAGATTATTATATTTTTTGTATCCGAGGTGTGGCCAAATTTAGACTCTAGAGAAAAAAAATAACAAAATCAAATCCTCCAAATATACACCCAAGAATTCCAGTGCCTAGAGGGGTGTAGGATAGGACTATGTGGCTAGAGGGGTGTAGGATAGGACTATGTGCCTAGAGGGGTGTAGGATAGGACTATGTGGCTAGAGGGGTGTAGGATAGGACTATGTGGCTAGAGGGGTGTAGGATAGGACTATGTGCCTAGAGGGGTGTAGGATAGGACTATGTGGCTAGAGGGGTGTAGGATAGGACTATGTGGCTAGAGGGGTGTAGGATAGGACTATGTGCCTAGAGGGGTGTAGGATAGGACTATGTGCCTAGAGGGGTGTAGGATAGGACTATGTGGCTAGAGGGGTGTAGGATAGGACTATGTGGCTAGAGGGGTGTAGGATAGGACTATGTGCCTAGAGGGGTGTAGGATAGGACTATGTGCCTAGAGGGGTGTAGGATAGGACTATGTGCCTAGAGGGGTGTAGGATAGGACTATGTGGCTAGAGGGGTGTAGGATAGGACTATGTGCCTAGAGGGGTGTAGGAAAGACCTATGTGGCTAGAGGGGTGTAGGATAGGACTATGTGCCTAGAGGGGTGTAGGATAGGACTATGTGCCTAGAGGGGTGTAGGAAAGACCTATGTGGCTAGAGGGGTGTAGGATAGGATTATGTGCCTAGAGGGGTGTAGGACAGTGACAGAGGTCAGAGAAAAGCCTATTTCTACATGATGTCCTGCCAGACCTTGTGACTGGGTTTAATCAGGGAGACAGCCCTTTTACTGTCATCCGCCCTGGACTTCCTGACGGGTCGCCCCCAGGTGGTGAAGGTAGGAAACACCTCCTCCTCGCTGATCCTCAACACTTGGGCCCCACCAGGGTGCGTGCTCAGCTCCCTCCTGTACTCCCTGTTCACCCATGCACGCCTCCAACTCAATCATCAAGTTTGCAGATGACAACAGTAGTAGGCTTGATTACCAACAACAATGAGACCGCCTACAGGGAGGAGGTAGATATTACTTGTTAGATATTACTACACTGTTGGAGCTAGAAGCACAAGCATTTTGCAACACCTGCAATAACATCTGCTATCCACATGTGTGGCCAATGAAATTTGATTTGATCTAATCGATATATCACTGTGTGAAACAAATATGCCACACGGATGTCACCATCTCTAAAATGACATATTGACTAGTGACATATTAGTAGCCTATGTGAAGTGTAATGATGATACAGATAAATAGAATGAGTGAATCTTTCAAATATGTGTCATATGTAAAGTGCATAATGCCAGTAGTTCAACGTTCCCTAAAAAGAGGAAGAAAACTAGTCTACATCGTTGTCACGGTGCATGGGTAGGGAACGAGGCGCAGAACGCAGGTCCGTGCAAACATAGTTTATTGTACAAGAAACACTAGAGAAACCATGAACTGGTGCCTAGTACTCACAAACAACATAATGATCCACACACAGGTGGACACCGAGTGAACATAAATAGAATCCCCAATTAGAGACAACTCAAGACAGCTGCCTCTAATTGGGGATGACCAAACCCAACTCCCTGAATATGTCAGGACCTGACTGTGGCCATACTACTCCCTCTAGAGGGAGTCAGAGACCTGGCCTCAGTCAGGCCCTTACAATCGTGTTTGTCAAATTAAATGTACATTCGTTCATTAAATTCAGAGGTGGAATTGGAAGTTGTTTGTAAAATTAATATGGTTAATAATATATATTTGTTCTTAATCAATAATCATATACAGTAGGTCTTTGGACTGGTCTTGTTTGTCAAATCTCTTTGGTTTGTTGACAAACAGGCCATTATTTAATTAAAATTGGAAATAAATATTGAAATATTGAGTCGAATGTCTTAAACTGTATGTTTTATTCTGTTGAGAATAAGAATATTTCCAAGAAACATGAAACAACATTTTATTAATTTCTGTTCCGTACACTATTTTCTAATGAAAGCTCTCTCTTGCGCTCTTGAAAAAACATACCTGTAAACTCTTTCTTTCTGCCATCTACTGGCTGACGTGTGAAGGCCGCCATGGTTTGTATAGCAAAGATTGTGCATTTCTCTCTGGAGGAGTATCATGTCTCGTAGCTATGTAGAATCTTTGTTAGAATTACGACATACCTTGAACTCCGCAGTATTGTGCTCTGTGATTGGTCAGTACAGCACTCGTCCAATAGCAGACGTTTGTATACATCGGGTCTTTGCCGTCTGGTGTTTCGCTGATGTGTGTTTTAAGAAGTTAGCTTGTAAACCTCACAGGCCGTTTTAGACAGGTTTTATCTTATATTTGTGTTCTTACTCACACGGATTATGCCTTATTATCAAACATGGGAAGAGTTCGCTCGTGCAGCAGAAAAACTGTATTTGACAGATCCAATGAAGGTAGATAACTACGACCTTTTTCCTGTTGAGAGCAAGCTTGACATTTTGATAGCTAACTAGCTAAAATTAGGTAACTAGCGAGCTAAATGTATTTAGAAATGGTTATTTCACAACACAAATAGATGTGATAGCCAATACTAACCATCACTGTTCGAGTGATAGAGTCTAGGTGCAGGATAGTTAGCTAGGTTATTAGCCGTTTTTAAAAGCAATGTAAGCAGCTGTTACCTAAAAGTAGTTCATGTTAAATATGCTGGCAAATGTGAGTAGGAAGGAGAACGACTGCCTAACTAGCGCTAGTCATCTTTTGAAATATGTGTGAGCGTCATGAACATAATCAACCATGTTGTAATAAGTGCAGCTATGACTGTTGCATATTTCAATAAATAGGCTAAGTGTTTTTCAGTTCTTTTCTTTTCTCTCCCTTTGATACAGGTCAGGGTGGTTCTCAAATACAGACACTGTGATGGTAACCTTTGCATCAAAGTCACCGATGATGCAGTGGTAAGTACAAGAGAAGACAGTCTGCTCCTTGGCTTTGCTCAGATCGTGCACATCGGTTTGTATCCTACGTAGCCTAATAATTGATCAAATTAGCAGAGGTAGTCCACTCTGTCTTCCATCTATTTCCATTAAACAATCTTTGTTACATGGAAATAGGGCCTTGTGGGAACCCTAACCCTATAAAGGTGTGTAGTAATTTAACTTAAAACTCTCCTAGTCAGAAAATACTATTGTCATAACCTACATAGCTACACTAATATGTTGCTTGCAAGACTTTGTAGACATGTTGATTTGTATAATTGTTTTATAACAAATGTTGTCTTCATGTTGTGAAGTATTCTTCTATTTCCCTCTACCTAATCCACAAATCATTCTCATGTTCCATTGCAGTGTTTACAATACAAGACAGACCAGGCCCAGGACGTGAAGAAGATCGAGAAACTGCATGGCAAACTGATGAGGCTCATGGTGTCTAAGGAAAGTGGTGCCATGGAAATGGACTGAACACCCTTACCCATAGTTGTATTAACTCTTCTTTGAATCTAGACTGTGGTGTGTCAATAGCACAAACAACGGAAGAAAACGGCGCTGGAATTACGAAATCGGATCATGAGAGAGGGGGGGGGGGGTTGGGAGTGTTGGTGGGAATCAAATGAAAATGGAGAGCATAACCTTCGCTGCTCTGAAGAGGGATTTTCTGGAGCTCTTTTTTAAAGAGCTTGTATTTACTTTGAGTTTTAAGATGGACTAAAAATAGATGGAGAGACTCATGTCTATTTACGTATATGGTTAGATTTACATTTTGTTGTTTTTTATTTCCACATTGGGAAATGTTCATGACCATGTTTAAGTGAACACGAATGAAGCATGACCTTTTGATATTCGCACATGCTATTTTAGTGAAAGAAGAACCATGCCTCCAATGCCATTTAGTCAACTCTGCAAATGATTGCATTACTCAATAAATGTTTATATATCCCCATTACAGCCAACATCTCTCAATAACTCAAAAGATTTTGATTTAATGCATTGTATGATTCCATTTCAATATCTCCCCATATTGCTTTTGTTCCAGCTGCCATACTAAGCACACAGTGGCTGAATGTCTTCAAATGTTCCCTTTATTAATAATCAAGAATGCCTGATTTTCTGACATCCTCCATTTTAATTGAAAATAACTTTTCCTCAAACTGGTCAGTACCACGCTTGAAGCATCTGTTCATTCTCATATGCGTTTGCACCTCATGTTTACACAGTCGCGTCTTAAAGTGGTACTCCAGTCTCGTTTTCACATAATTTAACACTGGATTTACTTAACAAAAGGAACATGTCAATAGGTGGTCCAGGTAAGTCATGACTCAAGCAAGGGGAGCGGTCGATGGCATCAAGACTTTCTATCAAACCAACTCCTTGCATGCACTACTCAAAGTTTGCAGTTGTGTCTAAATAAACACTATTTTGCTCAAAACATGTTTTTACCATTTAGTGTATGTACTTTACTGTATTTATACTTTTCATCAGGAAAAGTTCCAAAATCACTAGAGGACATCTTTAACCAGTAGACAAGAACTACATTTCCCATGAATCCCTGGTCTCCATTTCGACACTAAACTGTGGCAGAGGGCAGAATTGTCATTGCATCTTGTGGAACAACAAACTAGAAACAGGTGAGATGAACTTCTCTTGCAAGTAATACAATCCAAAATGATGGCTCCAAAAGTATTCTTGGTCGATATTTATTTCTTATCGATAATGTGTTAATTGATATTCCCTCATACCATGTAGGCATAGCCTATGGAATGTAACATAATGAAACATTGTTGCAAGTTGATCCAATTGAAAGGTGTGATGTTTGGATTGTTGTGATGAGATAATGGTCAGGTGTACAAATACAACTGGAAGGAGAGAATTGTTTAGACAAAATAAACATTTGATAACAATTTTGGAAAAGCAGCATCCGTCCATATTTCAAGTTGGTTAACTTTGTAGTCTATCCATTGTAGGTCTATCCAACTGTTATCTGCAATATATAAACATCAAATTAAATGTCAGGACTAATGTGATATGAACTCATGCCAGGCTTGTTTTTGCTGGTTGCCATCTGCTTGTTCCAGAAAACATCTTGTTTTGTCCTAATGGAAGGAAATTCCAGGGCTCAGTACTTTCATTTTATCGTTTGTAATCACAACATCCAAAGGGAAACATTTATTTTCAGAATTGCTGTATGGATAATTTTCTGTCAGGTGAAAAACAAGTTATGTCAGTTGTAAGAATATCACTAAAGAGATGCTCACAAAGAAATCGGATTGATATTGTTGCTAAATTCGCAATGAAAGTTGATGTTGTATCAGAGGCCGGCCAGAGAAAAGCTTTGTCATGCATTTTGGCCCCCATGAGTTGTGACTATGGGGCCTTGTCCACGCTATTCTTTACCTAATCCTTTCAGAAAGGAATTCTGTGCAACAACAGTACTACTTTGTTATATTTTTCACATCTTCTGCAAACCTCTGTACAATTTAATCATAATGTTTCAATAGCAATTTGTTTACATAATGGAAAAAACAATACAGTAGACTTATGTGTGTCTGTATATCTGTAGTGCTGGTAACCATACATTTCAGGTATTACTGATTCTTTTTCAACTGTAAACCACATGCAACACGTATAAACACGTATAAGGACCGTGAATGGCATTATAAAGGTCATCGATTGTAACATGTCTGCTATCCCTGATTTGATTCTCCTGTTCACCCAGAAGGCAGCACCATGTTTACAGAGGTTACGTTAGCCCTGGTGGTGGGAGGAGTAATATACTTCCTGGTGCAGAGGAGTAAGAGGCATCAGCTGAAGAGTGAGGATGGCTAGTGGGGGGAGGGGACTCCCCCGGACGGGGAAGAAGATGTCAGCATTCGCTCCTACACAGTCCGGACGGATTACGAGGAGTTGGAGGTGAGATGAGGACAGGGATTATGGGCCTAGAGGAGGGCCGAACTTTCCATTAGAGAGTTAAGGCTTATTCAACAGCATTTAGTTGAAGATTAGTTGAATACTCAATGCTCCCCCCAGGACCTGTACAGGAGAATAGACCAGACCTGATATTTCCCTTCTCTAGAGGACAGCCAGTTCAACTACGGCTTCAACTCCCACTATCTGCAGAACGTGGTCTCCTACTGGAGACATGGTTTTGACTGGAGGAGACAGATGGAGAAACTGAACAAATACCCACATTACAAAACCAACATCGAAGGTGAGATGGTTTGTAGAGATTGATCAGTTATGTGTTAATCAGTTGTCATTTATAACGAGATGAAACCGAACAAGCAGATCTATTGGCTGCTAGTAAATACAAAGTAATTTTAAGTCTACGTCAAACTTTGCATAAAAAATAAATAATAATTTGAGTCCAGGAAATGACTTATGGTTCATTCAAGCATCCTCTGACCCATGTATCAGGCATTGACGTCCACTACGTCCATGTGCGGCCCAAGAACCTCCCTGAGGGCGTGACTGCTGTGTCTCTGCTCAAGGTGCACGGCTGGCCAGGCTCTTTCTACGAGTTCTACAGGATGATGCCCCTCCTGACTGAACCCTCCAACCCAGACAACATTGTGTTTGAGGTGGTGTATCCCTCCATCCCTGGGTACGGCTTCTCTGAAGCTCTACATAAGAAAGGTAAGTGGTTAGAAGCCTGGCTGTGGTCAAGGGTCACAAATGCCTAGTCCATTGAATCTAACAAAGCGTGTGTGCAAGATTAACTTTATGTTAGGTGACTTTGTATTAGTTTTCCCTAATTAATGTGTTCCACAAGCTGATGGAGACTGGGTTTCCAACAGTTCTGTGCTCACGGAGGAGACTGGGGATGGATTGTCACCACCAACATGGCCCAGCTGGAGCCCAAGTAAGATAGACAGACACACAGATATATGGCCAGATCGTAGCATATGTTTGATCCCCAATTTAGGGTATTTAGAATGCATGATCATGTTTTATGAGTTACAGTGCCATCAGAAAGTATTCTCGCCCTTTAGTTGAATTTAAAATGGATTAAATTGAGATTTAGTGTCTACACACAATACCCCATAATGTCAAAGTAGAATTTTGTTAGTAGAAAGTGTTTGAAATTAATCTAAGATAAAAAGCGGAAATGTCTTGTCAATAAGTATTCAACCCTTTTGTTATGGCAAATAGTTTCAGAAGTAAAAATGTGCTAAACAAATAACATAAGTTTCATGGACTCATTCAGTGTTCAATAAGAGTGGTTAACATGATTTTGTTAATGACTAACCCATCTCTGTACCCCACATGTAAGGTCCCTCATTTAAGTAGTGATTTTCAAGCACAAATTCAACCACAATGACTCGCAAAGAAGGGCACCGATTGGTAGATGTGTAAAAAGCATGGTGAAGTTATTAATTAGGGTTTGGATCACTACGAATATACAGGCGTCCTCCCTAACTCAGTTGCCGGAAAGGAAAGAAACTGCTCAGGGATTTCAACATGAGGCCAATTGTGATTTTAAAACAGAGTTTAATGGTTGTGATATAAGAACTGAGGATGGCTCAACAGCATTGTAGTTACTCCACAATACTAACCTAAATGACAGAGTGAAAAGAAGGAAGTCGGTACAGAATACAAATATTCCAAAACATGCATCCTGTTTGCAACAAGGCACTTAAGTAATACTGCAAAAAATGTGGCAAAGAAATGTACTTTTTGTCCTGAGTACAAGGTGTTATGTTTGGGTCAAATCCAACACAACACATCACTGAATACCACTCTTCATATTTTCAAGCATAGTGGTGGCGGCATCATGTTATGGGTATGCTTGTCATCGGCAAGTGCAAGGGAGGTTTTTTTTTGTTAAAAAGAAAAGGAATACTGCTATGCACCAGCAAAATCTTAGAGGAAAACCTGGTTCAGTCTTCTTTCCAACTGACACTGGGAGACTATTCACTTTTCAGAAGGACAACAACTACGTTAGATTTGCTTACCAAGACATCATTAAATGGTCCTGAGTGGCCTAGTTACAGTTTTGACATAAATCTGCTTGAAAATCTATGTCAAGACTTGAAAATGGCCTTCTAGCAATGATCAAGAAACAATGTGACAGAGGTTGAATACTTTTTTAAAAAGAATAATGGGCAAATATTGTACAATCCAGTTGTGCAAAGCTTTTAGAGACTTACCCAAAAAGACTCACAGCTGTAAGCACTGCCAATGGTGTTCCTAACATTTTTATTTTTTTATTTTATTTCACCTTTATTTAACCAGGTAGGTCAGTTGAGAACAAGTTCTGATTTGCAACTGCGACCTGGCCAAGATAAAGCAAAGCAGTGCGACAAAAACAACAAACAAGAGTTACACAGTAAACAAACAGTCAAAAACACAATAGAAAATCTATATACAGAGTGCAAAATGTAGTGCAAAATGTAGTAAGGTTAGGAGGTAGGACAATAAATAGACCATAGTGGTGAAATAAATTACAGATTATCATCATTAACACAGGAATGAAGGATGTGCAAATTATGATGTGCAAATAGATATACTGGAGTGCAAGATTTGTGAAAATAACAAAAATAAATAGAATATGGGGATGAGGTAGTAGTGTGGGCTATTTACAGAAGGGCTATATACAGGTGCAGTGATCGATAAGCAGCTTTGACAACTGATGCTTAAAGTTATTGAGGGAGATAGGAACCTCTAGCTTCAATGATTTTTGCAATTCGTTCCAGTCATTGGCAGCAGCGAACTGGAAGGAATGGCGGCCAAAGGAGGTGTTGGCTTTGGGGGTGACCAGTGAGATATACCTGCTGGAGCGCATGCTACGGGTGGGAGTTGCTATCGTGACCAGTGAGCTGAGATAGGGCGGGGATTTACCTAATAAAGACTTATAGATGACCTGGAGCCAGTGGGTTTGGCGACGAATATATAATGAAGGCCAGCCAACGAGAGCATACAGGTCGCAGTGGTGGGTAGTGTATGGGGCTTTGGTGACAAAACGGATGGCACTGTGATAGACTACATCCAATTTGCTAAGTAGAGTGTTGGAGGCTAGTTTGTAAATGACATCGCCGAAATCAAGGATCGGTAGGATAGTCAGTTTTACAAGGGCATGTTTGGCAGCGTGAATGAAGGAGGCTTTGTTGCGAAATAGGAAGCCAATTCTGGATTTAATTTTGGATTGGAGATGGTTGATGTGAGTCTGGAAGTTGAGTTTACAGTCTAACCAGATGCCTAGGTATTTGTAGGTGTCCACGTATTCTAATTCGGACCCGTCGAGAGTAGTGATGATAGTCCGGTGGGCGGGTGCTGGCAGCGTTCGATAGAAAAGCATGCACTTAGTTTTACTAGCGTTTAAGAGCAGTTGGAGGCCACGGAAGGAGTGTTGTATGGCATTGAAGCTTGTTTGAAGGTTAGTAAACACAGTGTCCAAAGAGGGGCCAGATGTATACAGAATGGTGTCATCTGCGTAGAGATGGATCAGAGAGTCACCAGCAGCGAGAGCGACATCGTTGATGTATATAGAGAAAAGGGTTGGCCCAAGAATTGAACCCTGTGGCACCCCCATAGAGACTGCCAGAGGATCGGACAATAGGCCTTCCGATTTGACACACTGAACTCTGTCTGCAAAGTAGTTAGAGAACCAGGCAAGGCAGTCACTTGAGAAACCAAGGCTGTTGAGTCTGCCAATAAGAATGCGGTGATTGACAGAGTCGAAAGCCTTGGCCAGGTCGATGAAGACGGCTGCACAGTACTGTCTTTTATCGATGGCGGTTATGATATCGTTCAGTACCTTGAGCGTAGCTGAGGTGCACCCATGACCAGCTCGGAAACCAGATTGCATAGCAGAGAAGGTACGGTGGGATTCGAAGTGGTCAGTTATCTGTTTGTTAACTTGGCTTTCGAAAACTTTAGAAAGGCAGGGCAGGATGGATATTGGTCTATAACAGTTTGGGTCTAGAGTGTCTCCTCCTTTGAAGAGGGGGATGACCGCGGCAGCTTTCCAATCTCTAGGGATCTCAGACGATACGAAAGAGAGGTTGAACAGGCTAGTGATAGGTGTTGCAACAACTTTGGCTGATAATTTCAGAAAGAGAGGGTCCAGATTATCTAGCCCAGCAGATTTGTAGGGGTCCAGACTTAGCAGCTCTTTCAGAACATCAGCCGTCTGGATTTGGGTGAAGGAGAAGCGGGGGGGGCTTGGGCAAGTAGCGGCCGGGGGTACAGAGCTGTTGGCCGGGGTAGGGGTAGCCAGGTGGAAAGCATGGCCAGCCGTAGCAAAATGCTTATTGAAATTTTCGATAATCGTGGATTTATCGGTGGTAACAGTGTTTCCGAGCCTCAATGCAGTGGGCAGCTGGGAGGAGGTGCTCTTATTCTCCATGGACTTAACAGTGTCCCAGAACTTTTTTGGAGTTAGTGCTACAGGAAGCAAATTTCTGTTTGAAAAAGCTGGCCTTTGCTTTTCTAACTGACTGTGTGTACTTGTTCCTGACTTCCCTGAATAGCTGCATATCGCGGGAGCTGTTCGATGCTAATGCAGTGCGCCACAGGATGTTTTTGTGTTGGTCTAGTGCAGTCAAGTCTGGGGTGAACCAAGGGCTATATCTATTCTTAGTTCTACGTTTTTTGAAAGGGGCATGCTTATTTAGGATGGTGAGGAAAGCACTTTTAAAGAACAACCAGGCATCCTCTACTGACGGGATGAGGTCAATATCCTTCCAGGATACCTGGGCCAGATCGAATAGAAAGGCCTGCTCGCAAAAGTGTTTTAGGGAGCGTTTGACAGTGATAAGGGGTGGTCGTTTGACCGCTGACCCATTGCGAACGCAGGCGATGAGGCAGTGATCGCTGAGATCCTGGTTGAAAACAGAGGAGGTGTATTTGGAGGGCAAGTTAGTCAGAATGATATCAATAATGGTACCCATGTTTACGGATTTTGGGTTGTACCTGGTGGGTTCCTTGATAATTTGTGTGAGATTGAGGGCATCTATCTTAGATTAAAGGACAGCCGGGGTGTTAAGCATATCCCAGTTTAAGTCACCTAACATTATTATTCATACTTTTTAAAATAAATGTTAGAATTTTTCTTCCATTTTGACATTACAGAGTATTTTGTGTAGATCGTTGACCAAAAATCACAATGAAATCCATTTTAATCCCATTTTGTAACACAACAAAATGTGGAAAAAGTCAAGGGGTGTGAATACTTTCTGAAGGGTAAATGTCCTCATCTGTGAATGATATGAAGTCAGAAAGCATTGCAGTTTGACTCAGATTCTGTGTTGTACTTCATCTCGGCTTTCTGGTTTTGTGTCCCCAGAATAATCAAAGGCTTGCATCTCAACTTTGCTCCCCCCTCCAAGCCGGGCCTGCCCGTGGTTCTGTCTATAATGCTGGGCCGCCGTTTCCCAAAGATGTTTGGCTTCAATGAGCACGGCATCCAGCGCATCTACACCGTTGTGTAGAACCTAGTGGTGGAGTCTGTCAAGGAGTCAGGATACATGCACATCCAGGCCTCCAATCCTGACACTGTGGGTAAGAGATGGATCCAGTTTTGAAGGGGGAGCGTTCTGGGCTACACACAGCTTTAACTGCAGCTTCTTTATAGACCAGGACCAGGAATAAGAAACTGTGCTGTAACATATATCTGGTTCTGTATGTGTCTGCTCTCTTCCTATAGGTCGAGGGTTGAATGATTCTCCTGTGGGTCTTGCTGCTTATATCTTGGAGAAGTGTTCCACCTGGACTGACCATGACTTCAGGAACCTGGATGATGGAGGACTTACGAGGTAGAATGTCTTAGACCTGAACCACAGCCTTTGGTGTAAAATATGATAGTTAATTTGTATTCAAAGGCTTCTTTGTCAAAGTACCATGTTTATGTTTTTTGTTTTTTTATCACCTCTTGCCTTGCAGGAAGTTTAGTCTTGCTGACCAATGTGATGATCTACTGGACATCTGGCTGCATCATCTCCTCCATGCGCTTCTACAAGGAGAACTTTAGCAAGGGTCTTGACCAGCCACACTCAAAGTGAGAGGAATGTTACTATGTAACATCTACTGTATGTACTGTATGTGCTGTAATATCTACTGTAGGTACGTGATGTAATAGTCTAGCTAGCATGAGGCCCTCCACATTCAGAACGTTGTCCTGGTAAGTTATGCTGTTAAAGTAGAAAGGACTTATGTTTCAGTAAACTAATACACTTCTTCGCTTTACCCAGGATGCCAGTGCACGTGCCCACTGGTTTTGCATGCTCCCCCAACGAGCTGATGTACACCCCCAAGCTGTGGGTGCAGCAGAAGTACCACAAGCTGAAGACCTTCACACCGATGGCCCGAGGAGGACACTTCGCCGGCATGGAGGAGCCAGAACTCATGGCCCAGGACATCTAGAACTTCACCAAGACGCAGGAGAAGAGGAAGAAGTGATGCTCTAGTCCGCACATCTGCCCTTCCTGTTTACCAAACAGCACCAGTTGCTAGGTCAGCTAGCACTGGTGTTATGATAGCACTGAATTGTGCCAGAAGTTACTTACTGATAAACCCATAGAGAGAGAGAGAGAGAGAGCTATGACCTCTGCCATAGCTGGATTTGTTTTACCCATGGGCATATAATACTAGCCAGGTCCCAGATCTGTTTGTACTGTTTTGGCATGACAACCACCATATGAGGTGGCAAGACTGCACAAACAGATCTGGGACCAGGCAATTCCAGTCAATTCAGAAAGTAAATCCAATTCCATATTTTCCCAATGCCTACTGCCAATGAGGTGGGGTAGAAAACATACTCTCTAGTTGGGAAATTATGAATGGATCAATTGATGAGTGAATAGAAGATAATTTTGTTAAGGATGTTCTTGAATTATGAAGAGGAGAGCACAGGCAGTTCTTCGTTCAGATTACTGGCATAGTCTAGGCCCGAGTGGTTATCAAATGATGCATAAAATATCAGGTGAAATGTTTTCTTTCTTCTTTTTGCAATAGTTTTCAAAGACTGAAATGTCTATTTTACTCGGATCACCTGTTCTGTTATTATTTACTCAAGTTATTTACAATGTTATAGCATTCCATAAATAGCACTTTGTATTTCAGACACTAAAATACTGATTTATACATAGATTTGGGACATATTAATAAACATTTAAATGAAATTAGTGTACTGTTTTTCTGCTAATGTCTTGGGCACAC
Organism: Thymallus thymallus; assembly: GCA_023634145.1. Classification (NCBI taxonomy): domain Eukaryota; kingdom Metazoa; phylum Chordata; class Actinopteri; order Salmoniformes; family Salmonidae; genus Thymallus; species Thymallus thymallus. The sequence goes on along the minus strand of CM042411.1, from coordinate 5,028,105 downwards.
CTAAAATATATGGGACATTCAAGGATTTATGCCAATAATAGTATGATGATGGTACCAGGTGCAGTACCATCCTCCCAGTTCTCCATGGTAGGGGGACCAGAGGTAGCTCCAGCTGCTACCAGGTCCTGGTGTTTCCCAAGCTCTGCATCCTGCCCTGGGACACCCCGCCACTTCTCTGAGGCTGCTTCCCTTGGCAGAGCACACCCGGGGGAGGCGTGGGTGGGGGGTGGAGGGGTGGGGCTGCTTGAAGATCCCCGCATTACCTCACCAGTTAAGGCAATGGGAGGGAAAGAGAGACGGAGAAAGAGAGGGATGGTTGGAGAGGGAGGACGTAGGACCACGATGCGCAGCGGAGAAGCTGTGACTGGAGATTGTTAGAGGGGCTGAGTAGCTGTGGTCAAGAGCGTTCGAGCTCTGGGTCTCTGTTGGTCTTCAGTTAGGTGGCTGGGTGTCTGTTTGGGGCTGGTTGGTCTTCAGTTTGGTGGTTGGGGATCCTTAAGTCTTCATAGCTGAGAAGCAGCTGGAGGATCCTAAGTCCATTCCATCAGAGCAGACCAGGATGGATCCACGGAGCCAGTCCACACGCAAGGATCCGAAGAAGTGGGTAAGTAAAATCTCTACAGAAGCTGGAGGGAATAAAGTAGACCTGTGGGCACTTCAGGGATAAAGCTTGAAAGTAAATGAAAAGTAGACAGGCCATCTCGCTGCACTTGCTTCTATTTATGTTAATTATCTCTGCAAAATTAAATGGTGAATTATTTCTGAATGACAATAACTCCTTCACTGTGTGAATGTTTAAACAATATTTGGAACCTTCACGTTAAATATTTGCTAAATCAACTTCACACATCAGATCTTGTGGTATGGAAACTGATGTTATAGTGCACTCTGATGTTGTGTACCAACTTAAATATGTAATTTGAAATGCATTATGACATTATTTCCTATCTCCATATAAATTACGGCTTATTTACCATGTAATCATACAAGTGTCTCTTCTCCTCCTGCGTGGTGCAGGTGAGGTCTGGGGGTATTAATGGGGTGCAGCCCAAGTCCCAGCACTCCCCAGAAAACGCGGCCAGGGAGAGGAGCCGTGTGCGTAACCTCCGCCAGGCCTTCCACAGCCTGCAGGCAGCCCTGCCCTCCGTCCCCCGTGACACCAAGCTCTCCAAGCTGGACGTCCTGGTCCTGGCCACCGACTACATCGCCCACCTTACTGAGACCCTGGACCAGGGAGGGCCTCTGTCTGAACTCACACTACCCCCCAGGGCAGGGGGATACCTCCACCCAGTCAAGGTTGGTGACATCAAACTACCTGGATGCTTGTCATTTTAGCTCCTTGGTCATCATAGCTTATTTCCCTGATCTGTTCATCATCATCTCATTGTGTTTCATGTCACAAATGAATGTCCAGAAGTTTTAAATGTTAAAACCTTTATTTAACTAAGTCAGTTAAGAACAAATTCTTATTTACAATGACGATGCTGGGCCAATTGTGCTCCACCCTATGGGACTCCCAATCACAGGCAGTTGTGATACAGTCTGGATTCAAACCAGGTTGTCTGTAGTGATGCCTCTAGCACTGAGATGCAGTGTCTTAGACCACTGCAAGTTCAGTTAATATCAGAGTAGTAATAGAATCTTCATAGTAGTCGTCAATTCTATATGACCATACTCTATAATTTGGTATGACTTATTATAATCATACAGACTAACTATAGTCAAACATGTCTCCTGTCCTGACAGAAGTGGCCAATGCGCTCCTTGCTGTACTGTGGGAGTGTGGGAGGACTGCTGTCAGCCAATCAGAAGCCGGCGTCAGGGGAGAAGGAGACACATCCACTGAACCCTACCCCAGAGGTCAACATGGACCGATCCGTTTAGTACTAGGAGCGATGAAATACCAATATATCCAACAGTGATGCTTATGAAACTGCAGTGTATAGCAATGTAAATGTAATGTAGTCATGTGAAAAAGTAAGTACACCCCCTGGAAAGTTCTTTTTTTTTTTTTACATATTTGGACAGATGGAAATGTAATCTTCACTTCAACACTATTGACAGTTAACGGTTACCCAATTTATCAAATCACACACACAAAAAAACCCCGTAAATGTCGATTTACAGAATATCAAGACAAAAGTCAGTTGTCTTGATATTCTTTTTTGAGAGCAGAGGCTTCTTCCTTCCTGACCTCCCATGTAGGCCAAGTTTGTGCAGTCTCTTTCTGACAGTGTACCCATGCACTTCGACATTGATTGTGGCAAGAGAGGCCTGTAGATCCCTTGATGTTACCCTGGGGTTCTTAGAGACTTCTATGAGCATCTTTCGGTCAGCTCTTGGGCTGTCTTTGGTGGGACGACCTGTCCTAGGTAGTTTGGTGGGATGACCTGTCCTAGGTAGTTTGGTGGGATGACCTGTCCTAGGTAGTTTGGTGGGATGACCTGTCCTAGGTAGTTTGGTGGGATGACCTGTCCTAGGTAGTTTGCCAGTGGTCTGGAATTTTCATCGGACAGTGGAATGATGTACTTCCAATTGCTTGGAAATGGATTTGTAGCCCCTCCCATAATCTTTCCTCAGGTAGGTCTTTTGATCTTTGAATAATGTGTTACCACACACCCATATGGTTGAGACCAACACAGACCAATTTTCTTATCTATATGGAAGGCTGGACCTCTCTCTAATGTTTTCTAATCATTTGCACTTGTTTTGGTACACCTAATTCTAATTTTAGCCATTTTATGTGATGGTAAATGTAGGGGTGTACTAACTTTTTCCCCATAAGAATAATTAATTGCATAACATTTTCAAAGATTCTTTTTTTGTGTGTGTTATTTGTTAAAATGGGTAACCTTTATCTGTCAATAGTGTTGAAGTGAAGATATCATAGCCATCTGTCCAAATATGTAAAAAAAAAAAAAAGAGAGAACTTTCCAGGGAGTGTACTTACTTTTTCACATGATTGTATGTGCTAAACACGGAAAGTCCTACAATGTCAAGGGGATTAGATACAATGATCAAGATATACAATACAAAATCAAAGGATCGCTTTGCTTAGCACATTGTACCACTTATTTATTACACTGCATAAAACCAAAATCACTAAAAGTGTGTAAAATGATTTGTTATGATCAAAGAGTGCAATGTTGGTTTTTTGGGGATTTTCTTTTTTTGGGGTCTCAAAGCAATGTTGACCATTTCAGTGACTTATTGTGTTTTTAGCTTTAAGATTAATTAAAGTTGATCTTTATCCCTGTCTCCTGGATTTGTTTTATTTTTAGTGTTGTAGTTGTGTTGGGGGTGGGAGAGAAAGGATGGACAGATTAACAGAAGGGGAGGATTGTTGTGAGAACACTTGGCAACCATGCATTCAGCTGCGGAGCCCTGAGTACTAGTCCATATCTGTGCAATAATGACTGCTTTCGAGTAAACATTTATTCACACAGCAGACAAACTTTGCTAAGTTGATGTAAATTACTTATCGAAATCAAGTTCTGGCTTTGTATGAGCTATCTGACATACTTGTTAAGTGATCTTAAAGACTTTACTTTATATTACAGTACTGTGGTGTGCTTGTGTCTCCTAGCAAAAGGTATTTTCCAGAAATTCTTCATTACCATGACGTAATGAAATCATGTGGCTTTGGTAGACACACATTTCATATTCTGATATTGACCAAGAAACACACTTGTGACACAATGGAACAATAATTTCAACTCCAACTAACGTTTTAATAGACTGTATTGCTAAGCTGCTTAAAGTATTTGAGCTCAGGCAGACCGAGACAGATTTTGTTGGCTGTAACATGGACGAGACCACAGAACCCCTTGAGCAACATGGGCTCAGGTCCACGAGAAACGGTACAGCGTTCAAGGCTAGCTCTATAAATCTGTCGGGGGGGGGGGGGTCTGATAAACCCCCCTCTCTCATATTAATGGCTAATTTGGGCCTGCCAGAGATGTGATACTAAGGCAGGGGTTACAGAGGGAAAAGAGAGGGCAGAAATGTTGGTGAAACAATGTGAGAATGCGAGACTACACAGGGTTCCAGTATTCCCATAGAGGTTACTTTCTAGTCTAGATCACAGAGGATAAAGCATGGAGGCTCTGTTGCACTGGTTAATATAATGCATGCGCATACATTTAAATGATCACATTCTCATTTTAATGGCAAGCCCATACCATATGCCACGACATGGATTATCCAATGGCATTATTTCTGTACCAAGTGACCTCAAAGTGAGGGACATCAACTTAACAAATGTGATTTAAAGGCCCTTTTGGTTTGAACTGCAAATAGATCTTTATGTGTGTCAGAATGTGATAAATGCAATAAACCCCTATAACCCTGATCTCCTTCATTTTAAACCCCTATGACCCTGATCTCCATGTTAAACCCCTATAACCCTGATCTCCTTCATGTTAAACCCCTATAACCCTGATCTCCATGTTAAACCCCTATAACCCTGATCTCCATGTTAAACCCCTATAACCCTGAACTCATTCATGTTAAACCCCTATAACCCTGATCTCCTTCATGTTAAACCCCTATAACCCTGATCTCCATGTTAAACCCCTATAACCCTGAACTCCTTCATGTTAAACCCCTATAACCCTGATCTCCTTCATGTTAAACCCCTATAACCCTGATCTCCTTCATGTTAAACCCCTATAACCCTGATCTCCTTCATGTTAAACCCCTATAACCCTGATCTCCTTCATGTTAAATCCCTATAACCCTGATCTCCCTTCATGTTAAACCCCTATAACCCTGATCTCCTTCATGTTAGGAGATAATCAACATACTTTCTGTATCTCCAACTCATTATATCCAGTACACACTGATTGCTGAGTGAATTTATGAAGCTTTCTGTCCAGCCTCCCTTCGTTGGCCTGGCCTAGCTGGAACTAAGCAGAGGAATAGAGGAGAGAGGGAGGACAAGGAGGGAGAGAAGAGTAGGGAGGAAAGCACAGCAACTTTGTCAATAAGAAAAATAGTATTTAATGTACAAGACCGGTTGATGGCTCGGTCCAGAGAGATGGCCACGACAGGTTCCTAGTAAACTGCACCTCTCCAATAGCTTCCTTCCTGCTTGGAACAAGTAAGATCCAGGTCTATCGAGGTTCCAGTATGAAAGGCAACCATACTTGGCAACAGTTAGCGTTCCTTCTGTGTGTTTACCACTTGAGTTAGTATATAACCAGAAAGAAGAACTGTAGTTGGGCTGAATGAGCGGCTTGGTGTGGTGGCAGCAGACGTTGTTGTTGCAACAGAGGATTTGCGGTCATTGGCACAAAACTGGGATGGTAAGTGTTCCAACATCATGCGAAGAGAGACGCCACAGGAGTGGCATGTGACCCAGTGACTCAGTCACAATGACCCACCAGAGAAGAGCTAGGAGGCGCAGGGAGAATGAAGGCTACAGGATACGGCAGTGATAACAGCCCTCCCTTGTGATAGGAAATGACAGTGGAAGCCTCTCACTCCCTCTCCCTCAAAATGAAGGCTGATCAAGCCCTCAAAGAGTTTGTTTTATCAAATTCTCCTACAAGATATTTCAATAATGGGTTTGTAGACGTATCCACTGTCCATAATGCATACTTACTGAGGACAGGACAAGACATCTGACAAAGCGCACGTCCAATCAAACATTTTATTTTCAAAAACAGATCAACAACGATGTTACAATTCATTCACGTACTAACATTTAAATCTTGAGAAATCATTGCAAATTCAGCTTCGATTTAAGACTTTTCTCACAGACCTGGGTAGTGTTCAGTAATGTCCAAAACAGAGAAAATGTTTGCAAACTAAAAGAAAGGTTCATATCTCATTCTGCTCAGTGAATGAATAGGAGTTCAACTCCAACCGATCACAGCTGCCCCTGTGTAATGACGAGCTAATTAACTTCCATGACATCCAACAATATGAGAAAAAATAAATCACAATGCAGAGATCATATGAAGGCACAGCCAAACCAAACTCCACTGCTTATGGTTTTTTGGAACGCATACAAGGAAGAATTCATACAAATGGGAGAATAAATATTGATAATAAATATAGTCAGAATATTTATTATCTTTTGAAATTACCAAGTGCCATGCTTCTCTAAATTTGCGCTCTAAATTTACACTTAACTAAACACACCTCGTAGTAAATTGGTATTGATCCTATGGATATAGGCTATTGAGGATTGATCCTTTTTAGGAGGCAACAGTTGACAGATTTTTTTTCTTCTACTTGACGTTTCAGGTCGGTAAATTGTCTTATTCCGATCTACGATTTACCTGGTGCAAGCAAATTCAATACAACAACAGTTCTGGCCTTCATATTCACACGTCACTCAACAACTAGATGGCCGTGCCGACTTAAGAATAAGATAAGAATAGTTCTCGATTGTGCTCTGAGTAGATGTCAGCATTGCTAGAACACAGTGCTAAACCCACATTGGATAAAATTACATCTTGAATAACAATTTCTCAGCACTTCGGTCTGTAAGTTCATCCAAAACATGTCCTGGAAAAGGGGTGGTCTTCACTTAATTTAAAAAGTGTGGCGTTACAGGTAAACACTTCAAGTAATTTCAGGTATGAAGAAAAAGGAATCAATTCAGTCATATCTTACCAAAGTTATCAAAATATCAACTTTTTCGGTCAGAGGATGACAATTAAAAAAAGGACTAAAAAAAAAACCTCTAGGAACCATAGAAATGTTTGTTTGTGAATGTTATGGCAAGAAGGGATAGCCCTAACAACTTCATTACGCACTAACATACAGAAAATGTTAGGTTGAGTTTGGAAGTTGCTTTGTTGTGCAAACACTGAGAAATAGTACTACACTAACTACTTGACCACTTCTGCCCTCCATTCACAAAACATTTTATGGTACTTGCATATAGAAACGTTCAACAACATAGTTCCATTTGCTACAAATGGAAATGAAGTCAATGGAAATATAGATAATTAATATATTCTCTCTCTTAGTAATAAAACTATCAAAACATGAAGTGATGACAATTTTCTATATGCTTTGAATGAGAAGAGGTATTTTTCAGTGGGGATGAATGAACAACATTCCTTGCTTGTATCAGACTGTAATATAGCCATAGGATCCTTTGCCAAATTTGCCTGCATGTCATTGATATCAATGGTGTCAGAAGCCTACCAGAATGGCATTCAGTCAGTAGTGTCACAACATTGGCCCTACAATAAATACAAATATATATATCTACCCATCCGTAGCCAGAGTTTCTCTATTCCCCATAAGGTAGACAGGATATAAAGGCAGGTAGAAAATGTCTCTCCAGAATAAGAACGCTCTTTGGAAACAAGTAAAGCAGATTGGTATGGGATGAATGAGTCACTATGTAGTCAATCACAAGTTATACAAGACAGATGGACAGGCATGTCACTGGAGTCCCCAACTACAGATATACACCACATAGAGACAAACACACAAGTAGGCTCCCTGTTTGAAGGACAAACAGGTCATATGGAATCAAACTCGCCACATAAACCAGATAATCTCAACAGAGTACTACCATATTACCCTGACATGAATTCTGTAGTGTGGTTAGGTATCCCAGTGCATGCGAGGAGCACAAAATTAAGATTTTGAACAGAGAATGACATGAGAATTCTTCAGATTGCAAAAAGGACCTTGAAACATGAAAATGAAACATTTGACAAATTACAATAAAAATTCCACATCTGCAATGCAGGTTTCATATTAATCAAATTACCAATAAAATAAAATGTATCACAATGTTCTTCATAATAATAACAACAACGTTAAATCAACCACCGATACTGTTATGGCAAAACATTTACATAATTAGATCAAATGGTCACTTACAAAAACACGCTGCAAAACATTGTACTTTTTCATTTTTAAATTATTGGAATTTCGCCCCATGGTACATTGAACACCAAGAAACAGTGAAGTGCCAAAAGGAAACTAAGTCCTTCAAAGATACAACCAAAGAACATCAAACAGTATATATTAGTCTACTCTAAGATTTCTGAGTACTGTACTCTGTTGAGCCATCAAAAATGGCTGGAGTTTTCCAGTTTGAGCCAGAGAGTCCCTTCACTGTAAATACCCTCTGTTAGAGCAGTGGGGGTGGACGAGCCACAGGTCATACATGTAAAGCTAACAAAGATCCAAGACACACATGGAGAATCATTATACATGTGCTATACAGTATACGTCTACTGTATCACGATCCTAATTACACACTGATATCAGTAATCAAAATGGAACTACATTCATACACTGACTACTAATGAGGCACTTTACGAAACTATTGGATCTACAGTGTGAATGGACTGCCAGGACAAGGTGTTCTACATGCATTCATGTCACTAGCTAACCGGCGGTTTCTCTAGATGAAGAAGTAGTCCAGACTCAATGACCTTGCGCTCTCTGAAAACGTGATCCCAGTTAATGGCAAATGAGGTGATGTCTTGATCTCCATCTACAATATAACCGTATGTGCCACGTATGGCATGTTACCCTTATTTACACACTCTCATCTACCTCTTTATTCATTTCCTATAGCAAGGCAAAAATGTTAAACAAAGGCCATGTAAAGCCAACATACACAAGAAGCTTAGGGAACCAAAGCTTTCGACTAAAACACAGACTGTGCTTTCAGTCATGTCCACCTTTTGTAAAGGCTCCGGATCAAGAGTTCTCTGGAACCTTCTTCCCGATAGCTAAAGGTTCGAAGTTTCTGCGCATGTGCGGGATTCTGTATTTTATGTGGTCAATGCTCTACTTGTTCAGCTGCCCAGAGAACAGGCCAATGGTGCAGATTTCATTAAGTCGGATCAAAGCTGAATCAATGTCTGCAAGATCACAGTGATCTACCTCACCTTCACATTTCTCACGGGTGATTCTTAACGTTTTACCCGTAAAACGTAAAATGCAGCACTATGCAAGCCAACCATTTGATCTCAATCAGTTTTAAAGGGTTAGGCATTAAGATATTCTTGAGTTATGTAGTCTACGGTTTTGTTTTGTATTATATAGTGAGCAATTCTTTTTGTAGATGGTGTTAACACGCTGTAGCATCTGTGTTGTTTCAATCAAAGCACATATTTTATTTAACCTTTATTTAACTAGGCAAGTCATTTAAGAACAAATTCTTATTTACAATGACGGCCTAGCTACAGGGTCATCCATGGTAGTACGGCGCCCCTTGAGCCAATTAGGGCGCCATGCTCAAGGACACAGACAGGTTTTTCACCTTGTCGGCTCGGGTATTCGAACCAGCGACCTTTCGCCAGACTAGCCTGTTCTCTGGGCACTGTGTCCAGCCGAACGAGTAATGCAGACTACGCGTGACTATGCGTAAAGTAGAGAATCACGCAGATGCGCAGCTTCGGACCTAGCTGTTGGGAAGAGGGTTCCAGAGAACTCGGACCGTATCCACTCCGTTTTTTTAAGTCTTATAGTTTGTTTATCTGGCGTACCAGCATAATCTTCTCTATAAAAATATTATGCAATGACAGTTAAATCTACAGTACCTAATTTACAGGCGCAAGTGCCTTGCTCGGGGATTCAAACCAGGGACCTTTCGGTTACTGGCCTAATGCTCTTAAATCACTAGACTACCTGCCCTCTACCTGATTATCTGATAAACAGAAAGACTTGGGTCCATTTTCACAGTCATTGGAACAACTTAGTGCGTGTGTATGTCCACAATTTTTCAATCATAATTGGTTCAGTCCAGGCTCTTAGATCTACCAGATCTACTAACTGGACAACAATGAGACTTCTCCTCAGCTCTGAGCACGATTGCCACTTGTGTTGTGTTAGCATTTCTCTAGATCGAGGAATCCACCTCAATTAAGACATTTTTGCTCTTCTCAAAACTCTAGTTTCATAAGTAGTGATTTCCAGTTACTTCAGTTTAGGGAAACGTTGACCAGTGCCATCGTTAATGACGTACCGATGAATTCAAGATACCCCTGGACGCCCATCCACAAACTGTGTGCAAGTGCACTATTCTTCATTATAGCAGAGGACTGTCACTTAAAAACCACCAGATATTTGTGGTTTATCAGTTTTTCCAGGAAGTAAGGGTCAGGGGTGAATCTCCCTGTTCCTCCACAATGACCCTGTGGTTCTTGATGGAAGTCATGTCCAAACACGCAGGGTCTCTCCCCTAGGGTTGAGATAGCTGAGCAGTAAGTGGGGGGGGGGGGCTGGTTTGTGGGGGGGTCTGTTACATGGCTGTCTCCTGCACTGTGTGAGCCAGTCGGCTGGAAGGCTGAGGGGTGGCCCTCTCCTCGTCCTCTCCTTTATCATCCTTCTCTCTCTCCCTCTCCTCCATTTTCTCCTCCTCTTTGTGTTGGGCCACGCCGTTGCTCTCCTGAGCCATCTGGTACGGCTGTGTGTCGATAGCTTTGGGCTGAACAACATTCCCACACACATACAAAAAAAATAAAACATATGGTAATTTAAGTAATCAAAGTAAATATTGTTACAATTATTATCAAAACAGAGTGTGGCTAACAAAAATGATTAGAATAATTCACTAGATAGATCTGAGGGCTACCTTGTGTGGCAGTGGAGTGACACAGCAGAGTTTCTCCCTGTAGCGTTCAGGCAGGAAGAAGAGCATGTTACCCAGGACAGGGTACACCGTCCCAGGGGTCAGGTCTTTCTCCTTCATAGGACCAGTCAACAGGCTGACTATCAGTCCCACTATCACCACAGTGGTAGAGTTATGAGCACTGTACCACAAATAGGACAGATTGTACAGGGCCTGTACACCCGTAGGCCTGGAGATAGGTAAACACAGATACTTGGTCAGATTCATATCATAATTCTTATGCAGTCATCTTTAAAATAATATTTGGTGGGATAGAATGAGATACAAATCAAGTGTTTAATGTTTGATAGTGCTGTTAAAAATGACATTTTAATGAGGAGAAAAAAAAGAATGTACTTTGGTTTAGCGGTGATTGAGGTAATCAGAGTTGTCATGACAGCAGTAGTCATGTTGCCGGGGAGGGGCATAGTGGTGGCGTTGATGATGGGGAGCAGAGGGGTGGGCACGGCCATACGAGACACGAAATTACCAATGCCAATCCAGAACGCCATAGCCAGGCCTGCAATCAACCCTACTATTGCACCCTGAGAGAGAGAGAGAGAGAGACGGGAACAGTTCGATCAAATCAGACAGATCTATCCAATTCACCACAGATATGATGAAAACGTTCACAATCTTATGATACATTTTATTGTGTAGTAGAAATGTATTTATTGTGCAGTCCTCTAATTTAATATCCCCCAATGCTAGCCGCCTTGACCCCTGTTTTAACAAGGCATCATTTTGACTTACAGTGGAGTTAGCCCAGGGGAAGAACATTCCAAGACAGAAAAGGCCAAGGAGAGGACCCCCCACCATCCCAAAGATACTGAATGCTGCCTGGAGGAGAGTGAGGGAGTGAAAGAGTGAATGAAAAAGTGGTTTATAATATTTTTAAAAAACTCCTATGAAGCCACTGAATGAGTGCAACGTTGCTAAATGTAACTCAGTGGGGTAGAGGAGTAACCCATTAACTAATAATAAAAGGCAGCAGGGGAAATGTGTCAGTCCCTCACCTGCAGCACTGAGCCCATGCGAGAGGCGATGTAGGCCATGGCAAGACACACCAGACCGTAGGCCAACGCTGAGGATACAGAGAAACACAGGTCAGCACCATAGCAGTCTTGATTCAGTGTGTTCCACATGTTAAAAAAATAAAATAAAAAAATAAAACAGTATTTGGACGGTGATGTCAAAATTGGTTTGTGGTCTCTATATTCCAGCAATATTACTTAACAAAAAGCTCTATAAAATCATCATTACGGTCATTTGTATTTATTGTGGATCCCCGTTAGCTGCTGCCTACTCTTCCTGGGGTCCAGCAAAATTAAGGTAGTTATATAGTTGAAGTCGGAAATTTACATACACCTTAGCCAAATACATTTAAACTCAGTTTCACAATTCCTGACATTTAATCCTAGTAGGCCAGTTAGGATCAGAATTAGTAGAGATAATTATTTATTTCAGCTTTTATTTCTTTCCTCACATTCCCAGTGGGTCAGAAGTTTACATACACTCAATTAGTATTTGGTAGCATTGCCTTTAAATTGTTTAACTTGGGTCAAACGTTTCAGGTAGCCTTCCACAAGCTTCCCACAATACGTTGGGTGAATTTTGGCCCATTCCTCCTGACAGAACTGGTGTAACTGAGTCAGGTTTGTAGGCCTCCTTGCTCACACACGATTTTTCAGTTCTGCCCACACATTGTCTATAGGATTGAGGTCAGGGCTTTGTGATGGCCACTCCAATACCTTGACTTTGTTGTCCTTAAGCCATTTTGCCACAACTTTGGAAGTATGCTTAGGGTCCATTTAGCAGACCCATTTGCGACCAAGCTTTAACTTCCCGACTGATGTCTTGAGATGTTACTTCAATATATCCACATAATTTTCCTTCCTCATGATGCCATCTATTTTGTGACGTGCACCAGTCTGTCCTGCAGCAAAGCACCCCCACAACATGATGCTGCCACCCCTGTGCTTCACAGTTGGGATGGTGTTCTTCAGCGTGCAAGCCTCCCCCTTTTTCCTCCAAACATAACGATGGTCATTATGGCCAAACAGTTCTATTTTTGTTTCATCAGACCAGAGGACATTTCTCCAAAAAGTCTGATCTTTGTCCCCATGTGCAGTTGCAAACCGCAGTCTGGCTTTTTTATGGCGGTTTTGGAGCAGTGGCTTCTTCCTTGCTGAGCGGTCTTTCAGGTTATGTTGATACAGGACTCGTTTTACTGTGGATATAGATACTTTTGTACCTGTTTCCTCCAGCATCTTCACAAGGTCCTTTGCTTTTGTTCTGGGATTGATTCGCACCATATCTAGGGGACAGAACGTGTCTCCTTCCTGAGCGGTATGACGGCTGCGTGGTCCCATGGTGTTTATACTTTCACACTATTGTTTGTACAGATGAACGTGGTACCTTCAGGCGTTTGGAAATTGCTTCCAAGGATGAACCAGACTTGTGGAGGTCTACAATGTTTTTTCGGAGGTCTTAGCTGATTTATTTTGATTTTCCCATGATGTCGAGCAATGAGGCACTGAGTTTGAAGGTAGGCCTTGAAATACATCCACAGGTACACCTCCAATTGACTCAAATGATGCCAATTAGCCTATCAGAAGCTTTTAAAACCATTAAATCATTTTCTGGAATTTTCCAAGCTGTTTAAAGGCACAGTCAACTTAGTGTATGTAAACTTCTGACCCACTGGAATTGTGATATAGTGAATTATAAGTGAAATAATCTGTCTGTAAACAATTGCTGGAAGAATTACTTGTGTCATGCACAAAGTAGATGTCCTAACCGAAATGAAATCTGTGGAGTGGTTGAAAAATTAGTTTTAATGACTTCAACCTAAGTGTATGTAAACTTCCGACTTCAACTGTATCTACAACACAAAGTCCATGTGTACATGTGTGTATAGTACGTATGTTATTGTGTGTTTGTATGCATGTGTCTGTGCCTATGTTTGTGTTGATTCACAGTCCATAAGGTTTATTTTTATCAGGGTTTTTTAAAATCTAATTTTACTGCTTGCATCAGTTACCTGATGTGGAACAGAGTTCCATGTAGTCATGGCTCTATGTAGTACTGTGCGCCTCCCATAGTCTGTTCTGGACTTGAGGACTGTGAAGAGACCTCTGGTGGCATGTCTTGTGGGGTATGCATGTCCGAGCTGTGTGCCAGTAGTTCAAACAGACAGCTCGGGTGATTCAACATGTCAATACCGCTGACAAAAACAAGTAGCGATTTCCCCTCCACTTTGAGCCAGGAGAGATTGACATGCATATTATTAATGTTAGCTCTCTGTGTACATCCAAGGGCCAGCCGTGCTGCCCTGTTCTGAGCCAATTGCAATTCTTTGTGGCACTTGACCACACGACTGAACAGTAGTCCAGGTGCGACACAACTAGAGCCTGTAGGACCTGCCTTGTTGATATTGTTGTTCAGAAGGTAGAACAGCGCTTTATTATGGACAGACTTCTCCCCATCTTAGCTACTGTTGTATCAATATGTTTTGACCATGACAATCCAGGGTTACTCTAAGCTGTTTAGTCACATCAACTTCCTCAATTACCACATTATTCATTACAAGATTTAGTTGAGGTTCAGGGTTTAGTGAATGGTTTGTACCAAATACAATGCTTTTACGAAATATTTACGGCTGACTTATTCCTTGCCACCCATTCTGAAACTAACTGCAGCTCTTTGCTAAGTGTTGCAGTCATTTCAGTCGCTGTGGTAGCTGACGTGTATAGTGTTGAGTCATCCTTATATATAGACACACTGGCTTTACTCAAAGCCGTGGCATGTCGTTAGTAAAGGATGAATAAAGTAAGGGGGCCATCACAACCATGACTCATGAAGACTGCTGCCACCGTGTGGCCACTCAGGGAACAGCAGCTCACCCAGGCCCTTGGAGAGTAGCGTGGCTTTGGCCTCTGTCATGGCCGGGCAGTAAGGCTTGATCAGGTCCTCCATGGTTACCGTCGCTAGGGAGTTAAACGCTGATGAGATGGTACTGTAAAGGCAAGAGGGAGGGAAGCGGAGTGAGAAATATCCTGGGGCTAAATTGCGTGGTGTACTGTATTCCTAAGAATATGATAGTAAAATCTCAAGACCTGAGAACCAGTAGCAGTTAAGTGAAGTACCTGAGAGCTCCGCTGAACAGGCAGGCTACGAACAGCCCCGGGAGGCCAGGCAGGTCCCTGAACACATCCATCACAAAGTACAGCACCATCTACAGACAGGAAGAAAACTGCCAATTAGACTGGATCAAAAGAAGCCAAAATTAAGCCCCACAAATGACAGTTATGGGAGAGCTTAACCAAACAATGGTCTCAACTCAAATATCAAGCCTTTGATTGGCTATGATCTGAAGAGAGACATGAACATAGCCAGTCACATCAGGATGCCAGTGCAGTGAGGTAGGCCTGGGCGGTGTGCCCTATTTACGATATACTGGTATTGATGCAGGGACCGGTGTGGGTTTTTACTTTACCTTCTATACCGGTATTTGAATGTTTGGTTTGTTAAATGCGATACGCCATGTGTAACGTCCATATATATAGTTTACTTTGCTACTTGAGTCATCGCTCTCCGCGCCGCTTTCCACAGACCTAGACCCCGCCTCCTGTCACTCAAGGAGGACGTTTGTTGTTCCTCAACAAGACACTTGCATTCAGTCTGTATGGTCAATGCAGCACGTTTCATGACAATGACGCTGTTTTCACATTTTCTTCTTAATGTAAATCCACTAGTTTTCTATAATTACACCATTAGTTTGTGTTTCTTGCATCTGCAAACCGCTAGTTTGTCTTTTTATTGCAAGTTGGGCCTAAATCTTGTTAGCCGCTAATTGTTAGCCGCTAATGCTAATCGATAGTTAGCTGGCTAGCTAGCTAATAAATGTACTGTTTCAGAGCAAACGTAACTAGCTATACAGCCTGATGATACCAGGTGACGGTGTAGACTTAAATCAGCATGTTGTTTGTGCAACAGTATCTTCTAAATCAAAAGAGGAATACGCAAAGCAAGAATATGTTAGCTACATGGGTCTCCCGGTCGCGGCCTGCTGCGACACAGCCTAGGATCGATCCAGGATCGGTAGTGACGCAGCAAGCACTGCGATGCAGTGCCTTAGACAACTGCGCAACTCGGAAGGCCTCACTATTATATTCTAACTATAGAATTAGAATAATCGTTCTATTTCCATGGTTCCAAAAGTTTTGCCAATTATTTGCAACATTTGGTTAAAAATGAAGCATAGATCGTAGCCCTACGTGGCAGTGTGAAAATGATCTCAAATGCAGGAAATGCCGAAATATACAGTATGAGGGCTCACTACAGTGAAGGCCCACTAAGTGTGTTGTTGCGGAAGTAGCTAGTCCTAAGGTTGTTGTGGAGGTAGCTAGTCCTAAGGTTGTTGCGGAGGTAGCTAGTCCTAAGGTTGTTGTGGAGGTAGCTAGTCCTAAGGTTGTTGCGGAGGTAGCTAGTCCTAAGGTTGTTGCGGAGGTAGCTAGTCCTAAGGTTGTTGCGGAGGTAGCTAGTCCTAAGGTTATTGCGGAGGTAGCTAGTCCTAAGGTTATTGCGGAGGTAGCTAGTCCTAAGGTTATTGCGGAGGTAGCTAGTCCTAAGGTTATTGCGGAGGTAGCTAGTCCTAAGGTTGTTGCGGAGGTAGCTAGTCCTAAGGTTGTTGCGGAGGTAGCTAGTCCTAAGGTTGTTGCGGAGGTAGCTAGTCCTAAGGTTGTTGCGGAGGTAGCTAGTCCTAAGGTTGTTGCGGAGGTAGCTAGTCCTAAGGTTGTTGCGGAGGTAGCTAGTCCTAAGGTTGTTGCGGAGGTAGCTAGTCCTAAGGTTGTTGCGGAGGTAGCTAGTCCTAAGGTTGTTGCGGAGGTAGCTAGTCCTAAGGTTGTTGCGGAGGTAGCTAGTCCTAAGGTTGTTGCGGAGGTAGCTAGTCCTAAGGTTGTTGCGGAGGTAGCTAGTCCTAAGGTTGTTGCGGAGGTAGCTAGTCCTAAGGTTGTTGCGGAGGTAGCTAGTCCTAAGGTTGTTGCGGAGGTAGCTAGTCCTAAGGTTGTTGCGGAGGTAGTAGTACTACTTGCCTGGTCGTTGGTTTTGACGTAGCCCTTATCAAGTGGGCTGTCCTCACCGTAGCGAGCAAACATCACCAGGCCCATCAGACAACCCAGACACAACACCACCTGCTGGCAGGGAAACACCACGTAGCACGACCTGGACACACACCCCACAACATATATTAACATTATGTGCCTAAGCAGTTGTTCATTTTTAACATGATCTTTCATTTGAATCCAGTTCAACCAGGTGTTAGTGTTAATGCTTACATGACGGCCTCCCTCTCAGTGCGGGAGCTGAGGTACCTCTGGACCTGGGCCTGGTTGACCCCATACAGCGCCAGCATGAGGAACACCCCGCCAACTCCCAGCGTCCAGAACGTGTGCCTCTCCGTCGGGTCAGGGTTCAGGCTTCACAGGGACACAGGTCAAAGGAGAGGAGGGTTACAACACTATACCTACACACAGAGCCATAGACCAGTATTAATATACTCCGTAACTGGTCCAGGGACAGTTTTAAGTCTCTTTAGGTGAACTGGAGAAGAGACTCACTCCAGGCTAGCGATGCGGCTGCCGTTCATCGCCTTCCGCCACACCTCTCCCATGCCACCTGCCTGGTGGGCCCCCACTATGATGACCGCCAGCTGGCCAGCAAACATCACAATGGTCTGGAACACATCTGTCCAGATGACTGCCTTCAGCCCTCCCTGACCGACACAAGAGATACATACTGTAAATCCAGCTATATATCAGAACGCCTTCAGAGTTGTAGGGAGATGGATGACGGAATTGAAAACGCACTGATAAAAAGAGTCACTCACCAGTGTTGTGTACAGGGTGCACACCAGTCCCATGGCCAACACTGCTCCCCAGAGGTCAAATCCAGTCACTGCAGGTAGACAGTTTCAACAGCACACATCACCGGTCATTGATCATCTATAAAGCCAGAATAGGTACTAAAGCCCTCACTGAATGTAATATAGAACAACTATTATTCTACCACTTCATAAAAGTATGACGTAGTAAATACATGTGACAGATCCCTTTACCTGCATTGAGTGCGAGTGCTGGGGCATAGAGGACCACTCCCATATAGATCACCTGCGGAGACAAACCATTTTCAAAATTCAGAGGGAAGCAAACAGAGGTAACAGAGGGTTGATTAAAATACACATACTGTATATTACACAAGCATATACACAGCCATAACCACAATGGAGTAAGGGACACACACCATCTGAAAGATAAAGGTCACGGTCCCCATAATGCGCACCGTCTTATTGAATCGCAGCTCCAAATACTACAGAAGAAGAAAAAGAGAGTGAGTGAGAGAGAGAGGGGAAGATGGAAAGAGATGTTAAAGCCTATCACAGATCATAAACCATGAGTCATCTGTGAATGTGTCTATTTTGAGGCCAATAGAAGTGAAGATTTGCAGCAGATTCCTTTGTTAGTGACACTCATCTGCTGTACAACGGTGCTCAACGGAGAGACGTACCCTTAGCTATTGTTTCAAAATGAAAAAGCATGGAGGGATCTCAACAGACAACATACTGAGAACGTTGTTTCTGCATTCAACTAGCCTTCCTACTCAGGTGCGCAAACTCCTCCTCATAATCCTCGTCATTCACAGACACTGTTCTCTCTCTAGGTAAGGTAAGGGCTTAGAGCTCACCTCATAAGCGCTGGTGAGGCGGAGCCTGTAAAAGACAGGTATGAAGACGTGGGCGGGGATAAGCAGACCCAGGAAGTAGGAGACTCCCAGGAACCAGTACTGCGTTCCATATGTGTAGATCTCCGAGGGCGCTCCCAGGATGGCCACGGCCGACTGGAAGGTGGCAAGCAGTGACAGAGACACGGGCAGGCAGCTCATAGAACGGTCGGCCAATAGGAACTCCTGCGTGGTGCGCTGGCGCCCACCGGACAGGGCGTAGAACAGGCCGATGCACGTGGATGCCACCAGCAGCAGGGCGAAGATCACATAGTCCGGCGTGGTGAAGTGCATCTGGACTACGTCCCCCATGATGCTGCTGGGTTAGGGGCTGGAAATGGAGGAGAGGTTGGGAGGCGGGGTAGCAGTAGGTGGCGCAGACTGGGTGGATCGGAACGGTGTCCTCTTAGACACTGAAGTCGGCGGATAAAATGCTATAGTTAGGGAAAGAGGGGAGAGAGTAGTTAGTTATCATCATCATCGCTGGCTCTCTTAGTTTCTCATCAAGCATGAGGAGCTAGACACATCAAGCATGAGGAGCTAGACACATCAAGCATATGAGGAGCTAGACACGTCAAGCATGAGGAGCTAGACACGTCAAGCATGAGGAGCTAGACACATCAAGCATATGAGGAGCTAGACACATCAAGCATATGAGGAGCTAGACACGTCAAGCATATGAGGAGCTAGACACGTCAAGCATGAGGAGCTAGACACATCAAGCATATGAGGAGCTAGACACGTCAAGCATGAGGAGCTAGACACATCAAGCATATGAGGAGCTAGACACATCAAGCATATGAGGAGCTAGACACATCAAGCATGAGGAGCTAGACACATCAAGCATATGAGGAGCTAGACACATCAAGCATATGAGGAGCTAGACACATCAAGCATATGAGGAGCTAGACACATCAAGCATATGAGGAGCTAGACACATCAAGCATGAGGAGCTAGACACATCAAGCATGAGGAGCTAGACACATCAAGCATATGAGGAGCTAGACACATCAAGCATGAGGAGCTAGACACATCAAGCATGAGGAGCTAGACACATCAAGCATGAGGAGCTAGACACATCAAGCATGAGGAGCTAGACACATCAAGCATGAGGAGCTAGACACATGCAATGAACACAGTGGGTGCTTTGATAGTGGTGTAAAATGTTTCTATAACAAAATTGCTTAAAATATAATTCACACGTAATCATTTTCTACTCGGTTATTCTACCATTTCACAGCATTGAGAGGTCTCAGTAAGTGCGATGCTAAAAGTTAACTAAACATTAAAACCACAACGTAACTCCACCTCTACAGTAGGCATGTCTGCCATATCAACAAAGCTTTAGAGTCTGTCGGTCCTGATAACAGTGCTAATCCAATGGGAATTAGCTCTCAAGGCTCCCACACACTTCTGGACGGTGGTCTGTTGACACATACCACAGTGAGTGTGAGCCAGGTCAGACTGACCAAGCCTCACGCCTAAACATCACAGAAAGACAGATAGTGGTAATCAGAAGTCCCAGACACATGATGATAAATTCACCTCACTACACAGCTGGCTGTGAATTTACCAGGCTTGTCTGACATCTTCACAGCTTGTCTCACACCCTCAGCGAGCAGACAGGAACCAAAGTTGGGCACGCCTACAGTATGCAGTTTACATCACCTCACTGTGACACCAGTGACCCTTGAATTCAGCAGGGCTGGGAGAATACTGATTGCAAAAGATAAGAGGCCTTGAAGAGAGAATGAGGGAGAGAGACAGACAGAAAGAATCGATACGTGTCCAGCAGGTCTTACCGTGCCAGTGGTTGGGCTGGCTGGTGAATGGTGGTCTGAGGAACCTGGGATTTAAATAGTCAAGCAGTGGGAGTGTCTTCCTCATAGGCACCCATCTTAAAAGGTGGAAGGCAAAGGGAAGACCTGCAAAAATAATACAAAACGTTTTTAATAACACTTACAAAATAAATACATTAAAATCTAATATAACTAGGTTCTTGTTTTAAAAGTATAAGTACACATTATAAAAGCAAACATGATCCTACACCATCATTTGTACTTCCTCTAAGCAAACTATCATTTACAGTCAAATTACTGGCAATATTTGTATGAACTGTCAAAACACATCTGGACTCCCCACTGCACTCTTCATCACTTTCACTCCTCTACCATTTAAGACATGCAATACTATCCTCTCTCGTTCACAATGTGCCTTTTGACAACACACCAACTCCAGCTGATCTGAACTGTCATGCCTGGGTAAGTAGCAGCTTCCTGCAGAGCAGCTATGTGAGACACCTTTCAATTAGTCCTCAGAGCCAGCGGTCATGTGAGAGTGAGCTAGTGCACGTGAGGGGTCATGGAGGTGCCATGGCATGCATGACTTTAGACCTTACGGTGTGCAATTATATAAACAAATACCTTCATTCCAGGGGGTGCAGACGTTTAAAGCTCCGGCTGTGTTTTAACAATGAACTACCCGACTTCGAATCAATCACTCCAGGTTACACTTCAAAGAAGGACGATACAGTACGACAGAATAAATAATCCTCTCGCGTTTCCAACACTAAGATCAGAGTATGCCGTATCAGGGTTAGATACACGCCCGCCTGCTAAATGTTTATGGGTTGGGTATATGACACGTGTATGAGTAGCCAAGTGTCTTGCAAGAACTTCACTGTCAATGATACAATACAATGACTGGTGGGGAGTAAACTTTAACCATGAATCCAAATATAATGGGCTCATTTGGGCACCGTTTGTCACCGTTGGTGTAATTAATGTATTGTTTAGTGGCTTTGCTGGCATGCATCCCCCAAAAATGTTTTTTTTGTTTTGTTTGCCACACCAAGAATTACATGCTAAAATCGCCACTGCCTGTGGGACCAACTCACAAGCCCAAAGGATAGCAGCTTTAACAGTGTCATAATCTGAACTCTTTATCAAGAGATAAAGCGGTGTACACTGAGTTTTCCCCACAAGAACACTGGAGGAGCAGTGACCAGATATCGGGCGGCCATTTTAAGGATGTGGCAAACCGGTCAAACAGAGTAAAATATAAGTCCACCTGCTTTTTGTTGAAAGGCGGTACAAGACTCAAAGCGTAGTCAAGTACTTGCCCACTACCCAGTGTCGCTGCAGATTAATCAGAGGTTGTTTTTCATGGCTGCCTTTACTGAGAGACCCTGCTGGTCTGGTGACAAGGCATTTAGACCGACCAGAGCATGGGTCAGTGTTGTGGGTGTCTCCAACAGGGTAGAACAAGAACAACAGCAGAGACGGAGGTATGTATGGAAAGAGGGAAAGCTACTTTTTAAAAAAATGCCAGTCTTGATGTACGATTAGAGGCAATTGGAAACGTATTAACAACAACGTTGTTGCCTTCTTCCAATATAATCACATCAACTCATATCACAACTCCGTTGTACTTCAATTAAAAGGTATTGTAGACAGGCGTAAAGGCACTGCACAAATGTAATCCCTACTATCATCTGGGCACTACATGGGTCATTTAGGGAGTGTTCCTGAATGCATGCGGTGCAAGAACAGACCATAGAGAGCAGAAACCGAAGTGACCTTTCAGGGATAGTCTTGTGGTAATATGATGACAACATGGTGTTAATGTGAAATATAATAAATATACTATAGTTTTTCATATGAGGAACTCCCATTAGCCGTCTGTCAACCATCTCTCCCATGACTGAGGTAGGGGAGCATGAACTTAGTCCACGTGGTAAATCAGATCATAACCAAAAGGTCAACGGCCAGTTATAGGGTCCTCTGGCTCTCTGCTAGGCTCCCTCTGCTACAACCCTTTGGGGTCACTTAAATCAAATTTCATGGATGGAAACTTGACACCAGCCATGCAGTGTAGACGCACCAGAGGAGGGACCTCTATTAATTCACTAGTGGGAGGAAGCCCTGGAGGAGCTATTCCTATCTGAGATACTGTACGCCTACGGCTATCCGTCTTAATTAGTCTGCCCTCTAACGCAGCAACCTTTTTCTGCACCAGTATGGTGTGATGAACTTAGGCCTACATCTTGATTGCCTTCCATGTGATGTCTTAAGAGTCTGACAATGTTGAAAAAAACATTTAGCTACAGTAATCCAAAGTCCTAGGTTTTAGGATGCGTCAAGCGAGGGCATGGGAAGGGAGGACATATAGGCAGACGTCGGCGCCGCTTTCACGCGATAAAGACCAGGGTGGAAAGCCACTGTTGCCTAGCAACTGGGCGGAACATTGTACACGATCTTGGGAAACGCAGCCTGACCCGATTTGACGTAAATCCGTTCGGTGGAATCTGTGGAAAATAGAAACCCATTTTACTTTCAACATGGCAGGGGGGGGGGATAGAAGATTATCATAATAACAACGGGAAGGGATGCAGCTGCAACCGACAGAGACCCTGCATTATCAGACCGGTTTAGTGCTATTAGACACCATAGGTAAGAAGTAAAGGCCTATACAATTAACAGTTTAGACATACGTTCAACCATTTTTCATTTCAGGAGAACAAATAATGTTTTGGGTCAGGTCACGTAATCTCCAACAGAGACTACTGTTCAGCTGTGTGGACAAATCAGTCTCAAATTGTAAGAAACATTTATCTTACACCTCTACAGACACAGTTTTCTCAAGGCAGCATCTCAGGACTTACCTTGATGCATGCTCCTCACCTAGTCGTGGCATACAACGGTAAACCCGTTCAACCCATCATGTTGAACGGCAGCAGGTAGACTAGCGGTTAGAGCATTGGGCCAGTAACCGAAAGGTCGCTGGTTCGAGTACCCGAGCCGACAAGGTGAAAATCCTGTCAATGTGTCCTTGAGCAAGGCTCTTAACCCTAATTTGCTCCAGGGGCTGACCCTGTAGGTAGGCCGTCATTGTAAATAAGAATTTGTTCTTAACTGACTTGCCTAGTTAAATAAAAGGCTAAATACAAAATTAAACATTTAGGAAAAGTGCCTGAAACAGTTCCAGGCCCAGTTTATCACGGCTACCCAAAAGGGCAAGAATCTGAAGAACCCTGCCTGAATAAGATGAATGAGTGACTCCCATGAATCCTGCTCTGACAAAGTACAGCATGTGTGTGTGTGAGGAGGGGTTATGGTAAGACTGGGAGAGGTATACAAATACTAATATTCTGAATCACAGTGCTTAAGATATAGTAGCGGTGCGATGTCACCATCACAACAGTTGGCAAAGATTTGTGTAGCACAAAGCCTGAAGTTCATTTGAGTACCAAGGCTCAAAATGAAGGTTACTAGCTTCCCAAAAGAGTTGAGGGAAGAGGGTTTTTATCTGCTGAAGGAGTTGAGTGATAAGGTGGCCATGAGATATGATAATTTCATTACACAACCACATGGAGAAAGCTGACAAATCAATAAGATACTGGAAGAATGAGATACACACTAGTAAATAATCATCTACACATTTCTTCTGGTCAATGGCTTAGAAGGAATGTGGCCTCTGAAATGGTCAGGTACCAGTGGATCGGGAACCCATTCAAATCGAACGTCTATGGTGGCATGTGCTGTTGTTTGACAGGTGAATCTCGAAACATGGAATCAGTCTAGGTTGCAATAACAATCTGAATATACTGAACAAAAATATAAAAACGCAACATGTAAAGTGTTGGTCCCATGTTTCATGAGCTGAAAGAAAAGATTGCAGAAATGTTCCATACGCACAAAAAGCTTATTCCTCTCAACTTTTGTGAACTAATTTGTTTATATCCCTATTAGTGAGCATTTCTCCTTTGCCAAGATAATCCATCCACCTGACAGGTGTGGCATATCAAGACGCTGATTAAACAGCATGTTCATTACACAGGTGCACCTTGTAATTGGGACAATAAAAAGGTCACTAAGGTTGTGTACACTTGACACTTTCATGCGACTTCTGCTATCAGAATACGAAGCTTGCATTGAAAAGAAGGGTCTAGACGCACAAAAGTCATTTTGTGGTCTGATTGGGTTCAGATCTGTTCAGATACAGTGGGTGACGTCATCAGCACTCCTCCCACAAGTCTCCAGCAAACTTGTGTTTTAGGACCGACAGACACCTTTTCATTAGAATGTTTGAGGAAATACGGTCCTAGTGGCTAGAGTTATGCTGACTTGTTTGCAATCCCTTTAGCGTAGCTTGCTACAGAGGTTAGCAGGTTACTTAGCTACTGCCATCAGCTGTTGTATCATATTTTGCCATCGATTGTAGAATGCATACTGGCATTTTAATATATCACGGAAACGGACACAATGTGGACATGGTGGACACATTTAAAATGTAGATGCATGACGTGTTCGGAATTCCATTATCAAAATACAATAGCTGCATGAACGGTCACATCTAGACACAGCATAAAATGTGTAGTTTTATCACAACACAATGCCACAGATGTATCAGGTTTTGAAGGAGCGTGTAATTGGCATGCAGACTGCAGGAATGTCAATCAAAGCTGTTGCCAAAGAATTTAAATGTTAATTTCTCTACCATAAACCGCCTTGTCGTTTAGAGAATTTGGCAGTATGTCCAAAAGGCCTCCAAACCGCAGATCAAGTGTAACCACACAAGTTTGCACAACTGAAGAATTTCTGCACAAAACTGTCAGAAACCATCTTAGGGAAGCTCATCGGCATGCTCGTCATCCTCACCAGGGTCTTGACCTGACTGCAGTTCTGCGTCGTAACCGACTTCAGTGGGCAAACAACAAACACAACTGCATTTTATTTATGGCAATTTGAATGCAGAGATACCGTGACGAGATCCTGAGGCCCATTGTTGTGCCATTTATCAGCCGCCATCACCTCATGTTCATTTATTTATTTAATTTTGGGGGGGGGGGGGGGGGGCATTAGCTGTTGCAAAAGAAGCAGCTACTCTTCCTGGGGTCATTAAAACTCATTTTTCCAACCACTCCACCGATTTCATGTTAACAAACTATATTTTGGGCAAGTCGGTTAGGACATCTGCTTTGTGCATGACAAGTAATTCTTCCAACAATTGTTTACAGACTATATCACAATTCCAGTTTACAATTCAAGTTTACATATCCTCAGACTCCATCCAGGTCTCATGTGGAGATTCTGCAATTCCGTCCACAACCATGTTGTTCCGTCTTGATTGTCATCATGGATTCACACTGATGTCCTCTCTCAATTACAGATCGGTTTCATCTAGCTGTTCTCCTGTTTTAACTCATCGAGCTGACCCTGGGAGAACTGCAAACTGTTCTTCAGGTCCTGGATCTTCTCTGGTCAGGTCGTCCATTCTTTTATTACTTTTATCTACTTGAAGCTATTTTCTTGTTGTTGTAACAACTGCTTGTAGAACTCTTTTTGTTAGTTTAAAAAGACCCTTCACATGTGATAGACACCACTGTCCTCAAAGGTACTCCCGTCGGCTTTGGTCTTTGTCATGGTAGCTAGCAACGTAGATTACGCTGTTCCTCCTCGCAGTTCCAGACAGGGCAGGTCACAGGGAAGATTGAAAACAACAAACAGCAGGTATCTAGACAGCCACAAACACAGGACAATCCGCAGTCCCAGCCACAATGGCTAACTGCGTTGCAGGCTGTGTTCAAGCCCTCAAGAAAACCCTGCTAGCTTGATATGCAGCTAGCTAGCAGCTAGGCTAGGCTAGCTGCACATCCAAATATCTCCTCAGACCCGTCCTTGGTTGGCAGGAGCACTTGACACAGTCTAGCAGTCCCAGCAACTGATGCCAACTGCGTTGCGTGATCCAAACTAAAAAGTTAGCTAGCTAATACTTTCCAATAAACTTTCAAAACAACAATCTTCTCAAAACAACAAAACCGAGCTCTTCCTCGTTCAACAGGAAGTGACGTGAGAGGACAGAAAACATTTGGGGGGGGCAAATGTGTTACATTCCCTGGTGGTGGAGAGGTTTCAGCATGATTATACACAGCCCCATGTCGCAAGGATCTGTACACAATTCCTGGAAGCTGAAAATGTCCTAGTTTTTCCATGGCCTGCATACATGTTACCCATTGAGCATGTTTAGGATGCTCTGGATCTTGGTGTACTACAACGTGTTCCAGTTCCCGCCAATATTCAGCAACTTCGCAGAGCCATTGAAGAGTGAAACAACATTCCACAGACCACAATCAACAGCCTGATAAAATCCATGCAAAGAAGATGTGTTGTGCTGCATGAGGCAAATGGTGGTCGCTACGGCCACTCATTAGCCAGGATTTGGCAGCCACCTATGGCAGCAGATTGGAGAGGGTGGCATTTTCTGAGCTAAACTGACCAAGCTAAACAACAACATTAAACCTCAAATAATTCTGCATCCAAAATAATTACAATTTGTCTCAACCAGTGCTTTTTAGCGTTGATACCGCCCTGTGATAAGCAGTTCCCACTTTGTCCTAAAAACAGGACAGGTCAAAGTAAAAGGGACAATCACAACTGTTGTCCAGGTGGTTCACCCCATTCTTATGATCAGTGGTTTCAAGTTTGTACCTGTACATTTTTGACAAGCTAATCATAGCAAAAAATAAAACACTTCTGCATTTCCTCCTGTGTAAATACATTGCAAATAGACTCACGATAACTTCTGATAAAGTTGGGTAGATATTCAGCACTTAAATAGCCAAATTGATTAGTAACAGGAATCAGGACTAATAAAGCCAATACAATGGCCTGCTTTACAAAGGGTGGGCCTACGACGTGGATGGATATTATCCATAGATGAACATTCACAAAATGTAATTTCAGGCAACACTGTAGGCTACAACTCATTAGGCATCGGCCAACGCCATTGTTTTTTTTTCATGGACAATGGTCATAGACTTTATGTTTGGTTCAGATTGTGTCCAGTCTGGACCAGCCTTGATTTGGCCCAAATATAGAAGTCTATAAATTACATATTTTCAACTTTCATTCAGAACCAAAAATGAGCCTGATTTCAACATCTGGAAAATACACATTTTCACCTTTCATTTAGAACCTAAATTGAACATAATTTCTACATCTGGAAAATACTTATTTTCAAGCAGCAGGCAGCATTTTTTTTTGTCTCGCGTAAGGTCGCAGAACTGCAAGGACCGGCCCTGGTGGTCACATTATACTGACTGTTTTTTGGATACACGACCCTACTTGTTTTTTTTCTTCACGGTACAGTATGTGACCAATAGATGCAATATCTGTATTCCGCAGTCATGTGAAATCGATAGATTAGGCCCTAATTTATTTATTCCAATTGATCGATTTCCTTATATGAACGGTAACTCGGTCAAATATTTTAAAATTGTCGCATGTTGCGTTTATATTTTTGCTCAGTGTACAATGTTACAATTTCTTCCAAGTTAAACGCAAGTAATCGCGACGGTGGGTTAAACATTTGCAGAGACGAATGTTTCGATAGATTATAGACCACCGTTACCAGCGACTGTTACATAGCACTCGCTGGCTAAATGTGTTTACGTTCGCTAACTAACAAGCAACCTGTATTTCAATCAATACAAAGAAATAGCGATGACAGCAAAATACCCTTTGCCTCGCTAGTATGCTAACAAACTATATAATTAATGAGCTTACGTCCGCGTGGTCCTCCTTCCACGAAGCGAATGTTCAACTCGTCGTGCTGCGGTTCATCAGCAAAGGTACCGCGTGAGGTTACTTTCAACCAATGGCAATGTACTAAAGTAGATCCAAGACCGTGTCATGATCACGATGGCTTGTTAAATGTCAAATTCACATACATCGGCATCTATTTTTTATTGTACTTTGCTGATTTGTAAGGGGTAAATACACATATCACAAGCGTGCGTCTCTTTCCAACCGGCTAGCTATGGAGTAAACAGAGGTCATACTAGCGATACGAACCGCCCATTTTCCTTGACAGCTTGCTTGCTTCACACACTGCTAACATGCGGCTACTACTGCTAATAATAGTCTTCCGTCACAAATAATGTGCATTATCTTGAATAATAGCAGAGAAGGCTTATTTGGAGGTCCACAAATGTTTACCAGTTACCACCAATTTCATATTTACCTTCGAAATCATGGCTCATACAGGACACAATAACTCAGCAAATATATGTATTTATTTTACTCCAGCATCAAGACTGTATATACTATATCACGCAAGAGGTTGTGGATGGAGGGCTTCATGACATTTTCAGTGTGGCGCTGACAGATCTGTCATGTCATTATGGCCAACGTGTTACGCTATCCTCTTTTCTCAAAGGCACCGCAGTGATTGATTCTCCTGCCTACAAATATCGTACTAGACCACCCTGATATGATGCAGACTAGCTGGATTGATGTGTACCCCACCCCATTTTACTGCTTGCCAAGATAATCCACCCACCTGACAGGTGTGGCATATCAAGAAGCTGATTAAACGGTATTATCATTGCATTGGTGCACCTTGTGCTGGGGACAATAAAAGGCCACTATAAAAATGTGCCGTTTAGTCATACAACATGCCACAGATGTCTCATGTTTTGAAGGAGCGTGCAATTGGCATTCTGACTGAAGGAATGTCCACCAGAGCTGTTGCCAAAGAATTTAAATGTTAATTTCTCTACCATAAACCGCCTTGTCATTTTAGAGAATTTAGCAGATAATTGAATATTAATTTCTCTACTATAAGCTGCCACCAACACCATTTTAGAGAATTTAGCAGTACGTCCAAACGGCCTCACAGACAATGTTTAACCACTCCAGCCCAGGACCTCCACATCCGGATTGTCTGAGACCAGCCACCCAGCCTTCTAATGAAACTGAGGAGTATTTCTGTCTGTAATAAAGCCCTTTCATGGGGAAAAACGAATTTCCCGATTGGATGGGCCTATGCCCCTGCCCAGTCATGTGAAATCCATAGATTACGGCAACATTTATTCATTTCAATTGACTGATTTCCTTATATGAACTGTAACTCAGTAAAATCATTGAAATTATTGCATGTTAGGTTTATACTTTTGTTGAGGAGTGTATAAATGATGCTGCCACAAATCGCTTGTGTCATGCCCCTCCATTGCAGCACCCTGGGTTGCAGTTTCCCAGGTCTCTCCCCCTCCACTAGACTGGATGACACACATCCAGCTAAATTGATTGTGACGCTGTGCAGCCAGTGGCAGGAAAACCTTTGAGGAAAAATATGATATACACGAATGCAACTGCTACAGAAATAGCAGACACCCCCTCATTTACTACACTTGGTGCTAAGTGATTGGACAGGCAATGGCCAATCACATCAGGCCTAACCATGTACGCTTTCTCAGTGTAACATCTGGCTCACCTTCTGAACTCTAGGACTGACTCCTTTGATCCTGCAGAGACTGGCCTCAAGAAAATATTTTGCTACAATTGATCATTGCTAGAATTTTTAGACATTACAAAATGTGGCAACATTGGCTGCAAAACAAATTCTTGTTTCAGTTTATTGATAAATAAACTAAAGAATTGTAATCTCACATACATAGTAAGCATAATGACATCCGTCTGAAAACCAGAGGGGCAAAGTAAGTAGTGATGCTGTTAGCGCCTCCATACAATGGCCTTATTGCAACAGCAGAGGTGGCAACATACTGAGAATTTATCAACAAAGGGAAGGTCAATTACTCCTGTCTAATCACAACCTAGTCCAGAGGGGCACTATCTGACCAGGTGTTCAATTCTGAATAGGTCCAGTATGAATTCTGCCAGCTGGGACCCAGGAATGCTAAGACGAAGATTAATTAAATCCTTATGAATCTGTAAGGGACCTCTTTTCTCATGCCAGACTGAGTAATTCAGAGTATTGACATTAAAGAAAGGAATTAAAGAACCACCAATGAGTAAGGCTATGACGAACAACAACAAAAAAAAGTTCATCACTGGCTCAAAGAAAAAGTATGAAGTGAAAAGTGTCTCGTGCAGCCTCAGTTGAGCTGCCGGATTATCGAGTTAATGTCCGTCCCTCTGGGTCCTGGGTTGCCTATGTCCTTCAGAAGTCCTGCCTTGTCCCTGGCGGCATGACGAGCCACAGACAGCTTGAACGGCCAAATGAAGTTGCTGACCACCCGGAAGTTCTTCCCCACAGAGTAGATCTCATGGATCAAGTCCTCCAGACAGATGATCCCATACTTGCCTGAGAGGAGAGGGTATGATGTAAACATTGTAATGTACATGTATCGCAATGAAAATAACTTTTCTACACTACTAATTTGACATGCACATACAAAATGTACCAAGACTTGTAACTCCACACGCTGATGAACAAATACATATTATAAATTGTGATCCTTACCCATATGGTGCTCAATGAGTGTGTTGTCTGTGAGAGCGACCCTTCGCTTGTTAATCTTGGCCTGTCCTCTTTTCAAGATGAGCTCACGAACTGACTTCAAGTTGGGAAACCTGTTTAATTTGAATAATT
This sequence comes from Thymallus thymallus, assembly GCA_023634145.1. Classification (NCBI taxonomy): domain Eukaryota; kingdom Metazoa; phylum Chordata; class Actinopteri; order Salmoniformes; family Salmonidae; genus Thymallus; species Thymallus thymallus. The sequence continues at coordinate 4,997,333 of CM042411.1, read as the reverse complement.
TGCCATCATTATTACAATACATTGTCCAACTAGTTGATTCTATACGTCAGGGTGGATTAATCTCAATACATGAAGTAGATTTCCTGTTCAGTCCCTAGGTCTCCAAAGTCTGACCCCCATTCTCACTTACCCCCATGCCACATAGGGCTCAACCATTTTCAACATGGCCATAGAAGTCTTGTTAACTTTGACAAAGGCACCACTGAAGATCTTTCTCAGGCGTAACATCTGGACCACCCTCTGAACTTTGGGACTGACTCCTTTGATCCTGCAGAGACAATAGATTAAAATGTTTCCTCGATATTCAGCCAGACCACTAAAGATGAGCTGATGGACTATTGTAATTCCAGATGGTTGTGATTGCATAGCCACTTACACGCCATTGTGAGTATAGAATAGTCAGGCAAGATTTGCTCACCTTTCGAAACAGCTTAATTTGCACCACTTTTACAATCACATCATGTAACTACAGAATTCAGTCACTCACTCTCTGATGCGGACAGCGAAGGCCAGTCTGTTCTTTGCAGGGGGCATGGCTGGAGCTGGTCTGTGTTCTGATCTCCTGATACGGGTCTCATCGCGATGCTTTCTATGGCTATCCTTCAGGAAGTCCTCCAAGCGCTTGAACTTCAAGGGTTTCCCTTTAGATACCTGAATGAATACATTTACACTTGTTGATGGCCTACAACTTAAAAAAAAAAAATCTAAACAACCATAGGTAAGTGATTAAAAGGCCACCATGGTAAAACATTGACCCCACCCAGTTTGGTTGGTTACCTTTCTCTTCTCTAGAAGTGCACGTTTGGCCTCAGTGGCTTTGATGGCTTGGTAGGCTTTCCTCTTCTTCAGAAGGTTCTCAGGAACCAACTTTATCACCCTCTTCACTCTAATTATTATATTTTTTAATAAACAAGATGACATTTAAGAAAATAAATACTGTCAACACTCATATCATACAGAAAATACAATGGTGAGACAAGGACAAAGCAAACCCAACTATTGACATAATTACTCCCATACACCATGACACGGATCTGATTCATGAGTGAGTGAAATTAAGTTACCTAGGTAGCAAACTTGGTTAGTTATCTAGCCAGCCATGCCTTACCAATACAACACGAATTTAGCTATGGCATTCTGGTCACATTACATCATTATTTGATAGCAGAGTATGTTTCTTTGTACTTGGGTCGAAACATGAAATGTAATTATTTAAGTTGGCGTAGCGTTACGGCTAATGGAATATCATGCCCATGTGAATCAGACCCAATTATCTAGCTCTCTGTATTGCGCATCTTTCAGACAAATCATACAAATACATGGCTTAACGTAATCCTATTAGTCTAATTTTACATTTATGCCGTAGACATATTTTTTATTTATACATTTAGCAAAGGATGGACTTAGATCAACATGTAAACAAATACGTACTCAGACTCCTGTTCTGCCATCACGAATCCCGATGCGTGAGTGAAAAGGTGCCCGGCGCAGACAAATTACGTCATCAAAGACTCCCCAGACTTGCTCAATCTGCCACCTAGTGGAGTGGAGTTCAAAGCGAAAAACAATAACAAGTGCTCTCTTCCTCTAAACCCCCCCAATATTTCTTGAATATATTTCCTACGTGACAATGTTTATCACAGGTGGCTGGTGGCACCTTAATTGGGGAGGACAGGCTCATACTAATGGATCAATCAATCATAGTAATCAATCAATCAATCAAATGTATTTATAAAACCCTTTTTACATCAGCAGACGTCACAAACTGCGTATACAGATATCAAGCCTAAAATCCCAAACTGCAAGCAATTCAGAAGCATGATGTCTATGAAAAACTCCCTAGAAAGGCAAGAGCCTAAGAAGAAACCTAGACGCACTAGACTCTGAGGGATGGCCAGTCCTCTTCTGGCTGTGCCAGGTGGAGATAAGAGTACATTGACATTTTAGTCATTTAGCAGACGCTCTTATCCAGAGCGACTTACAGTATGTTCATACATACTGTAAGTCGAACCCACAACCCTGGCATTGCAAGCGCCATGCTCCACCATCTGAACTACACGGGACTATGGCATTATTACATGGCAAGGTGTTTTTTTATTTAACCAGGCTAGTCACTTAAGAACAAATTAATATTTACAATGACAGCCTACCCCGGCCAAACCTGGGCCATTTGTGCACCGCCCTATGGGACTCCCAATCATGTGATACAGCCTGGAACCAGTGTCTGTAGTGACGCCTCTAGCACTGAGATGCAGCGCCTTAGACCACTGCGCCACTCTGGAGCCCTATGTGTTCCATACCATTCCAGACATTATTAGCAGCCTCTTGTGATGTTTATGCATAGTATTTTTGGTAAAGCAGACAATTGTCTCTCACACTGACTCAAACATTTCTATACAGGTGCCAGTGCCACTAATACAAGTCTATCCCACTAACTACCCATGTGAACTTGATTTCTGAGGTAGCCTTCAACACGCATGCTTGAAAAATAAACAATTCATAAAAACATATATAAGAGGCTGTTCGTGCAACCGCTTTACGTCTCTATTGTGACATTTCAAGTAGCTACAACACACAGATCAGAGGCAAAGCACAGCTTGCTTTTTTTTGCCCTCTCCTCGTGAACGAGCATCGTACTGAATTTATGTCATTGTACGTGCACGAGCTAAAGTGTTTGTGTAGCGAGAGGTTGAAAATGGCGGAGAGTATAGAGACCAACGCGACAATTAAAATATGAGTAAACCGTGAATGACAATTTCAAAACAAACGCAAATTGTATTTCGGAATAACTTTAATTTTTAAAAGGAGAGCCATGGAGTATAGTTGAACACACCGAATTGATTTGGAAACGGGCTTTGAATTTGCTAGAATTGTTAATCTTGCTAGTTTCAATAGTGTGATTTTGTATTTTATCGCAGGTTTGTTTGTCAACATTAGCTGACGTTTAGCCACCAACTTTTCCCTTGCTAGGTTCAAACTACAGCGCCAGATCACATCATCCATAGCGTGTGGAAGAGACTGATTTACGGAGCGGCGGATCAGAAAATCAAGGCAACCGAACTAGCCAAAAAAAACTGGCTGGCTAACTCACGGCTTTAGCTAGAACTGACAAATATTTACATCTGAATTAGCTACCTATTCATAGTAATTGCGCGTGACAAATCTAACGTGACAACTCCGATAGCTAGATTGCGTTGAAATTGAATAAATACAGAAGAGAATCACCAATCCATTTAAGGGGACTGAGAAACAGGTAAGTTAGCTAACTAAGCACAACAAACACCCTGCAGAATTGCAGCAAAATAGTTTGGACTAAACCATATTCAGCCGCTGATTGAGAGTTAGCCAGCTAGTAACTAGTAGCAGAGGATAAAAACGTGGACCAGCCAATCAATCACATTCAATTAGAGCAATTAATTTGATAATTCTAAATTGTGAGATTGCAAACGAGTTGATTTGTTTGAGTAAAATTTTTCTGCAGGTCTTTTGATTAAGGCATTTTAATCCTCCTTGACCTAGTGGATGTGTGGATTTAGGCAATTATCCATTATTTAGTAGAGGACATGCCTCTTGTTTGCAATACGGCTATATTTTACCCATACAATGGTAACACCTTCCTCTATGGTTAATCAAAATTGTATAGTAGTTTGTTCAGTACCATGGTGAAACGTTCTGCTAGCCACCTGTGCAAGTTGAATTGGGCATCTTTTTTTATAGGTCTACCTAGGTAATCAATTAGGGCTACATTTATGACGGTAAATTGATTGATAGGTTTGCACCAATGGCTGATTTGGAATGGAGGGTGAGGCTCAATTATGGAATTATAGGCCTTGCTTTGGCGCACCACCAGTGAGTGAGGCATTTCGTTCAGGTCAAGTACCAGTAGTCATGTTAACCTAAAAGTTGTAGACTGTCTTTTATTGCACTTTAGAGCATTGTGCTTTTGAATTGTTATTAGATTTGTGGGGTAGGATTTAATAATACATTTAAATTAATGTGCAGTTTTGGTTGTTAGTGCAGTGCAAGTAGACTAGGCCTAGCAAAACGTGTATTGCGTGTAGGCTACAGGCTACTAGCCTAGACCTGAAGGATGGAAGTCAATGCAATTGGATCTCAGCAATGCAGGTCAAAGTTAGTAATGACTTAACAAGCATTTGTATTCGCTATCGGCTGTCGCACAACTATCAAGCTCCGGAACAAAAAGTTCATATTTGACAACCAGTTTGCCCAACTCTAACACGTTAATACCGTTTCCTCTCAACTCTCTGAGAAATGTATCACACTGGAAGAATTAGGCTGGCGGGTGGGTTTGTACAATGAACAGTATGGAGCAAGAATCCACTGCTGTGTGTTACCTGCAACGTTCCAATATAGTAGCAGATGCATTTATATGGCCTTGATTTGAGCATTCATCAGGAGAGGGAGATATGACTGTTGGACAAATAGTTATTGTGTTTTCCTGTGTTGCAAAGAGGGGGGAGATGGTCATGGTTAGATGGTCATGGTTAGAGTAACCAAAAGGTTTCTTGTTCAAATCTCTGAGACGGCAAGGCGGACAAATCTGGCGCTCTGCCCTTGAGCAAAGCAGTTAACCCCCCACAGCAGTTAACCCCCCCCCCCACACACATTTCGGTTGACTGCATTCAGTTGTGCAACTGACTAGGTATCCCCTTCCCCCCTTCCCCCTTTAATTATTTCATAGGTAAGTGACATTATTTTGACTTGTAGGAGCATTTGATACTACATTATGCTCATAAAGGGGGAGAGGATGTGGGGGAAGCTATGTCAGACCAGATCTTTTAATATTTGCCTAAAATGTAAGCACAACCATTCTCAGCCTTTTCAGTGTTGTCATGTTTAAAGCATTCCTTTTCACAAGCTTAGTCATGAATTTAGTTTTTTAACCCAAGGAACCTGCAGTAGGCTAAGGGTTTCAGGTGTGCATTTGGCAAAAGGATTCATATTGTGAATGACAATATTCAGTGAATGTATAATGAGGAATGTAATAGCCTAAGAAGTTAGGCTGAATTATTTTGTCAATATTATAGTGAAAATTGGCCTTTATGATGAAATGGTCCCATTTGATTTTGCAATAATATTTGTAATGCATGATCCAAACCCTTGTGAGAGTGATCAGATTTGTGGGTGTGTGTGTGTTGGGCTGTGTCCCTCAACTCACACACACACTTCCGCTGCTGCCAGCGAAAGGAACAGAGCGGGGCACTCAGCTGTGCCTCCCCAGCCGTCAGAGAGCTGACCTACATTCTCCTCTCCCTGGAAAGAAAGCTTGTGCAGCAGACTGTGAATGTGTGGGGGTAGGGAAGGAAATATAGGGAGTGAGAGAGAGAATGAAGGAAGAGAGAGTTGTGGCACACTCACAGAGCGAGCTGAGGAACCAGAACCCAGTGTTCCATTTCTTATCGGGGCACGCTAGAAAGAGAACTGAGACAACTGTTTGTACAGTGGGACTGAGCTGTGGGAGGGAGCTGCTTGGCTGGGGTTTGGCAGGCAGACAGTGTGACTGACTCCCATGGCCCTCCCTTCAACTTGTTGTGGTGAAGAGGAAACAAATGAACTTTTCTCTACTACAGTAGCATCTGGAGCCGTGCCCTCAGGAGTAATTTTAACAGATTTGAGAAACGGTAGTGAAAATGTCAACCCCAAAGTTTAAAATACAGGCTGTTGTAACAGGTTCAGTGTTAGCTACCTGCTGCATCATGACTTCTGTGGCTGGAGACTGTTTAGTAATGCATGTGCTGTCACTCCTATAGATCCACTTCTATTCTAACAGAGCATCTTTTAGCCTATTTGTTGAGATAAATGTAGATTGTTTTTAGTTATGCTCAATGTATGGCCTGTCAGTTAGATAATATTTCCTCATAATGGAGGGATGAGCTATTGCATAACGGTGCCTGTTCTCTGTACCTGTTGGATATTTTTGGGCGCTGATTTCTCAGAGAGTTTTCCCCTACAACCGTCACCTCAGGCTGAGGTTAAATGAGTTATTGCCCCCCTCCCCCTTAGCTGTTCTCCTCTCTGATAACCATGACCTTGAATATGGAGCCACATGATTAAGATGGAGTTAAAACCGTTTACGTCAGTGAGGTTGATGTGTTTTTACTTTTTAGGGTGAGTTTTGGTCACTAGAGGTGTCATGGCTAAACTCTTGCAACTCTCCAGGGCTAGCCTACCATATGGACTACATAGGCCTAAGTCTACACATTAATCTCCATTATGTAAAACTGTCAAACGAGTGTGTTAGTTGGAATAGGCTGCCTTGGATAGTTTTGACAAGAGATTGTTCAAGAGATAAATATATGAGATGAACAAACTACGATTAATGACTTTAGCATGCACTTAATCCTGAAATAACCTGCTACTGACCCGTCTGGGTTGTCTTAGTAGTGTCTAAAGTTCAACCATGAGTTTTATGCAAGAACTGTAAGTTTACAGAAACATGCAAGTGTCCTTAGATTCACTTTATAATTTATTAAATTTAGTTTTCCATAACCTCATGCCTCTTTGGATTTGGTCCAGCGACTATAAATCTAGAAAGAGGTCATAGCAGCTCGTAATAAAGCATATTGGACAACGCTCTCTCTGTGTACGAAATACATTTCTAATCTTTTGGGGTTGATGGTGATTTATAAGGAAGACATAATTAGCACTAAAAAGCGAGTTGAGGCTATTTTGAGAGGTAAGAATTCAAAATATAACAGACTATTTGCCACTTTCTCACCTCCAATGACAGATATTCTAGTAATTTAACCTGGTCTCGATTTAATTTAACCTGGTCTCGATTAACCTGGTCTCTAATTCACCTAGAGCCCTGTACCTGGCTCAGTTCTGCAGAAATGCAGGTCACTAAGGCGTGGTTACTCAGGCACTCAAATTGTTTTGCCAATAGCACACGTGCCTGGGTGCACAAAGGAATTCTCACCCTAGCTCGCTAGCCCCCTCGGTGTCATTGACTTTTTATGGCGACAACCAAGTTCATATTCTTTATCTCTCACACAAACAAACCCTCCTCACTCTATGGAGGTGTCTTATTGACGATGCTGTCCTTAGTGAATGGTCTTCCACGTTCACATACAGATACATTTCCTTCCTAGTATCCTTCCCAATCTCTTATCAGACATTATGCCGTTCAGTTACAATGATAAGCAGCGTCAGTCTGACATGTTATTCTGTCCACCACATTCATCCTTTGGTTAAAAGCTGGAATCCATAGCAGTGAAACTGCCACGTCCGTTTGCGATATTACAACAAAGACGTTACTTCAAACAACAACACATTTTTTCCCCCTCGGACATCATTGCACATAATTGTACACACGATAGAACAGCAGAGTATGTACTAAGATATTTTTTTATCACCAAATTAAATTTAAGACATCGTTGTCGCAGATGGAAATTGAAAATATCTATCCTGATGAATATATAACCGTAAGCAAAGACACGTGGTTCAAACGTGTTTTTTTAAAAATGTATTTCTTTTAGCATTGAATTGTTCAGCAACAATAGTCACGTCTTTGTCAAGTTCTCCCTCTCAATTACTCTTCTTGCTCTCTCTCAAGTGTTGGCACCTTTTGGGTTTCAATTTCTATTTTTTCTCTATTGGATTTCAGGCTGATTGGGGGGGCTTAGAAACCTTAGATTGGTCACTTTCACTGGAGTGATGGATAAACTAACAAATGTCTGCCTTGGCCAGTCCAGTGTTGTCGTTTGATTGGTCGTTTGATTTGAGTCTTCTTGGCGATGCCACACAGATAAGCTGCAGGCGAAATTGTTATTCCTAGGAGATTTTGGGGATAGATAAGAATATTCATGAGCTATGGTTAAGTACGCGCTGTGTGATTGGCTGAACCATATGTAGACGAGTGCGCGACCTGTTGTCGGGTACCAGCCATTTAGATGCGCTTACGTCAAGGCAGGAAAGGCAAGGGCATGAAGCGCTATTGTTATTTTACAATGACATTACGTGTTTTTAGTAGATGTCTTGAGATGTCAGACAGGCCCACCAACTAAGCAGCTAGTATGGTTTCTAGGATATCAAAGCTTGAACTTTACCCAGAGATCACATTTTTCCAAATACTGTAAAACTATTTGGTGGAATGTGCTTTCTGGCTTGGGCAAGTTAAATGTCGTCTTGAAAACAACATTAATTTGCTTTGATTGTAGTGTTCAATTTGTACATGTGCATTTTGCGGAGCACAACAAAAAATGTACTAAGCCAAGCATCACCCCGTTCTTCTCCCTAAATACCCTTTCCCCTCCGTGTCTCATTTGCTCAATTTCGTTCCGACTGATCCCATAAGGCCTCAAAAAAATTGTCCAACTGATGGGAGCTACATTCCTTTCCAATTGACAGTTTTTTATCACAAATTGTAAATGGACTGGTTGATTGAATTAGGAAAATAAAAACAATGAGCTCAGTTTTGGAACAATTGTCTATTTTACGTCTAAGCTACTTTGCGAACTGCTAGTGCCATTTAGAATTGATTTTTCCTAAGCTATAAACCCCCCTAATCAACATAGACAGGTTCCACACTAACATATGCAAAAACATTTGTTTGATAAAGACGGAGCATATTTTCATCAGAATCATTAAGCATATGCCTACTCACCAAACAGATGTCGTGGCCGTAATTCATCACCATGCTGTGTTCAATGTGGAATTTTGAAAATGCCAAAGAACAGGCAGAATAAACTATCTGTCTGTATATCGAAAAAGAAGACAGATTTTGGTTTGTAAGCCAGAAAAAAGTTTCTTTCAACTCGCCAAATTGAGCTATTTTTCAAATGATCTCTCTTTGAGAATAACTGCACTGGAAACCTTTAACTTGGAAAAATATTCTGTTGTATTACGTCATGTTTTTTTTACTATAAAATTGGTGTGTCTTGACTGTGATAAGGGCTTGAGAATAAAGAGCATCTTGTCTGCTAAATTAACAACTTACCTACATTTCTTTAACAGTACATTCTTGAGCTAGTTGTCACTATGGTGTACAATAAAAACCATACATTTATCACATTTAAGTGATTGTGTTTTTGTCTTATGATCTAAATGGCCAATGATACCTGTGATCTGTTCATCCTTCTCAGACTGGGCATTCACAAGCTTTATTACGTTGAACTTAATGGAATGTGCAAATCAATAGAATGTGTATTAGCAAAACTTTAAATTCAATCAAACAGAGCAGTGCAGTTTATGGTATTAGTAAGCGAACACTCTTGAGTTAGCTAAAGGGCATGTAAATTCACTTTATACTAGCCTAAATTAACGTTAGACTAGCAGTGCAGAACAGTGCAGTTCATGATACTATCATATAGTTAGTTAGCAAACTGGCAATAGCTAGCTATATGTAAAAGGCCTGCATCAAATTTGATAACTTCGTCAACTAACTACAAAGTAAAAGTAGGAAATATATTAAAATGGGACTGTAACCTAAGAGAATGAGATCCATCCATAACACGTAAACATTGGGCCTTGTGGAATTCATACTGCGTGAGCTAGCATAATCAGGCGAGAAACAGCTGAACGCATGCATGTTCCCCATAAAGTAATAAGTCGCGAGCTTCAACATGGCCCAGCCTAGGTTCAGCCAATCACACAGCTCGTTCTAAAACCATAGCTCATGAATATTCATATATTGCCCCAAAATCTCCTAGGAATAACACATTTTCCACCCTGCAGAGCCTTCTGTTTAGCTAGCTAGTCGGCTTGAACAGTAAGCAACAAAAAATGTAGTAACAAACCCATCTTCAACTTGATATATAAGATAAGCAATTGGGAAATACATTCAAATAGCTATACTATTCCTTGAGTTGAGTGTAATCTACTTGCTAAAGTTAGCTAGCTAGCTAATTACTTGTTAGCCAGAAACATTTGTCTGTAAGACGAAAAGCAGACTGTAAGCTCTAGCAAACACTATAGTCCACTAGTTAATTGTTTTTATTGACCTTTCCGCAAAGTTTCTGGTATGTGTTTGCTTGATGATTATGGGCATAATGTGGCTGTGATAAACAAGTTAATTCATCATACACTAGGTCCTGGCCATAATTTATTATAGCTAGCTAAATATAATTACTCCCATTGTTGGGAATAGGCTTGGGCGGTATCCAGATTGTCATACCTTCATACCGAGCTTGTACCCTCCCGGGATATTCGGTAATACTATTTTCAATCGGAAGGTTAGCAATTTTAACAAGTACATGTCAAATTCCATAGCGAATGCTAGCTAAATGCTAATGAACACATGCGGACATTGTATACAGTCTCTGACAAGACAGACATCCCTGCTCATAAAGTTACAAAAGTAACTAAAAAATCCTACTCGCGGTTTGCTGCGCGCAAACAACTAATATTAGACTGCAAGGCTCTTGATCCAGGAGGGGATTCACTGCTGTTAACAAAAGGAGCTTGATTGCAAGAAGCTAACCACTTAGGGCGGCAGATAGCCTAGCGGTTAGAGCGTTGGGCCAGTAAACGAAAGGTTGATGATTCAAATACCTGAGCTGACAAGGTGAAAAACCTGTCTGTGTCCTTGAGCAAGGCACTTAACCCTAATTTGCTCTGTAGGTATGTCGTCATTGTAAATAAGAATTTGTTCTTAACTGACTTGCCTAGTTAAATAAAATAAAATAAAGCTAGATAACTAGCTAATAAGTTAGCAAAACAAATGCACAACTGCAGAGCATTTAGCACATTTTAGACAGTTATCTTAATAGTTATAAGATATCTAGCTGGCAAACGTTTAGTTCTGAATTCCATACTGTAACTAGATCACCTGGTGTGTGCCTCAAAACAGTAAGTGACTCACAAGGCTCCGGTCTCTTGTCATTGTGTGCTTGTAAACAAACAATCATGTGACTGGGGACTACCGGTAATCTTCATAATGTGACAGGTGAAATTAAGTATTTGTCAGAAGTTACCCATATGAAAACTTCCTTAGACCTTTAGTTAAGAAACCCATAAATGAGCATACAAGTATGTTTAAAGTGGAACAAACAGCGTTTTAGCAACATGAAAACTCTGTTCATATACACCTCCAGGAAGAATATAACATTTTTTTGGCTGTAAATAAAACCAAATAAAATAATCTGTTTTGTCCAGGACTGGAGTCTACACAGACTGGTGCGCCATAGCCAATCGGAGCCCCTCCAGCAACTTTTATTGGTGAAAGATTTTAGTGACAAATTCAGCTACTTACACAGGCCTGCCATCATTAGGCAGGTTTCCATTGACCCAGGATTATTGCGACATATGTAATGGAAGTGGCAGATTTAGGATACGTTTTCGAAAGATCTAAAACATTTCTATCTGTTCGACAAGGGTGGGTTTTTATTTTGTCTAACTTTCTTTATTGCGACAAATTATGATGGAAACAGGTTTACGAATACATTATCATTGCCAAATAATTTTGAAGGTCACAAACTCCACTCCACATTTATTTCTAAATGCCTACTGCCAATTTTTCAACTATAAAATGTTTCTTTGCAGGATCCTTATCCTGATTTTCAAGAATGGCTGAATTGCTTTTCTGCTTGGATGCAAGTTTCACCATCCAATTATTTACAGTGCAAGTTTCACCATGGCAAATATAAGTAAATTATTGCATTGTTTCCATTTCTATATTTTTACATTTTGGTAATTTAGCAGACACTCTTATCCAGAGCGACTTACAATACTGATTGCATACATTTTCATACTGGTCCCAAGTGGGAATTGAACCCATAACTCAGAACTGGCCCACCAAACCCGACACAACCCATGGCACACTTTATGTAAACAAGATTACTGAACAATATTTATAACAACAACTTTTGTAAAATAGATGTAAAATAGAACAAGGGGAACGTGTTGCTCTTAGGAGGAGGCTGGCTAGAAGGAGCACATATTGGCACAATGGCCCTGGCATCAAGGTGGCAAGAATCTCTAGAACCATCTGACCAGTAAAATAAATAATACAGGAAGACATTTGTTGGTGAAAAGACTGGTGAGTAGGCATAAAATAAAATAAAAACATATTTCCTACCTCCTTAAATTAGCAATTTCTGCAGCAGCTCACTACTGTCAGAAATGCCATCTATAACCAGGTCACTATACAGGGCCATCTCGCTCAGTAGCCATGAAAAAGCAAAAAAAGCCTCCAGGTGCTGTTGAGAGAGTGCTCCTGCGTCTACTCTTGATGAATTTCAAAGTAGAGAAGCTCTGCTTGCAAGCTACCTGGGTTACTGACAGGGTAAGTAGGAACTTGTAAGCAAGGCTCAGGAGGTGGTATGCTTCGGTCAATAGGTTGTACTGACTAAGAATATGGTAGCAACACACTGGACAGTCCTTGCAAGATGAACAGTTCTTGTTCACCATCTCTACCTCGTCTTCATTTCCTTCAGGTCCATGATCCTCCATAGTCCTGGTTGTGTAGTCTTCAAATCCTGATTGGCCACCGTTGCTCTGCTGTCAAATTTGATCAAACATTTGCTTAGTTCTTGCAATTACTCAGAAATCTTAGATGGATGCTATCTATAACTGTATCCAGAATTTGATTATGGACACCAATCCTGTATGCACTCTCTGCCCCAGTAAAAGTCTCATCTTGTGCCATCTCTCCAGGCATGGTTTTCTTCTTTCGATCCCTTTTCATTGGCAGAGTGGTCTCTAACTCCAGCTCTGTTTCCTCATCCCGTTCCTGCAACTTCCTGTTGGTCCACTGAACAAATGTGTCTGCAGCTGCCTTTACTTTTTCAAAATCTCTTGCCATTCCATTCAGCTGCTCCACTGTAGACACAACCATACAATGTGCAGACAGTGAGGTGACCTGAAATATTCTGAGGAATATCTGAGCTGTAAGTATTGTTTCATACTTCAGCAACCCCTCAATCTATCCTTGAGCCTTGACCCGTGCAGTAGTGTTGATGTTTTTCTGATCTTGTATGGTTGAAAGAGTGAGAAGGACATCAACATACAGACCCTCATCTGGATTTCCAAAAGCTCCAAAGACCTTCTTTAAGGCACTGTCTTTAGCCCACCAGTGTGTCTCTCCAATTGGAGCAAGACATTTGTGTCTTGGGTCCTTGCTCTCCTTCTCCCAAATGTTCATCCTCTGGTAGGATTCACAGAAGAACACAGCTATGTTGTTAATGAGAGAAAAAAGTGACCCACTTGCCAAGACACTCTGTTGTCTCTGACAAAACAAGGTTCAAAATGTGTGCATAGCACCACACATGCACTTGATTGGTGGACTTTGCAGAGAGCAGGGCAGAGAAGCTGTCATACTGGCCTTGCATACTGGAGGCTCCATCAGTGGAATTGCCAATGCACTTGCTGATGTCAAGCTTTGTGTTTTTCAGTACTTCACTCAGTACCTGGACAAAGTATTGTCACATTTCACCACAGCCACAAGCCTCTCATGGATGACGTTAGTCACATATCTGACAATGACAGAGCATTGATCTTGTGCTGTAATGTCCTGCGTAGTGTCAATCTGGACTGAAAACATACCAGCTTCCTGGATTTCACTTGCTATGGTGGCCTGCATTGTGTGTTGGATGGTGGTAATGACGTTATCTATGGTAGTCTTTGGTAATAGAGTGATTTAGAGAGCCTCTGTCCCTCTTGACCCAGACTCATGCAGTTTTTTGCTTTTCTCTATGCAGGCAGTGAGATGCTCTTTCATACACAGGTCGTACTTTCCCAGCAGAATGATCATCTCTAAAAAGTTGCCATGGTCAATGCTGCGGTCATCTAGTGTATCAGCTGCTTCAGACTGCATGACTCTGTAGCTCAGACCCCTCTTGCCTATGACTTTAACAACGTATATAATGCACTCTAGCCTTCTTCTGCACACTTGGTCTCTACGAGCAGACATCTGACTGCTGATGAACAGGCTCTCAATGTTACCTTTTTACCTTTTGGAGGACCTTAAAAAGTAGGCCTCAGCATAACCTCTATGCATAATGCTCTTCCACTCTGATGGATATGCTTCCAGTCTGCCATTCCATTTATGAAAGGGCTGTTCTCTGTGGGATTTGCAAACGCCATACAAATTAAGCAGAATAAAGCATGGTTCTCTTCACTGTATGACAGCCACTTCCTGTTGGTCCCATCTTTACAAAAGAAAACCTGCGCCACAGACTTTTCACACTTTTGTTGGGGGTGGAAACTAAAAAACATATATAGGTCCCCTGACTTCGGCCTCTTAAAATAATCAGAAATTGGGGTGGCAGTGGCATCCTGGCTCTGGCTACTGCAGATACACTATCCTCAACCTGGATGAGTAATTAGTATAAATTAGTATAGTATTATAACATTAAATAAAAAGTATAATGTTAATATAATAGTATAATATTAATTATATAATGTTAGTATATTCATATAATTTCATATAATAGTATACTAGATACCACTAGTATAATATTAATTCCAATTGGACAATACAGCAGTTTAAGAAATACACAACCAACATTTACAGTGGGGAGAACAAGTATTTGATACACTGCCGATTTTGCAGGTTTTCCCACTTACAAAGCATGTAGAAGTCTGTAATTTTTATCATAGGTACTCTTCAACTGTGAGTGATGGAATCTAAAAAAGAAAATTACATTGTATGATCTTTAAGTAATTAATTAGCATTTTAATGCATGACATAAGTTTTTGATACATCAGAAAAGCAGTACTTAATATTTGGTACAGAAACCTTTGTTAGCAATTACAGAGATCATACGTTTCCTGTAGTTCTTGACCAGGTTTGCACACACTGCAGCAGGGATTTTGGCCCACTCCTCCATACAGACCTTCTCCAGATCCTTCAGGTTTCGGGGCTGTCGCTGGGCAATACGGACTTTCAGCTCCCTCCAAAGATTTTCTATTGGGTTCAGGTCTGGAGACTGGCTAGGCCACTCCAGGACCTTGAGATGCTTCTTACGGAGCCACTCCTTAGTTGCCCTGGCTGTGCGTTTCGGGTCGTTGTCATGCTGGAAGACCCAGCCACGACCCATCTTCAATGCTCTTACTGAGGGAAGGAGGTTGTTGGCCAAGATCTCGCGATACATGGCCCCATCCATCCTCCCCTCAATACGGTGCAGTCGTCCTGTCCCCTTTGCAGAAAAGCATCCCCAAAGAATGATGTTTCCACCTCCATGCTTCACGGTTGGGATGGTGTTCTTGGGGTTGTACTCATCCTTCTTCTTCCTCCAAACACGGGGAGTGGAGTTTAGACCAAAAAGCTCTATTTTTGTCTCATCAGACGGGCCAGGACATGCGCTGGCTTGAGCAGGGGGACCTTGCGTGCGCTGCAGGAATTTAATCCATGACGGCGTAATGTGTTACTAATGGTTTTCTTTGAGACTGTGGTCCCAGCTCTCTTCAGGTCATTGACCAGGTCCTGCCGTGTAGTTCTGGGCTGATCCCTCACCTTCCTCATGATCATTGATGCCCCACGAGGTGAGATCTTGCATGGTGCCCCAGACCAAGGGAGATTGACCGTCATCTTGAACTTGTTCCATTTTCTAATAATTGCGCCAACAGTTGTTGCCTTCTCACCAAGCTGCTTGCCTATTGTCCTGTAGCCCATCCCAGCCTTGTGCAGGTCTACAATTTTATCCCTGATGTCCTTACACAGCTCTCTGGTCTTGGCCATTGTGGAGAGGTTGGAGTCTGTTTGATTGTGTGGACAGGTGTCTTTTATACAGGTAACGAGTTCAAACAGGTGCAGTTAATACAGGTAATGAGTGGAGAACAGGAGGGCTTCTTAAAGAAAACCTAACAGGTCTGTGAGAGCTGGAGTTCTTACTGGTTGGTAGGTGATCAAATACTTATGTCATGCAATAAAATGCAAATTAATTATTGAAAAATCATACAATGTGATTTTCTGGATTTTTGTTTTAGATTCCGTCTCTCACAGTTGAAGAGTACATATGATAAAAATTACAGACCTCTACATGCTTTGTAAGTAGGAAAACCTGCAAAATCGGCAGTGTATCAAATACTTGTTCTCCCCACTGTATAATTTTTGTAGGTTTTGTTCAGTCATTAAATCCTTCTGCAAGATGGTCTACATTGGTGTTTAGTCTCTAACTTGTTAATGCTAAGTACTAACTTGTCAATAATCATAACCATTCATGCATAATAATGAGTTCAACATTTCGAAAGCTTTCTGTAGCACATCAACCTTTTTTTTATGCCATTGGGTGGGAGGGCGTACAGGCTGGCGACAATTTATTAAACACAATTTACCTAAATGGGTAATGGAGACACTTCAGCCACAAAAGTTGTATTCGACTCTGTAGCTTTTTGCAATATTCTTTTGGGGTGTGACTTCATTACGTCCAGCTGTTTTTATCGACACAAACACTATATTTTCAAAAACCTACAGTGTTTATTAAAAATGTAGTGGTTGAAGTGTTTCCATGACCCATTTAGGCAAATTGCACATGAATAAATTGCCGATATCCTGTATTCCTCCCACCTTTCTTTTTCATGTCTCAGGTAACCCTCGAAAGCCAACATGGAAAGAATGCAATAATTGACTAATATTTGCCGTATTTGAATAATTCTCATGTACCAATGTATCGCCATGGATCTAGTGCCCATGGGCTTGCACTATCGGCTGCCTAGGCTAGTCCATGCCATGGTGAAACTCCGGTAAATAATTGGTGAAACTTGCCAGCCAACCAGAAAAGCAAGGAAGCAATTCAGGACAATCCTTGTTCTGCAAAAAAAATAAAATATTATAGTTGAAAGCAGTAGGATTAAATGTCGTGGAACTTATAGTTACTTGATGACATCACGTGCCCCGCTTACCTTCAAAGGTATTCACCAATTATAATTTATTCAAAAATAGCTAGCTTGTAGCTGATGATAACCTACCTTGCCTAATCAATATCCTGCTTTAATAACAGAAGACCAAATAACCACCTACTAACATTTTAATATTGAAATCATAGTTGATTAGTTAGTTGGTTGGTTAGTTTCTCTACTGAACGCATTGCATTTCAGTAGAATGCTACATACTATGTTCATTGGCTATCATTTTCACCCCTAATAAAATGATAGTAAAATATTGAATGTGGGGATGCTGTGTATTTGTGAGAGCGCAGTAACTTCTAATTCTTGACATGTAGTAAGTATCTCAACAAAACAAAAAATCTCTGCTCTCTAATTAATATTTTGCGTGCTGTATTGATGTTCTGCTCTCTCAAAGTCACACTTGCAACTCAAGTTTATTTTGCACGTCCCCCGCTGCCTGTGCGCTCGCCGGACCCATCCTCTGCTCGCTCCACCACATTATGCGCTATCTACTGGCCTGTGTGCTTGCGGGACCCATCCTCTGTGCTCTCGACTCCGGTTTGGCTTACTGAATTATGTTTCATCTTGCTCAGCTCCATCTCGCGAGTGCTCGACTTTAGAGATTGATTTGAAGCTATAGTTCTCAGATTGATCATAAAGTTGCTGTTACACAGTGTTACTCTAGTAACAACATTATATTAAGTTGTTACGTAGTAATTTAGTAGGTCTAATTGCGTTTTATTGAGTTGAATCAAACATCTTTTGACACACAAGCTGTAATAAGTCTGAACAACATTCTAATGGTGTTTTAAATTGATAGCTTTTCATTTGCCCTGTTTCTCTCTCTCTCAGGTCCAGCTCGCTCCCCCCTCCACCAGTGGGATGGTGCTACATGACGGGGAGGCCATGGCGCCGTAGCCCCCTTTCCTGGATCCTGCCAGCCAGCCCGCCACACCACCACCCTCTTCAGAGCAGAGGACCACCGCCACAGCAGCCCCCCCCATGAGTCACCCTCTGGAGCCCTAGATCAAGTAAGTGTGGACCCCCTCTTCCCCTTATATACTGTACTTACCTCAAGTGCATCTCCTGGTCGCTGTCTATGTTTTTTGCTATATAGGTGGGGTTCCGTGCCTGTCCACTTAACATGCGATGCGCGCAATTTGGTTGAAGGACACGGGGGAGGGCTCATAGGCCGTCAGAAAAAAAAGCCTCCATTTACAGGTTGCTTATGAGTGCATTTCACACTACTTTTGGATTATAGTTGGATTTTAAGGCTCATATGAATGTCCTGCTTAATATAATGTTGTGTCATCATCCCAAATCAACGGCATTATCCTTTACAAAAATAGATCTACTTCAACCAGTAGCTAACAACTGCTGTACCCAAAATAGGTATTTTGCAAAGATGGTCTAAGCGACTGTTCAAAACAACATTGTAAGTGTATTGTATGACAACCCAAATACATTGCTCCGGTTACAACGACCTATGAATGTTGTGCTCACTGACGATGGGTGACTTCCCGCTTTCTGCATCCAGAAGTCGCCCACATCCGAAACTATAGACTGACTTAGTCACTGTTATAAACCTGACTATAGACTGACTTAGTCACTGTTATATTGTTTATACCTTAGTAGCCAGCCCTTTCAGGTCAGTGAGGGGGACACAGAGAGACAGGTCAAATCAATCAATCAATCAATCAATCAATAAAAGCTTAATTGTCATGCTTTAATTAACATGATTCGTATAGAACAGGTATAGGCTAACAGTGAAATGCTTACTTAAGGCCCTTCCCATCAATGCAGAATACAATAAAAATAGAAATAATAACAACAGAAAAAATATACTGAGCAAAAATATAAATGCAACATGTAAAGTGTTGAAATAAAAGATCCCAGAAAAGTTCCATAAGCACAAAAATCGTATTCCTCAAAAAATGTTGGGCACAAATTTGTTTACATCCCTGTTAATGAGCATTTCTCCTTTGCTAAGATAATCCATCCAACTGACAGGGGTGGCATATCAAGAAGCTGATTATACAGCATGATCTTTACACAGGTGCACCTTGTGATGGGGACAATAAAAGGCCACTCTAAAATGTGCAGTTTTGTCACACAACACAATGCCACAGGTGTCTCTAGTTTTGAGGGTGTGTGCAATTGGCATGCTGACTGCTGGAATGTCCACCAGAGCTGTTGCCAGATAATTGAATGTAAACTTTTCTACCATAAGCCCCTCAAATGTCGTTTTAGAAGATTTGGCTGTATGTCCAACCGGCCTCACAACCGCAGACCATGTGTAACCATGCCAGCCCAGAACCTCCACATCTGGCTTCTTCACCTGCGGGATCGTTTGCTGATGTCACCTTTATGAACAGAGTGCCCCATGGTGGCGGTGGGATTATGATATGGGCAAGTATAAGCTACGGACAACGAAGACAATTGCATTTCATCAATGGCAATTTGAAATCACAGAGATACCGTGACGAGATCCTGAAGCCCATTGTCGTGCCATTCATCCACCGCCATCACCTCATGTTTCAGCATGATGATGCACGGCCCCATGTCGCAATCTGTACACAGTTCCAGGAAGCTGAAAATATCCCAGTTCTTCCATGGCCTGCATACTCACCAGACATGTCCCCCATTGAGCATGTTTTGGGATGCTCTGGATCGACATGTACGACAGCGTGTTCCAGTTCCCACCAATATCCTGCAACTTCGCACAGCCATTGAAGAGGAGTGGGACAACATTGCACAGGCCACAGTCAACAGCCTGATCAATTCTATGCGGCGGAGAAGTGTCACGCTGCATGAGGCAAATGGGGGTCACACCAGATACTGACTGGTTTTCTGATCCACGCCCCTACTTTTTTATTTAAAGGTATCTGTGACCAACATGTGCATGTCTGTATTCCCAGTCGTGAAATCCATAGATTAGGGCCTAATGAATTTATTTCAATGGACTCATTTCCTTATATGAACTGTTGCATGTTGCGTTTTATATTTTTGTTCAGTGTAGAAACACGAGGAATAAATACACAATGAGAAATGATAGCTTGGCTATATACATGGGGTACCAGGTGCAGGGGTACGAGTAGATTGATAGTAGATATCAAGTCTAATCAAATTGTATTTGTTACATGCGCCGAATACAACAGACCTTACAGTGAAATGCTTACTTACAAGCCCTTAACCAACAATGCAGTTTTAAGAAAAATAAGTGTTAAGTAAAAAATAACAAAAAATGTACACACAGTATAGGTAGGGGTAAAGAGACTAGGCAACAGGATAGATAGATAGACAGTAGCAGCAGTGTATGTGATGAGTATGTAAGTGTGTGTGTGTGGTGAATGGTTGTGTGTGTGTGTGTGTGTGTGTGCATGTGTTTGAGTGTCAATGTAAGTGAGTGTGTGGGTAGAGTCCAGTGTGTGTGCATGTGTAAAAAGGGTAAATGCAGATAGTCCGGGTAGCTATTTGGATAACTATTTAGCAGTCTTATGGCTCAAGGGTAGAAGCTGTTCAGGAGCCTTTTGGTCCCAGACTTAGCACTTAACAGTTTGACTTTTACCATTTTTAGGGCCTTCCACTGACACCGCCTGGTATAGAGGTTCTGGAAGGCAGGGAGTTTGACCCCAGTGATGTACCTAGGGCTGCTGCGGTGACTGTATTGGTGACTGTATTACCGCCATATCGGCAGTCATGAGACCACAGTAAAATTCCACGTGACCGTTGAATCCCGGTAATCTCCTTTTATGCGCTCTGGACATAACTCAACTTGCTAACCACCATCAGGTCCAAATGGCCTGGTTTGGTATTCAGGGCTCCATTGTCCCTCTAACCACTCTGACATGCAATTGAAAATCGCATCGAACAGTAGGCCTAAAACTCACCTTACTGTGGTGATCAATTGGAAGAAATACAGGTTGAAACAGTGTAAAACGTGGATGTTGTTTCAAAGCCTAACACAACAAAATAGATAGCGCTTTCTAAGGTGATGATTCATTCAAAACACCCATTCACAAATTCGAGCTTATGCATAGGCTTATGAGTCCAAGCCCCAAAAAACACAACCTTATACAATACACAGTCTACCACATATTAGGGGAGTTATGGATGTTATACAATACACAGTCTACCACATATTAGGGGAGTTATGGATGTTATACAATACATAGCCTACCACATATTAGGGGAGTTATGGATGTTATACAATACATAGCCTACCACATATTAGGGGAGTTATGGATGTTATACAATACATAGCCTACCACATTAGGGGAGTTATGGATGTTATACAATACATAGCATACCACATAGGGGGAAAGTTATGGATGTTATACAATACATAGCCTACCACATATTAGGGGAGTTATGGATGTTATACAATACATAGCCTACCACATATTAGGGGAGTTATGGATGTTATACAATACATAGCCTACCACATTAGGGGAGTTATGGATGTTATACAATACATAGCCTACCACATATTAGGGGAGTTATGGATGTTATACAATACATAGCCTACCACATATTAGGAGAGTTATGGATGTTATACAATACATAACATACCACATATTAGGGGAGTTATGGATGTTATACAATACATAGCCTACCACATATTAGGGGAGTTATGGATGTTATACAATACATAGCCTACCACATATTAGGGGAGTTATGGATGTTATACAATACATAGCCTACCACATATTAGGGGAGTTATGGATGTTATACAATACATAGCCTACCACATATTAGGGGAGTTATGGATGTTATACAATACATAGCATACCACATAGGGGGAAAGTTATGGATGTTATACAATACATAGCCTACCACATATTAGGGGAGTTATGGCTGTTATACAATACATAGCCTACCACATATTAGGGGAGTTATGGATGTTATACAATACATAGCCTACCACATATTAGGGAAGTTATGGATGTTATACAATACACAGCCTACCACATATTAGGCATGGTAGAAAAACATAAAACAAAACTGATTTAAGATGTCTTTGGTACATAATTGGTCTAGCCTATACTCCAAAATTAAACAAATTTGAGTAATCGTCTTTGAGTGTGGACTGTATTACGCATACTGGATGGACTTGGTTACCTTATGCTACGCACCAAAATGTCTATCAATGATTCTGGGAGAGAATGTATAGCCCTAGGCGATGCTGTTGGTTTATTGATAGCTTGTTGGTTTACAGTTAGCCTACAATTAGTGAATTTGTATTTGATTTTGAATAGCCTAGTAATAAGGAATTTATTTATATTTTCATAATTAATTGGGTGACACATTACCTTTTAACTATCCAGAATATCTCACCACCATGCATATCCATCTCCTCTCCTTAATTTCTCGAGAGCGCAGATGGGCTGTCAACAGTTTAGTGAAATATGTTTTGTTGCGAAAACATGTTACTATCAATGTTCCCGAACAGATTTAACTTGTTTTCCTAAATTGCCGCAGTGGTCTAAGACACTGCATCTCAGTGCTAGAGGCGTCACTACAGACAACCTGGTTTGAATCCAGACTGTTTCACAACCGGCCGTGATTGGGAGTCCCATAAGGCGGCGCACAATTGGCCCAGTGTCGTCCGAGTTTGGCCGGTGTAGGCCGTCATTGTAAATAAGAATTTGTTCTTAACTGACTTGCCTAGTTAAATAAAGGTTAAATAAAATAAAATAAATTAAGCTCTGGGTAGCTGCAGGTACAAGGTTGGAGAGCCCAAGGCATACAGAGTTTGGGTAGAATATCCCCTGTCGAAGGCAGAGAGAGCATGTTCCTCAAACAGTGGTTGATGTGTGGAGTGAAATAAGTGTTCTTATATTTATTTGTCAGCTGCTCATATTAAGCACGTTACAGTATAAACCGAAGTAGCCTACAAAACGGACCGGCGGGAAAGCTTGTGGTCTCCATTCACTATTCAGTGCAAACAGATGACAGGTCTTTTTACCCCGGTTCCTGTTCCCATTCTAAATCTTCTAAATCTAAACTATTTTTTTTACATATTAGTAAAGACAAGATTACATTTAAAATATCACTTGATAGTCACTAGTCACTTGGTGCAGCCTGAGGCAAGGAATCATCAATAGCCTGTTATAGTCTCACCATGCAGCCCATATATGTTCTGATTTCTAAGACAGTCTAAGGTTTAAATCATTCACAACTAAAGTTGCCAAATAACTCTCTAAATCTAGCATAAAGAATCTGTTTCAAATGATAAATTTTCGCTCAATAAAGCCACTTCATATGGGCACTCACTCTGTAATGGGAGAAATATCCTTTCTAATTTATTCAGCTAAGTTCAATTATATTTTTCTTACTATAAAATCATATTAAATATTATAATGGCAGCTAAATGAACAAGTCTACAGCCTTTGGCATGGAGCATAACCAGATAACATAGGCCTACAGTAGGTCAACTCATATTCTGTTCTTCTGAAATACATTTTCTTCATATCATAATGTTTCTTTAGACCTGACTAAAATAAATAATGGATTTATTGTGATGGTGTAATATTAAATTATTTATTAATCATTTTTAAGCGTAGATGTTCCAAAGACGACATCAGCGGCTTGTATGCGTGGAGGCCTGGAGATGCTAAACGTGTTTGTTAATTAACAGTCAATTACCGGCAGTCTTTTTCATGACCTTAACCTGCTGACAAAATGTTCATGACCACCACAGCCCTAACTGGGCCCTACGCACTACCCTCTGTAGCACCTTGTGGTCGGATGCCGAGCAGTTTCCATACCAAGCGGGGATGCAGCCGGTCAAGATGCAGCTTTAGATCAATTTGAGGATCTGAGGGCCCATGACAAATCTTTTCAGCCTCCTGTTCCTTGGTGCCCTCTTCACGACTGTGTTGGTGTGTTTGGACCATAATAGGTCCTTAGCGATGTGGACACCAAGGAACTTGAAGCTCTCGACTCGCCTTGCTACAGCCCCGTCGATGTGAATGGGGGGCGTGTACGGTTCTCCATTTCCTGTAGTCCATGATAAGCTTCTTTGTCTTGCCCACGTTGAGGGAGGGGTTGTTGTCCTCTCACCACACTGCCAGGTCTCTGCAGCATATATCTATATGCTGCTGCCTGTCACATGCAATCACATTACTGTAGCGTAACATCAACCAACCCAGCATATAGTGATAGGAGTCATATGCTCCATAACGTACTGTGGCACTGATAAACCAAACCAGCCTTGTGATATTTGTTTCCGTTTGGAGAAGAATGCTTCTTCTATTTATTTGTATCGAACCTTTTATTTTGAGAAGGAGTCAAAGCTGAGACCCTTTTCCAGATGAGGCCTGTATGGCACCACAATACACATCAAAATACAATATACACATTAAACTACACATTCATATGCACAATAAAATACACGTTATTATACACAACAATACATGAAAAGCAAAAAACAATCATAAAAAACAGACACGTTCTTCAGTAAAAAGGTTCCCTAACAACCATCTGAAATGTCCTAGAGGCACCAATTCCTCCCCAGAAAGATTATATAGGGAGTTTGAAATGCATATCTCTTTCTCAACGGAATATTAATCAAAACGGGTTAAAAAAAAAACACACTGACTTAACCCCCTCCCTCTCCAAGGCGTCTCCTTCCCCCCCCCCTCACCTGTCTGTGCTTAAAGATTAGCTGTGTTTCGGTAGTTAACAGCTCCTCAGCTGTTGCCATGGAAACTTGAAATCTGACCCAGCCTGCTCTCATCTACTGTATTGCACTAAGCAATGAAATCTACTGAATCATTTACTGTATGTCTGTGCATGACTGAATAATTTGTACAAATGTACATTCAAATTGATTTCACGATATTGTATATTTCCCGTGGCAAAGTTTAAGTATTTTTTGCATTAGAATAACACCAAGTCAAGTTTCTTCATATCACACTTGCATTAAGTGATTATGTAACACATGTTTAAAGTGGATTACATAAAAAAGGTTTAAGTGCTGTCTTGTATTTTTCTTTTTTGAAGGTCCACTTTTAGTATAGCAAACACAGTCCTGTTTGAAGCCTGGTTCATCATGAAGTAACCCACTGAGCACAGATGTCAGTTTGATGTCTAGTTTGGATTTACATTTGGTTGAGTTGTCAGCTAACGTGAATTCAACGTGAAATTACTATAAAACAAATTATAGGTTAATTTTTTTCAAATCAGTCAGGGTCTCAACTTAGGCTACTGTTGAGGGTTAAAATAGCAGAATACACAAGGGGGAACAACATTTCACTTAGGTTCCCCCAAAAGGCTAGGGCCGGCTCTGACTGTATGTGTGGATGTGGGTACAGAGACCCGCGAGCCCTCATGATGAGTTCATATCTTTTGTGGTCCCCACCCCCATCAAATGTGACTTCACTGCCTCACCATAACATGGGTCTGTCCCTGCCTGCGTTTTAATGGATCCTCAATCTAATTTTAAGAGAGCCAATTAGTCCAAATTATGTGTGTTTTCTCTGAGGGCTAAAGCACACACACACTGCCTCCGTTTGCATCTTGGCCCCGTGACTTCTTACCCCCGGCCTGCTGCTCTGCGTGTGTGCGTGTGTGTGTGTGTGTGTCCTGTCTGTCTGTCTGTCTGTCTGTCTGTCTGCCTGCCTGTCTCACACCACAGCAGAATGGTATTCTCTAATCACCTAGGCGGGTCACACTCACAGCTCACCAGGTGTCTGACAAGGATCTGAGATTTATATTGATGAGCTTCTTTCTTATCTGCTCCTCAGTCCCATAATTAAGCTAAGCCTGAATCCCGGTATTGGGAGTCAGTGGGACTGAGCAATGCTGCTTGTATACCTGGCTTGTTATCATGCACAGTGAGTGAGGGTTTAGATGCAGGATATGTGCCACTGATGTACTTGTTTTGTACTGCAGGGATCCTGTTATGTAAAAAGTTCCAAAGCCATAACTTTATACCGGTGCTGTCAATGTATAGAAATAGCCACGCCGTATCCATTTCCTCAGCCTGGCGCATTCAGAGCTCTGCCAGATTTTAGCCATACTAGCTGTTTCCATAACAGTAGTCATAACTGTTGCCTTAAGTGTATGTAAAACCATAACTGCAGTTTTAAGTGGCGCCATAAGCCATTAAAGTGCCTTAGCCCAAATCCACGCCCATGCCCCAACCACAACTGTTACCATAACCATAGTCATAATCTGTGCCATTATCCATAAGCTTTAGCCAAGCATAATAGGTTGCAGTATCCCCGGCCATAAACTTCAGCCAACCAGAACTGTAGCCATAACTGGCTGTGGCCCCTAGCCATTCTGGCAGGCAGGCAAGCAGGCTGCTGTAGCTGTAGTATCCTAGGCTGGGCTGGGCCTGACCCCTAGAAGCCCGAGGAGAGGACTGCTGCTGTACAGGACTGTAACAGTGTTGTAGAGCTCTGACTGCGCCAGACCATTTCCTCCTCTGGATAATGCAATTTCCCTCACATCCCGGCCCAGGTGCTAGGCCCGTCCTGCAGGTAGGGGCTATCACATAGTCCTAGCTACCACCTGTCTGACCCCTCACCTTGCTGGAGCTCGCAGGGAACCCTTTACGACCCACCGCTACATACAAAAACACGCGTACGTGTTGCTGCACAGAGCAGCATGGCACTGTATCTTAACTCATTTAGATTCCTTGTTTTACCAGGTAGGTTTTTCCAGGTGAGCTTTTACCAGGTGAGTTGACTGAGAATACATTCCCATTTACAACAACAACATGCCAAATTAGTCAGATTACATATTTAGCCTACAAAATATACTGTATAAGCAAGTAAAAAACACAAACACTATTAAAAAAAAGCATAGAATTATAAGAAACATGATTCCTTAAAAGGGTCCTCACACAGCTGCGTCAGAGGCACCAGTTCCTCCAATTTTAGTCCGTAGACCGTCCCACAAGCAAGGTGCAAAATAGCTAAAGGCTCTATAAACAAAAAAACGTGCAATGCGTCGATCTACGAGACTTCAAAGAGGACCAGCCTACTTTCTGATACAGGGATGTGCAGTCATGTGTGCTGAAACTATCACCCGTAATAAAGTGTAATGCACTATGATAAACTGCACCCAGTGGCTTCAATACAGTGGCAGCTTCATTCTTATAGACTATATCGCTATAGTCTAAGACCGAAATGAATGTCGACTGAATTATTTGTTTTCTACTATTTAACGAAAGGCGTTAACTATTCCTATAAAATAAACCCATTTTAATTTCTTAACTCCTTAACTAACTCATCAACATGCTTTTTTTAAGCCTATCATTAATCCAGATGCCTAGACCTTTTATAAGCGGGGACACGATCAATGAGGTCACCATCCAATGTATGTATGCATAAATGTTTACGTGATTTGGAAAATAACATATGCTTGCATTAAGTAGGAGATTGTGGTATTCCAGGCATAGAGTAGTTATTCAATTACGAGAAAGGGAGCGAGAGAGAGAGAGAGGGAGAGCAAGAGAATATTAGCGGTGCGGAGAATTCTCCTAATTTTTATGTCAGGAACTAGAATGTCTCAGAGTGGGGTCTGAAGAAGGGCAGGTCTGTGAGTGTGAGCAGGTACTGTGGGTGTGTGACAGCCAGGCAGGCTGATTAATGAGGGGGACTAGCTGAAGAATGAGGGCCTGTTAGAGGGAGACATGAGACCCGGGGGTCTGTTGGGTGGTGAAAGGCCGGCTCTGGCCCAACCCGGCCTTTCGGACAGAAACAAACGCGAGAGGCCGGAGTGCAGCTCTAGCGATGATGAAGAGGATCAGGTAGGTAACGTGACACCCTGGGGGGGCGGTGTCTCTTTCTATGGAGACGTGGCCCAAATGAAGTGTGAAACATACACAGAATGGTTGAAATTCTGTCTGTTTACTGTAGCTATTTTAAATGTACATGATCTGTGTCTCTGTCTTACATTGCTGACCCACGTTTGGAGGTCCCTTAACAAATTCACACAATGTATGTGGATGTGCCTTAATTCTACAACTGCCTCCGTATTGATTACTGCTGTAATTTGAAACAAGTTGTTTGCAGAGCATTCGGTATACAGTGGAGTGGAGATAAAGCGGTGCCAGTTAGGCCTGTGTTACTGCTTTCAGGAGAACTGTATACATTCTCCTGCTGTGTCCTATATTTCAGGGAGGAGGGACTCGGCAACAGTGACTGAGCAGCTTCTCATGGAGCAAACCATTTCCGCCAGGGAGGGGGGGGGGGGGGGGGGGGTACTGTGTGCAGTAAAGCATGGGGGATAAGTCTGTTCCTAAAGTGTACACGGCTAAGCTCCCCAAGGCTCCTCCATGAGGGGTCTCTCCTTGCGAACTGTCCTCTCGCTGCCACAGTCTCCGTCTCTCCATTCAGTGCCTGGGGACTGAGTTCATAACCACCTCCCCCTCTTTTTCTCTCTGTGGTGGGCTGTCCTCTCTCAGTGCCATACATTGCTGTTCTGTCTGTGAGGGAGGTGATTAGAGTACCCTGGTGTGAGCGAACGAGCGAGGCCAGAAGAACTCAGTTAAAGAGAGAAAGGAGACGGGGAGATAGCAGCCAGCCTGTGGAATGGAGAGCTCGTGGCGGTGTTCTGCCTCTCCCAAAGCCCATGCTGTTGGAGGAGTTAGTGCTCTGGCTGTGGACTGCAGCTTCTTCTTCTGCTCTCAGCCTACTCCGTGAGGCTACTGCCTGGCACCTGCGTGTTCCTCCACTGGCTGACTGACTGCCCCGGGCTCCTCTACGTCACACACACACACACACACACACACACATACAGGCCAACGCTAGGCCGAGCTTAGCTGAGCTGGGCTTCAGGTGCGTGGATCTCTTACTGGGTTGCTCCTTTTCTCTGTCTTTACTTTTGGCTTGAGCTGGTTGTTTACCATTTAGGTTATGGTGTGTGTGTGTGTGTGTGTGTGTGTGTGTGTGTGTGTGTGTTCTGAATAATGAGTGGGAGGGGAGGGGGCGGGGGGGCTCTTGCTATTTGTGTTTGGGAATGAGTAATTAGGTAGCTACATGTTTTGCAGAGTCGTGTTGTAAGTGCCTGCACTCTTGGCTGAGGTGTGTGTTTAGTTTTTCTCAGCCAGCATTGAGCTTTATGTGGAGAGAGAGGGATTTGTGAGACTTGCAGAGGTTATTCAATGTGTGTGTGCGTGTGTGTGTGTGTCTTTAAACCCACCTTGGATTAAGCTTTTCTTTTCTTTCCACTCCACAGCATGTTGAGTTTGTGCTCAGCTCTCCCCCTGACCACGTGGTTTCAGGGGCCATCACATGGGCTGCATTTTTGTCATGTAATTCAGATGCCTAGATGTTTTCAGTTAGTTCATACTAGTCTATGTATTACATACCTATGACTCATCCACATAATAGACGGGTTGGTTGTTTAGCAACAAAACCGACGCGTGCGCAACTATGGGGATAAATAGACTGGGTTGGCTTAGATTATTGTCTCCAATGTTTATTGATAAAATATATACATTTTCACAATGAGCACTTGTTGTCTCTGAAATACATCGTTACAGTTGTGGGTTAGCTAGCTATCGAATTTTAGCCATGTTAGCATTGACATGAAATCAGTCAAAACACCTCAAAACAAGACATGGTATCAAGAACAAGATGAAACTAGCTGAAACTAGTCACTTACGATGGCAGTTTCTGGTCATTATTGGTAGCTGTCTGGCCATCCAGAATCACAACAACTAAGACTTCTGCCCCATTGAAACATGCGCATAGTTTTCGTGACGTCAGCTAACCCATCTATTATTGTACTATGTTTTATTGTACTGGACTATATCTTTGGGCGTCACACTGGCGATTATTTATTGAGGGATTTTACGCTGTGAAGCTAAGCTTGACATTGGCAAATTGTAATGCAAGGGGGAACTGATTTGGAAAGTGGATCAGAGTTCATTAAGGAGACCATGTGGAGAAATGGGTCATAATTAGAATGAAAAGGATAATTTAGGAGGAAAATGGAAAGGGCATTTCAAGTTGTCCACAAAATTTGAGGACACAGCTTCAAATGTGCTTATAGTCTATGAAGTTGTAGACCATGTTGACACGTCTTAAGAAAAATAATAAAAAGTACACAGAGCCTGCATATCAGTACAAATCAGTCTTTTCATTTACTCACTTGAAGAACAAGTCTTTATGTAGCCATTCAAAAGCAGCCTAGCCTAGTGTTTTGTGAGAGAAAAAAACGTAT
The DNA here is from genome assembly GCA_023634145.1 of Thymallus thymallus. Taxonomy (NCBI): domain Eukaryota; kingdom Metazoa; phylum Chordata; class Actinopteri; order Salmoniformes; family Salmonidae; genus Thymallus; species Thymallus thymallus. The sequence continues at coordinate 4,967,360 of CM042411.1, read as the reverse complement.
ATTTGAGCTTAGTGGTTTGTGACAGGTGCCACCATGCCCTATGTTGTGTGACTGAGAGAGCACTTTAGCTGTGGCCCTATGGGCAGACCGACACACAGTCAGACAGACAGACAGGAAGGGATGTTTTGGAGTTATGAGTAGATGGTATACAGCTATGGATGGATTCTCTCGTTGCTATGGAAACAGATAGCTAGAGAGTTAGCTTAGTTAGCTAGCTAAGGGGATGACCGCAAATATAATTTTATCCTCTGGCTTCAAAAGTCCAAACTTTTGCGGTAGTTCAATGGTAAATTTGTCCTTAACTGTATACTATCTATCACAACCCTGTTTTGGCTAAGTGGCTCCTCTCAGCCACAATGTTCATGCACATCACCTCTTCCTTTTAAAGTGGTGTGGTGAGTGGCAATAGAGCAGTGTGATTTGCCCATTGTAACCAGGCCAGGAGATGGATAACCCAGTGACTGAGTGGGTTCGCCACGGTGTGTGTGTGTGTGTGTGTGTGTGTGTGTGTGTGTGTTATCTGGGCTCGCTTACAGGAAGTAGAGGTTAGGGTATGTTGTGGCGATGGCAAGGGACAGTTAACCAAAACAAACATTAGGCGATAGCAAGGTTCGGGGACAGCAGATATGGAACGGCATGGAAGCCAGTGGAAGAGATAAAGGCCCATGAGAAATGACGCAGAGAGAGATGTGGTGGCAAAGCAGGCAAAGCCCCAGACCTGGAAGTGCCAGAGAATGGGATCATTAGTGTAACTGATAGTACTTTTAGATACAGAGTGAAGGTTAAAGGAGAAGTTTACCCACAATCCAGAAACTCCCAAGTGATTCCATACATTGAAACTAGTTCAGTGAAGTTTGCCCCTCTCTCTCCTTGTAGTGCTGTACTGAAACAGCTGCAAAAAAGGGGTCACTTGACTCGTGACGTTGCTGGATGCAGGACTCGCTCTGCTCTGTTGCCAGTGAAGTAATGGTTCTGAAATCCGCGAAGCGTAGACAAATTCGTTGTTTTATTGAAAGCGTATGGCTGAATTAGCTATTTTTGTCAAAAGTACTATCGGTTTTGAGTCAGGAAATGTGTACTTTTCCACTGAAACATGTTGTGATTATTTTATATCATTATTTAGGTAGCCTACTGCCACAGCAGCGGAGTTGGGTAACAACTGAGCATGTGCACTTGGGGGAATCCCTGCTACGTAGTAACGGCACTTTATGCTCTTATTTTTTCGGCGGAGAAGTGAAGACAGCTTTAAACATTAGTTATACAAAGCAAACAACAACCTACAAACATGTCTGACGAAGATAGGGGCGCCGATGGTGTCATCTAACCACCTGAGTATTAGTACGAAGAATTGAGGCAAATTGAGCTTTAGATGGCCACCGCTGCTCTAGCCGCCGCAGCAGCTGGGCCACAGCCACAACCCATCCGCAGTTGTGGCAATTGCGCTCCAGTGCCGACAGATGAGGGAGGTTTTTTGCTGCAGAGAATTCTAATACATGACTACACAGAAATGAAGGAGTGTCATGAAGATGAGGAGCAGTTAGTTTTATTTTGCGACCATGGGGATTTTGCTGCCCACATAAACTCTGGTGTCCTTGAAACATTTTTCCGTCTTCCAAAAAGGAATTGGAATATGGAAAAAAAGCGAGCAGAATGCGATAACACTTTAATTTGTATTCTATTCTGCAATGTAAAGTAACAGTATTGTCTCTCCAACCCCCCTTGTCATAAATACATAAGGCACATATGCTAACCTGTAGAGCCCCTAGTCCTATATGTTTACACGATATGGTGCAATGGCAATAACACAAGAAGGCCGCAAACTTCAAAGATCAGGTTAAATACCTCTGCACGTTCGCTACAGTAGCAACAGCTGTATATTTTAGTATCCTTCGGTTTTCTGTCCCCATAATTTCAGATTGCATATCTCGTTCATATGCATTGTCACTGAAGCGCTTTTTCTTTCGAATTGCTACTAACCATCTTCTGCATATCTCGTATCTTTTATCGGAAAACAGTGACATTTGGTGCCTTCTTCCCTTGCTTCTCTGTATAAAGTGCACTTTTAATAAAACAGTAAATTTGTCCACACTGAAGCATGAATTTACTGGCAACGCAGCAGAGCGAGGCCTGCATCCAACAACGGCACGAGTGACGTGACCCGTTTTTGCAGCTGTTTCAGTACAGCACTACAGGGAGGGAGAGAGGGCAAATTCCACTGAACTAGTTTTAATGTATGGAATCACATGGGAGTTTCTGGATTTTGGGTAAATTTTTCTTAATGCTAAATGCCTAGCTAGCCAGCAAGCTAACTCGCTAAATTGCACTTTAGTATCAGATTATCAGGATTTCACAAAAAATGTATAGGCCAACAATGTCATAACTGTCTGGATCTCACTTTGATGTTTTTATCTAAACATAATCACCCGTTAATACCATTTCGTAGGTCGCTTAGCTGTGTGTACGTGTTTGTGTGTTCGTGCGGCCCAAGGCCAGTCTACATGGTTGCTCTCCATTGTGAAAATAATATGTTGTTGTAGCATGTGTGGCTGTTTACATACAGAACCGTATATTTGCCTCGGCCCTCGCCTGTATTTGCCTGTTTTCAGTTCAGTCAGTGAGTTCAATATGGGAGTGTGTTTGAGTGAGCTAGGACTGTCAGTCTTCTCCTAATAGAGACCTTGACCCTCCACTTCAAGCTGGGGATGGTTCACTTATCATTGATCAAAGAGAAAACATACATGGTTCTGGTGTTGGACAGCGTAAACCTATGAAAAATGTAGTAATGTATTCCCAACAGCACTAATAAGCTTCCATGTGTGATTTTGTTTTTGGTGAGATGAATAAGCAATTCAAGCATAGTACCAGAACACTGTTAGTCAAGCAGGACTGAATACGGGGCATTTTATGTCAGGCTGTTGTTAATAATTGTCTTATACACGCGGTACAGCGGCCATGTTGTTAATAATTGTCTCATACACGCGGTACAGCGGCCATGTTGTTAATAATTGTCTCATACACGCGGTACAGCGGCCATGTTGTTAATAATTGTCTCATACACGCGGTACAGCGGCCATGTCATGGTAACATACATTACAATCTTACCTCACAGTATATCACAATAGATAGCAAAATGGTATGTGTGCATACTGAGAATTGGAAGTAGTTAACATTAACATATTATGTCAACCGTAAGTAGCCATTTTAAGTCCTGTGTCTTCCAGTTGAGGGAGTGTGTGTGTGACTATATGTTTATGTATGGGTGTATATGTGTGTGTTCACTCGCCGGCCTCCGCCGGTCTCCATTACATGTGAAGTCAGGCAATCATCAGCTGAAGGCTGAGCTTACCGGATGTCCTCTTCTGTCATTGGTCTGTGTGTGTGTGTGTGTGTGTGTGTGTGTGTGTGCGCGAGCAGTGTATAGATGCGGTATAGAGGTCAAGTGAACGCAGCCCATGGGGCATAGAAGAAGGAAGCTGGATTGGTGCACGTTCAACAAATCTGATCTTACGAAGTGGATATTAAGACAATTCGACATCATTGATGTATTGTAACAGGTCAACAATGTGGTTACTAAAGTCCAATTTGGATATATTTGGCTCTTTTCACTGCATAACATTTAAAAGTTTTTCCTTTTCAGGTTTAGAAGAAGTGACTGCTAAATGCTAACTCCCATTTATATAAGCTAGTAGCATAGCTAGCATACATAAATCGATGGTGATAGTCAGTAGTTTCTAACTGCAGTTGATGGGTGATGATTACATGAACATGTATTGAGGTTGACATCCATACAAGCATTATACTCTGATTTCTAACTCAACATAGTGTGAAATATTCATATAAACAATAGCCTAAATGTAGGCTAATTTTGCTGGGGGGCAATGAGGAGATTTGGGGTCTTTCCCCCACGCCATCTTTCCCCCACACGTTTCCATGACATTTCCATTGTTTGGGTTGAATTCCATTGACCTCTACCACACCTATAGGCGAGCTAGGCCAAGCCATGAGGCCTAGTGCAGTGCAAAGGTGTCGCTGACTGTCGTCTAGACTAGCCTGAGCGACCCACCCACATTCCAGACCCAGACCTCAGCTATCACAGTCCCAGATAACTAGCAATGCTAGAGCTAAGCCTGCACAGAACGTTGCCCCTAACCACAGATCTAGAATCAGAGAGATAGAGAATGGTTTATTTAAAATTCAATAATAAGGCACCATTCCATAGTATTAATGGCAGCTAATGCAGAATTATTTGACACAATTTACACTAGTCATAAATACCCAATAGAGCCGGAACGGATGAACCTGGCATGAAAGTGAAAATTAAAGTAACATCACAGTTGATTCATGATTTACCACATGGGTGTTAGACTGGGTGATTGTTTTCATAGTTATAATCTTTATTTGTTTGTAGATCAGATCATTGACTGGCACTGCCATTCATTATTTACCTTGGCTGAGAGGCTCAGTGAGTTGGCTCAGTGAGTTGGATGCATGCAGGCACCCAAGCAGGACTATAGGTTGGAACACAGAATAGAGATACAGTACTGAATCTGGTTCATTAAGTTGAGCAGACAACTGTGTGTGAGAACCAACCATAGTAAACGTGCTCATTAAATAATGGTCGACAACAGAATCATCTCATTGACCACTGGCACCAAACTATCAGTGCCTGTATAAGTCTCATACAATATGGAAAGTCCCATCTAGGCTTACAGGCAGGATGGCCTGAAGCAGGGTTAGGCTACAGCGGTGACAATTTCAGAGAGTGAGATGTGATGCTTTTGTCGCTGTTAATGCTATTGTTTGTTGATGTGTGCATGCAGTGTTTTGGCCTGTGTCTATGGTGCTGGTGTTTTGGCCTGTGTCTAAGTTAGCTGCAGTCTTGTTTCTTGAATTTGAATTGAAGTAGTAAACAGGATACAGAAAGGCAATTCAATTCCAAGTTAGCTGCAGTCTTGTTTTGGCCTGTGTCTATGGTGCTGGTGTTTTGGCATGTGTCTAGTGCTGTTTTTTTTGGCCTGTGTCTATGGTACTGGTGTTTTGGCCTGTGTCTATGGTGCTGGTGTTTTGGCCTGTGTCTAAGTTAGCTGCAGTCTTGTTTTGGCCTGTGTCTATGGGGCTGGTGTTTTGGCCTGTGTTTATGGTGCTGGTGTTTTGGACTGTGTCTAAGTTAGCTGCAGTCTTGTTTTGGCCTGTGTCTATGGTGCTGGTCTTTTGGCCTGTGTCTATTGTGCTGATGTTTTGGCCTGTGTCTGTGGTGCTGGTGTTTTGACTTCTGAGGTGTTTGGATTGTGTTGTTTGCTGGCCTGTATATAAGGTACTAGCTTTTCAGCCTGGGCTGAATTGTAAGAGGCTGCTATTTTGGCCTGTGTTGCAGGCTCTGATTCGAGGAGAAACGCTCGAAATGAGGCTAGTGGGGATTAAGGCCGTACTGCGCGCTGCTCGGCTGCCCTGAGTTTCTGTGCTGTGACAATAGTGGCTTGTTTCGGTGCCTTTGGATCAAAGCTTGAGTGAGCTGGGGCGGGGTTGGTGGTGGTGGAGGGGACACGGGGGAAAGGTCCTGAATAACGCCAGTCACAGTGGCCCCCCATCAGGAAGGCAGCACACTGAATACACCAGAGCACTGGCTGCTGTGGACACTGGCCATACCAATAAATGATGTGTGTATGTAACAGGCTTGTGCTCGATTCAGAATTTAATTGAGAAGGCCTCATAAATTCCAATTCAATTCTTGAATTTGAATTGAAGTAGTAAACAGGATACAGAAAGGCAATTCAAATTTGAATGAAAGGAAATATAATTGAAATATAAGTGAAATTCAAATGCCTCTTCTGTTCTATATTAGGTGTAGTCTATACAAATGTACATCTTATACATAAAACATCAAACATGCCGTTTATATACATTCATATAAAATATTGATGAAACAATAGATTTTGTTTTTCATGACAAACTCTTAAAATGAATGATCAAGGAAAACAAAACATGTACAGTGCCTACAGAAAGTATTCATACCCCTTGACTTATTCCACATGTTGTTGTTACAGCCTGAATTCAAAATGTCACAATACCCCATAATGGAAAAAGTGAAAACATGTTTTTGGAAATTGTTGCTAATTTATTGAAAATGAAATACAGATATCTCTAATTTAGTATTCACACCGCTGACTCAGTACATGTTAGAATCACCTTTGGCAGTGATCCATGTAAGTCTCTTAAGAGCTTTGCACACCTGAATTATTTGCACATTATTCTTCAAAAAAGAATTCAGCTCTGTCAAGTTGGTTGTTGATCAGTGCTAGACAGCCATTTCAAGTCTTGCCATATATTTTTAAGCCGATTTTAAGTCAAAACTGTAACTAGGCCACTCAGGAACATTCAATATAATCTTTGTAAGCAACTATATTTGGCCTTGTTTTTTAGGTTGTTGTCCTGCTGAAAGGTGAATTTGTCTCCCAGTGTCTGTTGCAAAGCAGACTGAACCAGGTTTTCCTCTAGGATTTGCCTGTGCTTAGCTCTCATCCATTTATTTTTATCCTATTAAAATCCCTAGTCCTTGTTGATGACGAGCATACCCATAACATGATGCAGCCACCACCATGCTTGTAAATATGAAGAGAAGTACTCAGTGATGTGTTGTGTTGGATTTGTCCAAAACATGACATTCTTTGCCACATTTATTGCAGTTTTACTTTGGAATATATTTATTCTGTATAGGCTTCCTTCTTTTCACTCTGTTATTTGTTAGCTTTCTGGAGTAACTACAATGTTATTGATCCATCCTCAGTTTTCTCCTATCACAGCCATTAAACTCTAACTGTTTTAAAGTCACCATTGGCCTCATGGTGAAATCCCTGAGTGGTTTCCTTCCTCTCCGGCAACTGTGTTAGGAAGGACAAAATGATGTGGATATATTAAGCAACATCTCAAGACATCAGTCAGGAAGTTAAAGCTTGGTCGCAAATGGGTCTTCCAAATGGACAATGACCCCAAGCATACTTCCAAAGTTGTGGCAAAATGGCTTAAGGACAACAAAGTCAAGGTATTGGAGTGGCCATCACAAAGCCCTGACCTCAATCCTATAGACAATGTGTGGGCAGAACTGAAAAAGCGTATGTGAGCAAGGAGGCCTACAAACCTGACTCAGTTACACCAGTTCTATCAGGAGGAATGGGCCAAAATTCACCCAACTTATTGTGGGAAGCTTGTGGAAGGCTACCTGAAACGTTTGACCCAAGTTAAACAATTTAAAGGCAATGCTACCAAATACTGATTGAGTGTATGTAAACGTCTGACCCACTGGGAATGTGATGAAAGAAATAAAAGCTGAAATCAATCATTCTCTTTACTATTATTCTGACATTTCACATTCTTAAAATAAAGTGGCGATCCTAACTGACCTAAAACAGGGAATTTAAATGTCAGGAATTGTGAAAAACTGAGTATAAATGTATTTGGCTAAGGTGTATGTAAACCTCCAACTTCAACTATAAGCATATCGCTGCACCCACTATAACATCTGCTAAACTGTGTACACGGCCAATAAACTTAGATTTGAAAAGTATATGAACATTGGAAGTCTGGAAGTGTGACCTGTCAGATTCAGTGAAACTCTCATGTTCTATGGAATTTCTTTGAATTGCACTGAATTCAATTCTACTACCTGTCACTCAAATTCTACATCCTGTGGGGTGTGGCCAATTCAATTTGAATTTCAACTCATGACTTGAATGGGAGTCAATTCGGAATTGTGCACAACCCTGGTATGTGTGTGTATTGTATTATCATTCTGTAGGACCGGTGTGATCCATGCTTTATGAGGCTGTTGTTTTAGAACTGTGTTCTTCTCAGTCAGACAGATGAGGTGTAGAATTCCCTCACAGAAAGACTCTTGCCTGAGCGTGTCCTGTTACTATGGCTACAGCTAGATACTGACAACACCTGATGCACAGACAGAGAGACAGAGAGAGAGGTAGCATCCTGTGGTGCTTTGCAAATCAACAACAGACACTGTGGTGCCAGTGGGGAGGCAACCACACACAGCCATCTGACCACGTAGTCACAACTGTCGACCAAATGTTGACCAAACAGTACGTAGTACGTACTATATGGCTGCAGACGAACACAAACCACAATCAGACATCTCACTGCTAATGGAACATATAGGAGGCTGAAGAGTCAACCAAGGGAAAAAACAATCACAGCTAAACCAAAATCAGCCATAACAGCACTTTGGGCTTTATGGAAACCCCTAATAAACTCAATAACTCTTTACCAATGCCAGTCAGTGTGACGCACAAATATGAGTTGACATTTGTTTCTCTTTTTCATTAACAACGGCTGTGATGGATCACTGTGAATTCCAGCGCCACAAATCTGCACGGGACAGGCTACTTTAATTTAACCAGTCTTAGTCTTTGATCTGTGCTGCTGTGGTGCTGTCTGTCTCCCCTACAGTTACAGGGGAGACAGACTCTCACCGTAGCCAGCCGCAGAAATCCCCATCAAACCCCCCAACACAGACCCACTACCGATAACACTGCTTGGGTTACGCTGCAGGGCAAGGCCAGGGGGTGGATGAAATGCACACTGACGACGCTCATCCAGGCTGTATCACATCTGGCCATGATTGGGAGTCCCATATGGCGGCGCACAATTGGCCCAGTGTCGTCCGTATTTGGCCGGGGTAGGCCATCAGTGTAAATAAGACTTACCTAGGTTAAATAAAAAAAATACATTATTAAAAAAGTAGGCCAGCGATACGTATATGTGTGTGTGATCTGAGGGGTCCCATTCCCTTCAGATGCCTGACCTGGTTCTGACTGGCTCCTCTTCTCTCCCCAGGTGTGCTGAAGCTCAGAATGAGTGCTGTAGGGGAAAGGGCCCTGGACCCTGCCACGCCAGAGTCCCGTAAGAGGAAGGGCTCGCTATGCGACATCTCAGGGCAGAGGTAAGAACACAGTGCATTCACATTAGTCACTTAGAACTAGCAGACACTCATCCAGAACGATTGACAATGATGATGATGAATAATGATGATCTTTGTCCTTCAAGAGTAAATTCTTTCCACTACTACATATTTAATCAGAAGCATCCTCTCAGGCGTATAGCCTAGCTAGCAGCTATCAGAAGCATCCACTCAGGCGTATAGCCTAGCTAGCAGCTATCAGAAGCATCCACTCAGGCGTATAGCCTAGCTAGCAGCTATAAGAAGCATCCCCTCAGGCGTATAGCCTAGCTAGCAGCTATCAGAAGCATCCCCTCAGGCGTATAGCCTAGCTAGCAGCTATAAGAAGCATCCCCTCAGGCATATAGCCTAGCTAGCAGCTATAAGAAGCATCCCCTCAGGCGTATAGCCTAGCTAGCAGCTATCAGAAGCAACCCCTCCGGCATATAGCCTAGCTAGCAGCTATCAGAAGCATCCCCTCAGGCGTATAGCCTAGCTAGCAGCTATCAGAAGCATCCGCTCAGGCGTATCGCCTAGCTAGCAACTATCAGATATGGCCTTTTATGTTAATCTGTGTTTGCATAGTCACCCCAGTCACAACACGCAGTCACCCCGTCACTTGTCACCTTGCTTGACGACTCAAAACTTAATTCTTCCGCTGCTCTATTGTTCACTACATACTTCAGTCTGAGACTGAAGTCGTTTGTGGTGATGTCAAAATGAGGGGTGTTGTACAAAACAAAATCATTAGTGATTGGATCATCTCTACCCAGTTAAGAGTATCAAACTTCACTTTACTCATGGGTGTTCTGGCTATGGCCCAACCCATCGATTTCTGGGACCAATCAGACGGTCTAGAACGTATTTCCATTCTAGAAATCGTCAGGGAGGTACTCAGATCCAGACTCATTGCAGAGAAGAAACTAACGTCCGTGGGCGCAGCGTAGCGTTTTTGCCGGAGCACGGAGTTTGGGTAGCCAGGCAACTTGTCACCTGCTTTCTGTGGGTCATACTTTCACTACCCGCTTCTATGGCCGCATATTTCACACACCCTGTTGGTGTTGAGGAATAGGGGTTTGTGCCAAGAGCACAGTAAGGGCAGAATCTCAACCTGACATGCACACTGCTTGCTCACACATATTAAAATGTAATTCTTGTGTAATCATGCAGATATGTCAAAGGGAGATTTGTGTAAGAATTTGAAAGATTTTGAGATAGTAGGCAATGTGTGCTGATTTAGCCATACAGATGCTGTGTTAGTGGCTGTAGGTTGCCAAGGAGGATTGCGTGTAGGTGGTGTTGGGCTGGAGCAGACTGATCTCTCTTGCTGACTTATAGCTAGGGTCTCCTCTACAAGGCCTCAATAGGCTGATGTAACTGCAGTCTGATCAACAGCACTGTAAAGCACAGCACAGTACAGCGCTGCCTGTCTGTTTCTACAGTAACCCCACGCAGTGCCTGACCAGCACACACACCCTACACACGCAACACGCCTGCGCACAAGCAGCCTTGGCAATGCACTGACCTACTTTCAGTGCTCTCGTCTCCAACAATACTCACTCACTCACATATACAGTGGGGAGAACAAGTATTTGATACACTGCCGATTTTGCAGGTTTTCTTACTTACAAAGCATGTAGAAGTCTGTAATTTTTATCATAGGTACTCTTCAACTGTGAGTGACGGAATCTAAAACAAAAATCCAGAAAATCACATTGTATGATTTTTAAGTAATTAATTTGCAATTTATTGCATGACATAAGTATTTGATACATCAGAAAAGCAGAACTTAATATTTGGTACAGAAACCTTTGTTTGCAATTACAGAGATCATACGTTTCCTGTAGTTCTTGACCAGGTTTGCACACACTGCAGCAGGGATTTTGGCCCACTCCTCCATCCAGATCCTTCAGGTTTCGGGGCTGTCGCTGGGCAATACGGACTTTCAGCTCCCTCCAAAGATTTTCTATTGGTTTCAGGTCTGGAGACTGGCTAGGCCACTCCAGGACCTTGAGATGCTTCTTACGGAGCCACTCCTTAGTTGCCCTGGCTGTATGTTTCAGGTCGTTGTCATGCTGGAAGACCCAGCCACGACCCATCTTCAATGCTCTTACTGAGGGAAGGAGGTTGTTGGCCAAGATCTCGCGATACATGGCCCCATCCATCCTCCCCTCAATACGGTGCAGTCGTCCTGTCCCCTTTACAGAAAAGCATACCCAAAGAATGATGTTTCCACCTCCATGCTTCACGGTTGGGATGGTGTTCTTGGGGTTGTACTCATCCTTCTTCTTCCTCCAAACACGGCGAGTGGAGTTTAGACCAAGAAGCTCTATTTTTGTCTCATCAGACCACATGACCTTCTCCCATTCCTCCTCTGGATCATCCAGATGGTCATTGGCAAACTTCAGACGGGCCTGGACATGCGCTGGCTTGAGCAGGGGGACCTTGCGTGCGCTGCAGGATTTTAATCCATGATGGCATAGTGTGTTACTAATGGTTTTCTTTGAGACTGTGGTCCCAGCTCTCTTCAGGTCATTGACCAGGTCCTGCCGTGTAGTTCTGGGCTGATCCCTCACCTTCCTCATGATCATTGATGCCCCACGAGGTGAGATCTTGCATGGTGCCCCAGACCGAGGGAGATTGACCGTCATCTTGAACTTCTTCCATTTTCTAATAATTGAGCCAACAGTTGTTGCCTTCTCACCAAGCTGCTTGCCTATTGTCCTGTAGCCCATTCCAGCCTTGTGCAGGTCTACAATGTTATCCCTGATGTCCTTACACAGCTCTCTGGTCTTGGCCATTGTGGAGAGGTTGGAGTCTGTTTGGTTGAGTGTGTGGACAGGTGTCTTTTATACAGGTAACGAGTTCAAACAGGTGCAGTTAATACAGGTAATGAGTGGAGATCAGGAGGGCTTCTTAAAGAAAAACTAACAGGTCTGTGAGAGCCGGAATTCTTACTGTTTGGTAGGTGATCAAATACTTATGTCATGCAATAAAATGCAAATTAATTATTTAAAAATCATACAATGTGATTTTCTGGATTTTTGTTTTAGATTCCGTCTCTCACAGTTGAAGTGTACCTATGATAAAAATTACAGACCTCTACATGCTTTGTAAGTAGGAAAACCTGCAAAATCGGCAGTGTATCAAATACTTGTTCTCCCCACTGTACATACACTACACACACATAGACACACTCACATATACAGACACACGCATACACCTCACACATAGTTACTGTACGTACGCACACATCAGCAGTTATATGTGCACTCACTCCCCCTCACACACACAGATTTGCCTGTGGGCCGGGGAATGCCGAGGACACAGTTTTAATAATTGCCAGCAGAACAGCCCTTATCAATCCCATTCAATCCCATTCTATCCTCCTCAGTTCTCAAGTATCCAAACCATTTTATCACTCATATATATTTTATCATGTTTACCACATTTCTCTTGCGACCATTGGTGGAATTTGAGAGAAGGTCAAGCTGAGCCGTGCTAGGCTAACCCAGTTAGCTGCTGGGCTGCTGCTAGAGTGTAGGTGTGGATGTGAGCGCATCCACTGTGTATATGTGTGTGATTTGTGTGTGATTTGAGTGTAAATGCATGCGCTTTCCCAGTGTGTGTGTGTGTGTGAGCGTGCCTGCCCTGTGGCCTGGCTCCAGGCCCGGGATTCTAGCCCACCCACCGAGCGGCCCTGGGAGCTCTGATCGGCCCCCAAGGTAACGAGACGCCCCTGTGTGTCTCTGACCCCACCATCAAGAGAGAAAGGGAGAGAGAGAGACGCCTTCACTATGGCGAATCACTAAAACAATACAGAAATACACTATGGAAAAAAGGAACAGCACGTCAGAAATCAGCTCAATGTAATTGAAGAAAACTCTAAACAAACAGCAACACGAAGAGTTATCTATCCAAAATGATGTATTAATAGACCACTTCTCCAATCTTTTTGGCCAAATAACAAAAACAGCAAAAACATATACATGATCAAATAAAAATCTTACAATCAACTATTAAAGACTACCAGAACCCACTAGATTCTCCAATTAAATTGAATGAACTACAGGACAAAATACAAACCCTCCAACCCAAAAAGGCATGTGGGGTTGATGGTATCCGAAATTAAATGATAAAATATACAGTCCACATATTCCAGGCTATACTTAAACTCTTTAACATAATCCTCAGCTCTGGCATATTCTCCAATATTTGGAACCAAGGACTTATCACCCCATTCCACAAAAGTGGAGACAAATTTGACCCCAATAACTACCGTGAGATATGCGTCCACAGCAACCTTGGGAAAATCCTCTATTATTATTAACAGTAGACAAAATTTACCAAATTACCGTACGACAGACCACATATTCACCCTGCACACCCTATTTGACAAACAAACCAAAACAAAGGCAGTCTTCTCATGCTTTTTTTCTTGATTTAAAAAAATCTTTAGACTCAATTTGGCATGAGGGCCTGCTATACAATTTGATGGAAAGTGGTGTTGGGGTGGGAACATACAGCATTATTTTTTTTAATTATCTTTTTTATTTCACCTTTATTTAACCAGGTAGGTCAGTTGAGAACAAGTTCTCATTTGCAACTGCGACCTGGCCAAGACAAAGCAAAGCAGTGCGACAAAAAACAACACAGAGTTACACATTAAACAAACAGTCAAAAAACACAATAGAAAATCTATAGAAAATCACAAAAAAAAATAGAAAATCTATATACAGAGTATATATAAAATATATATACAGAGTATTATAAAATCCATGTACACAAACAACAAGTGTGCGGTTAAAAAAACCACACATTTCTTTCCACAGGGCCGGGGGGTGAGACAGGGATGCAGCTTAAGCCCCAGCCTCTTCAAAATATATATCAACGAATTGGCGAGGGCACTAGAACAGTCTGCAGCACCCGGCCTCACCCTACTAGAATCTGAAGTTAAATGTCTACTGTTTGCTGATGATCTGGTGCTTCTGTCACTAACCAACAGCAGCACCTAGATTTTCTGCACAGGTTTTGTCAGACCTGGGCCCTGACAGTAAATCTCGTAAGACAAAAATAATGGTGTTACCAGGACCACAAATACAAATTCCATCTAGACACCGTTGCCCTAGAGCACACAAAAAACTGTACATACCTCGGCCTAAACATCAGCGCCACAGGTAACTTCCACAAAGCTGAGAACGATCTGAGAGACAAGATATGAAGGGCCTACTCTGCCATCAAAAGGAACATAAAATTTGACGTAACAATTAGGATCTGACAAAAAATACTTGAATCAGCTATATAATCTATTGTCCTTTATGTTGTGAGGTCTGGGGTCTGCTCACCAATCAAGAATTCACAAAATGTTGACAAAATCCAGAAAAGCGACTCCCAAACCTTACATAACAAAGCCATCAGCTACAGAGAAATGAACCTGGAGAAGAGCCCCCTGAGCAAGCTGGTCCTGGGGCTCTGTTCACAAACACAAACAGACCCCACAGAGCCCCAGGACAGCGACACAATTAGACCCAACCAAATCACGAGATAATTACTTGACACATTGGAAAGAATTTACAAAAAAACAGAGCAAACTGGAATGCTATTTGGACCTTAACAGATAGTACACAGTTGCAAAATACCTGACCACTGTGACTGACCCAAAATTAAGGAAGTATTTGACAGTAAGCATAGCCTTGCTATTGAGAAAGGCCGCCGTAGGCAGACCTAGCTCTCAAGTGGAAACTGAGCTGCACTTCCTAACTTCCTGCCAAATGTACGACCATATTAGAGACACATATTTCCCTCAGATTACACAGACCCACAAAAAATTTGAAAACAAATCCAATTTTGATAAACTCATATATATTGGGTGAAATACCACAGTGTGCATTACAGCAGCAAGATTTGCGACCTTTTGGCACAAGAAAAGGGCAACCAGTGAAGAACAAACACCATTGTAAATACCTATATTTGTTTATTTATTTTCCCTTTTGTACTTTAACTATTTGCACATCATTAGAGCACTATGCAGACATAATATGACACTTGAAATGTCTCTATTCTTTTGGAACTTTTGTGAGCAATGTTTACTGTTAATTGTTACTGTTTATTATATTTCACTTGCTTTGGCAATGTAAACATATGTTTCCCATGCCAATAAAGCCCTTGAATTGAAACAATTGAATTGAAATTGAATTGAGAGAGAAATAGGAATGTAGAACGAATGGTTGACCAAGAGAATGATAGATGGGGGAAAAGGAGAGTTAGAGGGTGGGTATGAGAATGCAATCGAGGGGGGAAAAAGAGCCACGATAGATAGCATCTCAGCAGGGTTCCTCTCATCCCCCTTGTCAGGTGATGATGCCCTGCTGGGTGAAAGAATAACAATCTGGCTGCAGGGTTAGTCCTCTCCTCAGCTGTTCTCTCTCGCTCTCTCTGCTCTGCACAGGTCTTTTACTCTGCTCTGTCAGCGCTGGTCGCTCCTGCAGCTTTCTGCTCTGATCTCCCACCCCCGCCCGTATCTCTCTCTATATGCTGGCCTCATGTAGGCCATGAATTATTGAGAGGCCCGCTGTCCCTGTAGATCCGACAGCCCTGATCCTCCACTCCTTTCCGTCCTTCCCCAGCACTCGTTGGTACCAACCCAGCTGCAGCAGCTGACAGACAGAGTCTGCCTGGATACTCTCTGATGTTCTCATCTCATTCACCTCTTTGTCTCCTGACTTTGTTGTACTCTAGGTGTACAACTCTGTTTGTGTTTCATGGACTGTCAAGTCAAACATTATTTAACTAGACAAGTCAGTTAATAACAAATTCTTATTTACAATGAAGGCCTACCAAAAGCGGGGACGCGGGCTGGTATTTTAAAAAATATATATATATAGGACAAAACACACATCATGACGAGAGACACCACAAACTACGTAAAGACAGACCTAAGACAACAACATAGCATGGCAGCAACACAACATGACAACAACATGGTAGCAACACAACATGGCAGCAGCACAACATGCTAGACGCAAAAAACGTGGTACAAAAATTACTGGGCACAGACAACAGCACAAAGGGCAAGAAGGTAGAGACAACAATACATCATGCGAAGCGGCCACAACATGATTGAGTCTTTGAATGAAGAGATTGAGATAAAACTGTCCAGTTTGAGTGTTTGTCGCAGCTCGTTCCAGTCGCTAGCTGCAGCGAACTGAAAAGACGAGCGACCCAGGGATGTGTGTGCTTTGGGGACCTTCAACAGAATGTGACTGGCAGAACGGGTGTTGCATGTGGAGGATGAGGGCTGCAGTAGGTATCTCAGATAGTGGGGAATGAGGCCTAAGAGGGTTTTATAAATAAGCATCAACCAGTGGGTCTTGCGACGGGTAAACAGAGATGAGGAGTATAGAGTAAAGTGTCCTATAAAGAGCATTGGTGGCAAATCTGATGGAAAAGAAACCAAATAAAATCTAACTTGATTTAAAGTGCATTTGAAATCGCATCACACTTTATATGAAAACAATAATAAAAGAACGTAAACAGAGGATGTGTAAAACAATCACTTATTAAAAGCCAGGCTAAAAAGGTGGGTTTTTAACAGTTATTTAAAAACATCAATGGTGTCTGCTCCTCTTACCTGACAGGGCAAGCTGTTCCACAACTGAGGTTCTTTAATAGAGAACGCTCCGCACCCGTCTTGGTTCTGGATCAAGGAACTGTAAGCAGACCGGTTTCTTGGGATCAGAGCGCCCTCACTGGGTCGTATGGAACGAGCCTGTCTGTCAGATAAGAGGGGGCAAGGTCATGCAGTGCCTTAAAAGTTAAGAGTAAGATCTTAAAATCAGACCGATACTTTACAGGCAGCCAATGTAGTGCAGTTAAAACTGAAGTGATGTGCTACTAGTGTTGGTTAAAATCTGAGCTGCAGTGATCTGAGCTGCAGTGATCTGAGCTGCAGTGTTCTGAGCTGCAGTGTTCTACAAGTTGTAGACTTCTAATAGTAGAGTCTGAGCAGCTGGAGATGAGGGCATTACAGTAGTCTAACCAAGATGAAAAAAATGCATGGACCAGTTTTTGTGTCTAATTCTGGAAATGTTCCTGAGATGGAAGTATATTTTTTTGGATATGCTTTTTATGTAGTCAAGTGACCCTTTATTCTTGTACGATGATCCTGATCTTGCGATCCTTAATGTTATGAAGGGAAATTCACTTGGTTGCAGCTAACACGCCATAAAATCACGTTCAGCAAAGTTATGAACATTTCTCAAGAATAAACCTAACCTGTGTGTGTGTACGTGTGTGCGTGCGTGTGTGCGTGCGTGTGTGCGTGCGTGCGTCCCTGCAGTGTGGAGAAGCGGCGGCGGGAGCTGGAGTGTCGTTACATAGACGAGCTGGCTGACCTTCTGTCTGCCAACATGGGCGACATCGCCAGCCTCAACGTCAAGCCAGATAAGTGCCATATCCTCAAGAGCACCGTGGACCAGATCCAGCAGATCAAACGCCGTGAGCAGGGTGAGCACCAACGCATTAGAAACACAGACACACTCAATCCCAATATCCCTCCCCCTCGTTTTCAAATGTCCCTCAGTGTGGGAGTGTCTCTTGAAAATGGAGCAAGTAGTGGTAAGGGGAGATGAATTGTGGCATTTTGCACCTGCCCTGTGTTTTGTTGTAGCTGCTTGACAATGAAATTTCTCCCCCGGGGGATCAATAAAGTACCTATCTATCTCTCTATCTCTCTATCTATCTATCTATCTATCTTGTACTTTATCATACGAGCAAGAAATGAGAACAGAAAAACAACAATGTGAAGCAGGACTTTCATTCCAAAATAGAAGTTTGACATGTTACAGGGGATTAATGACTGTTCTGAACAAATGTACCAAACGTTTTAGGGTCCATACACAGGTCAGCTACATAGCTACTCATCCATAGACATACAATAAGCAAGAAAAGAGTTAGTCATGCAATGCAGCGGAAGTAACATAGCTATCAATCAACCTTTATTTAACTAGGCAAGTCAATTAAGAACAAATTCTTCTTATTTACAATGACATCCTACCAACAGGGACAGCCATAGTAGTACGGCGCCCCTGGAGCAAATTAGGGTTAAGTGCCTTGCTCAAGGTTTTCACCTTGTCGGCTCGGGGATTTGATCCAGCAACCTTTCGGTTACTGGCCCAACGCTCTGACCACTAGGCTACCTGTTAACGTTACTACAATAAAGAACAATGACAAGTGATTGACTTTCATTTAAAAACAATTATTTATTTATGAACAGCAAGGCAAGCTTATTAAATTGTTTATTAAATTTGGAGGAAGTTCTTCAGCTAGATTCTTTACAACCACTAGGTTTCACAAGATGACCCTAAAGCATCAAACAAAACTATCTACAATTCATACAAATGTCAAACGCTCACATAGCAAGCTAAATGTTCTTTAATGATTCTTTATGAAGTTATAATTACTTACATTTGCTTCCATCCTAGTATTCTTTTCAGACATTATTCTTGAAGCAATTTGCCAGGGTTGGGTCGCAGAGCTTCATGGGAGTTTTGGGAAACACTCGATAGAAAGACTGCATCTCGATTTGCTTCGTTTTGGAGGGCCAACCAGAGGGCTAAAAAGGCAGTGCGCCTTGCTCACAGTTGAATTGGGACGCCGCTCTTTCTCGACGGGGGCTGCTCACAGTTGAATTGGGACGCCGCTCTTTCTCGACGGGGGCTGCTCACAGTTGAATTGGGACGCCACTCTTTCTCGACGGGGGCTGCTCACAGTTGAATTGGGACGCCACTCTTTCTCGACGGGGGCTCACGGGATTGCGCAGAACAGAGGGGGAGGGCTAAGGGCGGGGATTGGAATATAGCCTTACTCTCACTCACTAATTTGCACGCACATATGCACTCTCTTGCTCTTTCTCTAGTACACACACACACACACACACACACACACACACACACACACTTACATCCATGCTCATTTACTGACCCCCCTCCCTCACTTACTCACTTCTCTGCCATTGGCTCTTTCTTTTTCTCAGTCCCCCACTCATACTTCCTCTGAAGATGTCAGGTCTAGTTCTCTATGGGAATTCTGCACAGCAGTAGGGACCCCTGGGAAATCATGCTTCTTAGTCCTCAGAGCTGAATGACAAGCCAGACTAATCCCACCCTTAAGACACTGAAAGCTCGCTGTGACATCATTCTGCTGCGTCTTATGTGTCCTTACATGTCCTTATGCATCTTACATATCTTACAATGAATCTTAGACCCTTGTATAAGCATCTGAGTTGTTTGGATTCAAAACCTAAGTTGTTGACGAATAGTATTACTGTAAAGTTAACCTCCAATCAGATATCAGGCCTACATGATGTAACCTCTGGCAAGACCAACACTGAGAATGTTGAATTCCTAAGACAACACATAGTAAATTCTTGCATACATTTGATAAAAATAGTCACTTATGGAGCTGGGCTGCCCTGCACACACACACACACATGTTCAAACATACACACACACATGCTCACACACGCTCACACACACCCTGCCTATGGGAGAAGCTATCCATCCATAGGGTCAGCGAATATATCCATCCAGGCAGGGTCCATTCCTCTCTGATGGAGAGAGGAACATTTTTTGATGTGATGACTTATTCATCAAGCCAGTATGAATAATGTATGTTGTACATTGGCATGAAGCATACTGTGGTACTAACAGAGGGAGGTGTGTCGTGCCAAGGCCCCTCTCAGGGATGAATGACCAGATTAGTTCCATCATGTTGTGGGGGATTATGATGACGAGGATCATTATTGATTTAGCTGACTATATTAGATAGCTAAATCGGGATTAGGATTAACATCATCAGGATATTTGGCCAACAGAGGATAGATGGTAACAGAGGCTCTCTCTCTCTCTCTCTCTCTCTCTCTCTCTCTCTCTCTCTCTCTCTCTCTCTCTCTCTCTCTCTCTCTCTCTCTCTCTCTTCTCTTTCTTTCTCTCTCTGTGTGGTTGTGTGTGAACAGAACTAAAGGCCCCATATCACCACCAGACCTCAGTCTACATCCCCAGGGCTCAAGCCACTCTGAGGGGTACTACAATCGGCTCGTTTCTAGGCCTAACCAGAGCCCTGAATCAAATTTCGGCTTTGAACTTGACCTCGGGGCTCTGCAGAAGGGCGGTCACACTGGTTGGACATGGTCTCTCGCCCAACCTGTTTAACAGAGCTTCTCACAAGGCAACTTTCCTTCAGCTCTTTACACCTACTCATTGTTGTTTTAGGGTTAACCATTAGATGATAAGCTGACAACCTGAAGGGTGTAGTATTCTTCTAGTGGTCCCAAGCCATTTTGTGATCAGCTTTGTGTTTAGGGGTCAATTAGTTCTTCAATCAAAACCAATGTAGTATTAATGTAGCTGTATGTCGCTACTAGGAATAGGAACCTATAGACTTTGTAATGGTAGGCTAGGCCTAAGTGATGCAGGAGATTAATTTACAAGCCTTTAAATCCCTCTGTTGCGAAAATGTTTATTTCACTTGAGATCACCCTGAGCATGGCAATCATTACGTTACGACTACACCATTGGAATGAGTAACATGGTAGTTTCCACCGTCATAGCCTGAACGTGAACTAATGCAGTTGGAGTAGGATGATGACGTTGTCCCCCTAGACTGATCTATGTTCAGATTAGTCTTTTTCACTCTGATGTTTAAGGATTTAGGGAGGGTAAGCTTATCTAAGATCTGTGTCTAAGGGACTACATGGTTCAGTATGTATTTTCCCATTTTTCACCCTGGTCAGAGATTCCATCAAACATCCTGTTAGAATGGACACACACAACCAGCAGGCATTTATAAGCAGCACTGTAATGTATACAGTCACCTCCAAAATGATTTGCACCCTTGATAAAGATTAGCAAAAAATAATACTGTATAAATGAATAATACAAAGACTGAGCTATATTATATTATATTTGGAAATGGAAATTATATTATTTTATACTAATATAATTTCTCAGGGAATTAGTACATTTTTTTTAATCTAAAAAAGATACGTGTCAATGTTATTGGCACTCCTAAAGATTCTTATAAATAAAACAAAATAAAATAAAAATTTGTGTTAACATTCTACTTTTTTAAGTCAGTCTCATCTTAAGGAACTGTATTGTGGCCTTCCAGCTTTCTGTTTCACTGGGGTATAAAACTTAGGTAAATAAACATTAAGCCTCTGTCCATGTAAAATCCATTTGTAATACATCACTATGGGGAAAGGTAAAGAACTCTCAAACGAAGAGACATTTGTTTGTTGACCTTCATAAATCAGGCAATAGGTACAATACAATAACTAAAAAACGAATTATAAACTGGGTGGGTCGAGCCCTGAATGCTGATTGGCTGACAGCCGTGGTATATCAGAGAGATAGATATCTATCTATCTCTATATATATATATATATCTCCGTATACCACGGGTATGACAAAACATTTATTTTTCATGCTCCAATTACGTTGGTAGCCAGTTTATAATAGCAATAAGGCACCTCGGGGGTTTGTGATACAGTGGGGAGAACAAGGCAAGAGTCGCAAGCAGCTTGGTGAGAAGGCAACAACTTTTGGTGCAATTATTAGAAAATGGAAGAAGTTCAAGATGACGGTCAATCTCCCTCGGTCTGGGGCACCATGCAAGATCTCACCTCGTGGGGCATCAATGATCATGAGGAAGGTGAGGGATCAGCCCAGAACTACACGGCAGGACCTGGTCAATGACCTGAAGAGAGCTGGGACCACAGTCTCAAAGAAAACCATTAGTAACACACTACGCCGTCATGGATTAAATCCTGCAGCGCACGCAAGATCCCCCTGCTTAAGCCAGCGCATGTCCAGGCCCGTCTGAAGTTTGCCAATGACCATCTGGATGATCCAGAGGAGGAATGGGAGAAGGTCATGTGGTCTGATGAGACAAAAATAGAGCTTTTTGGTCTAAACTCCACTCGTCGTGTTTGGAGGAAGAAGGATGAGTACAACCCCAAGAACACCATCCCAACCGTGAAGCATGGAGGTGGAAACATCATTCTTTGGGGATGCTTTTCTGCAAAGGGGACAGGACGACTGCACCGTATTGAGGGGAGGATGGATGGGGCCATGTATCGCGAGATCTTGGCCAACATCCTCCTTCCCTCAGTAAGAGCATTGAAGATGGGTCGTGGCTGGGTCTTCCAGCATGACAACGACCTGAAACACACAGCCAGGGCAACTAAGGAGTGGGTCCGTAAGAAGCATCTCAAGGTCCTGGAGTGGCCTAGCCAGTCTCCAGACCTGAACCCAATAGAAAATCTTTGGAGGGAGCTGAAAGTCCGTATTGCCCAGCGACAGCCCCGAAACCTGAAGGATCTGGAGAAGGTCTGTATGGAGGAGTGGGCCAAAATCCCTGCTGCAGTGTGTGCAAACCTGGTCAAGAACTACAGGAAACGTATGATCTCTGTAATTGCAAACAAAGGTTTCTGTACCAGAAATTAAATTCTGCTTTTCTGATGTATCAAATACTTATGTCATGCAATAAAATGCAAATTAATTACTTAAAAATCATACAATGTGATTTTCTGGATTTTTGTTTTAGATTCCGTCACTCACAGTTGAAGAGTATCTATGATAAAAAATTACAGACTTCTACATGCTTTGTAAGTGGGAAAACCTGCAAAATCGGCAGTGTATCAAATACTTGTTCTCCCCACTCTATATGGCCAATATACCAAGGCTAAGGGCTGTGTCCAGGCACTCCGCATTATACCACACCTCCTCTTACCTTATTGCTTAAAAATACCACTTAGAGAGCAATAGTAATGGGGTCTTTAAAAATACCACTTAGAGAGCAATAGTAATGGGGTCTTTAAATATACCACTTAGAGAGCAATAGTAATGGGGTCTTTTTCTAGCCACTAACGGAGGCTAACTCCGCCATGTTTTGTTGGGTAAAGCCTATCAGGAAATGTATAGTTTTTTTGTAGGGTTTTTGGGATAAACGCAGAAAATAAGGGATCTTATATGTTTTGTTCTATGAGATAATCTTCATCAGATAACACCACTTTTTGTGAATTTTGAAGCAGACTAGGATCGGGAGAGGTTGAATATGACCATAAACACACCAATCAGCTGGTCTGCACATGCTCTGAGGACGCGGCTAAGGATGCCGTCTGGGCCGGCAGCCTTGCGAGGATTAACACGTTAAAATGTTTTATTCACGTCGGCCACGGAGAAGGAGAGCCCACAGTCCTTGGTAGCGGGCCGCGTTGGTGGCACTGTATTATCCTCAATGCGGGCGACAAAGGTTTTTAGCTTGTCTAGAAGCAAGACCTCGGTCTCGGTGACGTGGTTAGTTTTCCCTTTGTAGTCCGTGATTGTCTGTAGACCCTGACACATACGTTGAATTGCCTCTATACTCTATACTGACGTTTAAATTAATCAAATGTTTGTATGCTGGCATATATCCCCAGTCACCTGGTGGGGATATGCCAGCATACATGGTTAAATGCGGTGGTTCACGCTTTCAGTTTTGCACGAATGCTGCCATCTATCCATGGTTTCTGGTTAGGGTAGGTTTTAATAGTTACAGTGGATACGACATCTCCTATACACTTCCTAATAAACTCATTCACCGTTTCAGTATATTAGTCTAGATTATTTTCGCAAGCTACCCGGAACGTATCCCAGTCCGCGTGATCAAAACAATACTGAAGTGTGGATTCCGATTGGTCAGACTAGCGTTGAATAGTCCTCTCTGGAAAGAAATCCTTGCCCTGAGCTCGTCAACTTTGTTATCCAAAGACTGAACATTAGCGAGTAATATACTCGGAAACGGTGGGTGGTGTGCGCGCCTCCTAAGTTGAACCAGCAGGCCGCCTGTCCTCCGCCGGCGATGTTTTGGGTCTGCCTCTGGAATCAGTTAAATTGCTCTGGGGAGAGCGAACAAAGGATCTGCTTCGGGGAAGTCGTATTACTGGTCATAATTCTGGTAGTTCTACCGCCGCTCTGATATCAAATAGTTGTTCCCGGCTGTATGTAATGACACAAAACATTTCTTGAGCTAATAATGTAAAAAAAACGAAATACTGCAAAGTTTCCTAAGAGCTAGTCGCGAGGCGGCCATCTCCGTCGGTGCCATCTTAAAGTACTTCTTAAGTAGTTTTGGGTATCTGTACTTTAGTATTTACATATTTTTTTTTACTTTTACTTCCCTACATTCCCACTCTATACATTTTATCCTGACACCCAAAAGTACTCATTACATTTTGAATGCTTAGCGGGACAGGAAAATTATCCCATTCACGCACTTATCAAGAGAACATTCCTGGTCATCCCTACTGCCTCTGATCTGGCATGTTCACTAAACACAAATGCTTAGTTTGTAAATTGTCTGAGTGTTGGCTTGTGCCCCTGGCTATCCGTAAATAAAAAAATAAAAAAATAATTGTGCTGTCTGGTTTGCTTAATATAAGCAATTTGAATGCTTTGATACTTAAGTATATTTAAAACTAAATACTTTTAATCAAGTAGTATTTTACTGGGTGACTTTCACTTTTACTTGAGTCTTTTTCTATTAACGTATCTTTACTTTTACTCAAGTATGACAATTGGGTACTTTTTCCACCACTGCCGGAGGCCCAACGGAGGCTGGTCTTGAGCAGGCAGGCAGGAAGACTCAGTGGAGTAGAAGTGTAAGTGTAAACAGTGGCGTTCGCTTGCCTGCACCAGAATTGGCACACAATGGTGGCTCTCCAAAAGCAGTGTGGAAGGTGCCATTTTCCCTCTTTCAGCCTCAGTGAAATTAGGGGAAATATTGGGGTCCTGGAGTGTGTGCATGATTGCTGTGTGTGTGTGTGTGTGTGTGTGTGTGTGTGTGTGTGTGTTTTCCGCCTTCTCCTATGTAAGGCTCAAGGAGTTCTTGAACGAGATCCCCTATTTTTTTCTGCTCCCAGCATGAGGAAAGAGCCTAGCTATGGTAGGATGTGGCAGAGATGACATAAAGCCTACTTAGAGCTGACATAGCAATGACATGAGGTTGGCAGGGTCCCAGTGGCCTATGCAATGTATCGCTCAGGACAAGGGCCTTCTCTTCTGTTTTTGTTTTGCGAGCTCAGACAGGGGAGGGGGGAGTTGGGCGTGTGAGAAAGTAGCCAATGGCTGAGCTCCCTGCCCCTTGACCTTGTGCAAAAGGGCCTCTTGCAAAGCCCAGCTTCCCTTTCCCTATGCTTGCTACACAGGGAGAAACAGGAACAGACACTGCTCTGCTCGCCCCTCCTCCTCTCCCTAGGCCCGCACTCCCCTCCTCTGTGCCTCTCTCGCTCTCTCTCTCGCGCGCAACTCTCCCCTCTTTCACCTCTTGCCCCCTTTCTGTCCCTCTCTCCCCTCTCTGTCCCTCCACTCCCCCTTTCACCCATCTCCTATCCGATCCTAAGATGGACAAGGACAGACCCTGGCCTCTCCGAAGACATCACACAGATGTAGGATCTTTATTTGAGCCAGTTTGCTACAGCAGGAAAATAATCCTGCAGCATCAGGAAATGTGAATTATTATGTGGATTATAATAAATGGGCATTTTTGTAGGGGTTGATACTTTTTTCGTGAGGGAAAAACAAGTCTGAAATTTCCAAGTGAAAATTACAAACTTCAGAAGCCTTTTTAAAGGGTAGGAAGCATGAGTTTTTACTCACCAGATTAACAACAGTGTGGTCAAAGACTTAGTAACTTAGTTGTAGTCACGATCTATACCTGTAACTACAAACATAGTTACGTTTTGGACTATTTTTCAACGTCATATGTAGGAATCTGCTCGGTAGCTAGCTCAAGCTTGCTAAGGTTAGCATCCTCATGCGCTTTAGACTTTGACTGTTATCTACTGGCAACCCGGTATTATGGCAGGCTCAGGTGCCTTCTTGTCTTGGGCTCAAAATGAAAGAGAAAATCATACCTGCTTGCTCTAATTATGTAGTACCTTGTCAGTTCTCCTTTTTGTTTGGTAAACTTTTTGGCATGGTCTCTGTGAAGTAGGCTACAGGAGTTTTGTAACTTTGTCCACCTTGGCTTGGTGCTAGCTGGATTTTTCTTGCTATAGCTGTTAGATTTTCCTCACTGACTCTCCCTTGGCCTGGTGAAGGCTCCGCCTCCCCTCGCTTTCGTAGCTAGTTCATCGGATGGGCCTCATCCTTCAATCTGTAAGTCTCTGCTCTTGCTTTGCTTTTGATCTGCCTTGTGTTTTGTTAATTGTGTTCTAGCTGGTCTCCAGTTGTTGGGCTCTGGCTTGGCTAGGCTGGCTAGGCTAATACTTACTTTGACCGTAACACTGTAGAGATATCTAACAATGACCCACACAACAGGTGTGGGATAAGGCAACTTAAATAGAATCCCCAATCAGAGACAACGTCTCGCAGCTGTCTCTAATTGGGGATTCAGCACAAAAAAGAAAACATAGATCTAGGCCTACTAGATCTGTCAGGCTCTGACCCTGGCTATCTAGAGGAGCCAAAGAGCTCCCTATGGCTAGAGCCTGACATCCATATTACATCACACCCCGGGAAAAACATTTTCCGACATGACTTCGGCGTTCTGCGGAATTCTGATCGGTTTTATGTAATAACAAAAAAACTTTGCATTTGAACTTTTGACGTGTATACTAATGCAAATCTATATGTGGTTAGGTTTATGCTACTTACCTTTTATAAACCTCAAATACACTACAAGTAAAAAAAAATCCTGCAATGCAAGAAAGTTCTGTATGTGTTACTTAATTATGTCTTTTAGGTAAGAAAATCACATCCTCAACAGGAGAAAAATACACACATCTCTGTAAGCCAGACCAATTCCAAACAAATGGAATTGCCCTATAAATATACATTTCTAACATGCATGCATTTTCAAACTTCTAAGATGTGCAGTTGTTGAACATCATATTATTTAGTGAAGTTAAACCCTGCTCTGGTTAAAACAATGGTACAGTAATTATATAGTGGTACAGTGATGTAGTTGAGCATTAGTGCAGCAAGTGTCCCAAAAGGCAGGATATTAATGTCTCCGGCCGTAAAGGCCTCACCCACCCAGGTTGTTTTGTCAATAACCTAATTACGACTTTGTTGTGTTTTGTTTTTGGTTTCGTTTCTTGGCCTCCTGGAATACCTCATGTGATTCACGGTGATATGCTTCACGGTGATGTGCCCACTCGCCACCCTTATTTTAAGACCTGGCCACCGGCCAGACTGCTCTTGATAAATATACACTTCTCTGTTGTTTTTTTCTCCTTGGGATAAAGGGAAAGTACCTCTGTTTCTTTCTTCCTCTTTTCCGCTTCCTCTCCTTCTCCTTCCTCTCTTTATAGTATCTCTCCTCTCATCTCTTCCCCGGCCTCTCTTCCAGCTCTTGTTTGTTTGCGTACTTGGTGGGGACAGGTCAGTATATCCCTCCCACTGTGACCTCCTGTGGGACTGGTTATTAACATTGTTATCACTGGACAATCCACAGATCCACTATTCCTCTCTCTCCTCCTCCGCGGCTCCCTCCCTCCCATTCTCCTCATCACTCTCTTAAAACCTTGACTGAAACTGTAAGGTCAATACACCAGGTCCAAGAAGAGATTTGGGTCATTGTTGAATGGCTTTTTTAAGAGTTTTTGACATTGGGGATATGCATCTACAGTACATGGTTTAATTATAAGACCTCCTTCAAGTAGTATTCGTTGGTGTCCATGCCAGAATAAACAGGCTGTTTACCTCTAACTTCCAGTTGTTGGCTTTCGCTGCTGTACGGTAACAGTACAGTAGATTTACAGTATGCTGTAGTCTGTGTTGAGTCCCCCTAACCCTTTGATCGGGGCTGATGTCATCAGAACACAGTTCAGCAGAAGTCCACACTGTTCATTATTCTCTAGAAAATGATACCATAGTCATTATGGGGGGAATAACTTATGTAACAAAGCTACTTAAGAGTTATTAATTGGAATTGCATAATGTCTGTGTAATGTTTGATGTCAGTAAAATAAAGAAGACAAAAAGTGCATGCTAGCAATGACTGATCACCCACGTTCAGTCCCCCTTTATTGGAACTGTTCTTAAGATGGCTGATCACCCACGTTCAGTCCCCCTTTATTGGAACTGTTCTTAAGATCTGTGTGTGTGTTTGTCCCCTGCAGAGAAAGCGGCTCTGATGTCACCGGAGGACAAGGTGCAGAGGAGTGACATTTCATCCAGTAGTCAGGGCATGGTGGAAAAAGAGGCTCTGGGACCGCTGCTGCTCGAAGTGAGTGAATTTGAATTTCAGTGACAGACACAGGAAGTACTAACTTATCCATTGATTGGATAATTTGCCATTCTGCTTTCTAAGCACAGGTACTCTTTCATGAAAAGGTAATCATATTTTTTCAAGTGTATATTTTTTGTGTAAAGGTAACTGCAATATAGTTATAATCTCTCTGTCTTCAGTATTTTCTCTGTATTGTCCAGAGTGATTCAGCGACTTTGTATGGCTCCCAGGTTTCCCCAGTGAGGACCAATGTCATTATGCTTTCCGTGTGTGTGTGTGTGTGTGTGTGTGTGTGTGTGTGTGTGTGTGTGTGTGTGTGTGTGTGTGTGTGTGTGTGTGTGTGTGTGTGTGTGTGTGTGTGTGTGTGTGAGAGAGAGAGAGAGCTCCCCCTTCTCTTTTTGTGTTTTCCCCTTCCTCCGGAGGTGTCCGTTTCACTCCTCTTTATCCCTCCTTCTGTTTCGGGCCAGGCCCTGGACGGCTTCTTCTTTGTGGTGAACCGCGAAGGCCGGATCGTGTTTGTGTCAGAGAATGTGACGGGTTACCTAGGTTATGCCCAGGAAGAGCTGATGACCTCCAGCGTGTACAGCATCCTCCACGTGGGAGACCACAATGAGTTCATCCGCAACTTGCTGCCCAAGAGCCTCGGTGAGGATGAGAGGAGGGGATGGTGAAGGAAGGAGAAGAGGGCGGGAGAGAGGGGGAAGGGATCAGACAGAGGAAAGGAGAAAGTCGAGCAGCATAAAAAGGACAAGAGAAGGGAGGTGAGGAAGGAAAGGAGATGAATAAGAACATGATAGAGGGAATTATCATGTGACAGCTATAAGAGCATAGTAACCAGGAGACATAAAAGGGTCTGTGTCCCATGAAACCCCTAGTAATTCCTCTCTATATAGGCCAGGCCAGACATGATGGGTTAATGGCAGCAGAGATGGACAGGTCAACTAGCTACTATCTACCTGCCTTTCAGCTTAAACTCTCACTACATAGTGACTACGTTTACCTGCACACCAATATCCCGTTATTATTCGGGATACTTAAATATTCTGTTTTTGAGTTGACGTATATAAACATCATATCCCGTTTACAATTACCCTAAAAAGCTTGTATCCCAGTTATGAGAAGCCCGGATAAGATGCCTGGGATGTGCTGATCTAAGACGTGATACTGTGGCATGTAAAAATCGTATCCCGTTTACAGTTGTTTTTGTGGTCTGCACAGGCTCAGTTTTGCATATCATGGGTTTTGTGTGATGGTGTTTTCATCTGATTGTCAAACAATTCACTTCAAAAAGTTCAATCCACCTTAATAATGCACCATAATAATCCACCATAGTAATCCACCATTATAATTTAGCCTACTATAATTTACTATAATTTCAAATTAAGTTTCTGCTTGTACTTTACGCCATTAGGTAGGCCATTTGTTTGTCAACTTTAGTTAGATACATGCAGCTGCTCTTCTGTCATAACTTGTTGCCCCAGAAGACAAAATAAAGTTGTGCTCCCCATAATGTCTTACATTGATAGAATGAATGCGTTAGTAATGTAGTTCAATGGGCGGCAGGTAGCCTTGCGGCTACAGCGTTGGGCCAGTAACAGAAAGGTCGCTGGTTCGAATACCCGAGCCGACAAGGTGAAAAACCTGTTGACGTGTCCTTGAGCAAGGCACTTGACCCTAATTTGACCCTGTAGGTAGGCCGTCATTGTAAATAAGAATTTGTTCTTAATTGACTTGCCTAGTTAAATAAAGGTTAAATAGTTAACACCGTTAAGAAAACGCAACTCCAAAACAGTGGAAAGATTGGTTCTGTACAAAATGTCCAAATGTCATCAGTTTGACCGGTTTAAGGAAATGAAAAGCTGAGAAAACAACGAAACGCGTTTCTAATAAGACTTCAGTTCGTCTTGGCTGCAGATTTTATGTTGTTGAAATACTGTCTGCTTGCATAACAGTGTCAAAGATTTTCTCAAGAGATGCTGAAAGAACAAAATCATATTTCTCCACTCCTGTTCCTGAGAAAAAATTATATATTGTATAATTTCACTGCAAAAAATGCATCATTCTGCAAGAGTTAATATTATAGTCTGTCAGGCAGCGCTACATGTGAGAGGTTATAGGCCTACAGTCAGTGTCCAGATTTCAGTTACTATTCCATTTAACCCATAGAAATTTGAAGTAGGAATATTCTGTTTATTCATGGATACAGGGATACTCGTGAGTGTGATATCAAAGGTGCATGTAAACAGCTTATCCCGAATAAGACCTTAAGCAGGATATGAGATACTATCCGGTTACTGTGCACATGTAAACATGGTCACTCACTACTGTTCTCTGTCTCGCTTATTCTCTCCTCCCTCCTCTCCTTGTTCTCTCCTCCCTCCTCTCCTTGTTCTCTCCTCCCTCCTCTCCTTGTTCTCTCCTCTCCTTGTTCTCTCCTCTCTCCACTCCTTATTCTCTCCTCTCTCCTCTCCTTGTTCTCTCCTCTCTCCTCTCCTTGTTCTCTCCTCCCTCCTGTCCTTATTCTCTCCTCTCTCCACTCCTTATTCTCTCCTCCCTCCTCTCCTTATTCTCTCCTCTCTCCTCTCCTTGTTCTCTCCTCCCTCCTGTCCTTGTTCTCCTCTCCTTGTTCTCTCCTCCCTCCTGTCCTTGTTCTCCTCTCCTTGTTCTCTCCTCTCCTTATTCTCTCCTCCCTCCTCTCCTTGTTCTCTCCTCCCTCCTCTCCTTATTCTCTCCTCCCTCCTCTCCTTGTTCTCTCCTCTCTCCTCTCCTTGTTCTCTCCTCTCTCCTCTCCTTGTTCTCTCCTCCCTCCTCTCCTTGTTCTCTCCTCTCTCCTCTCCTTGTTCTCTCCTCTCCTTGTTCTCTCCTCTCTCCTCTCCTTGTTCTCTCCTCCCTCCTGTCCTTGTTCTCTCCTCTCTCCTCTCCTTGTTCTCTCCTCTCTCATCTCCTTGTTCTCTCCTCCCTCCTCTCCTTATTCTCTCCTCCCTCCTCTCCTTGTTCTCTCCTCCCTCCTCTCCTTGTCTATATTGTATACATTGTGTCTCTACCCCATATATGTTGTCCCTGTCTCTTTTCAAGCCTGTATTATTACATCACACACACATTGTCTCTGTGTTTTCTGTATGCGTGATGGTGTGTCCCTGTTCCTAATCGTGTGTGTGTGTGTGTGTGTGTGTGTGTGTGTGTGTGTGTGTGTAGTCAACGGGGTGCCATGGCCCCAGGAGCAAGGCCGAAGGAACAGTCATACATTTAACTGCCGCATGCTGAAGAGGCCTCCTGACGAGGTGGACTCAGAGAACCAGGAGGCACGGCAGCAGTACGACATCATGCAGTGTTTCACTGTCTCCCAGCCCAAAGCCATGCAAGACGAGGGAGATGGTGAGTACATACACATACTCAGACACACGCACGTACACACACAGACTCATACGTATACACACACACACACACACACACACATACAGCCTACATACACAAATACATGCCACTTATGCACACAGACGTTTACATACACACACTTGCCATACACATTGAAAAAGGTGAAGCAGCAGCAGCGTAACATCACGCTGGTCTGTGCCTTGTCCTCCTAGCTAGCCCTGAGCCATATTTGAGGGATAGAGTTAGACACGGTAACGCCCTGCGTATTACACACACACACACACACACACACACACACACACACAGTCACACAACACACCTGTCAGAGTCTTAACTCTGACCTCTGGAGCTTTGATTGGTGTTGTGCCCAGACCTGCAGAGCTGCCTGATCTGCATAGCCTGCCGGATGCCCCGCCCCCAGCAGCTCCCCGCTATCAGCACTGAGTCCTTCATCACCAAACAGGACCCCACAGGTATTAACCCCTGACCTCTCACCTTTTACCTCTCAACTGTTCTTGGCACACAAACACTCCATACACACTCCAATGGGGGGATTAGATAGCTTTCATTTTGTGCCAGAAGGTGGACTAACTAGAGTGTAATGATCAGGCTTGTTGGTAAAGCTGCCCAGAGAGGAGAGGAGAGGAGAGGAGAGGAGAGGAGAGGAGAGGAGAGGAGAGGAGAGGAGAGGAGAGGAGAGGAGAGGGTTTCAGCTCTCACTACTACTGCCATTTACCTCTGACTGCTTCGAACTCTGGGTTTTATCACCGATCCTCAGTATCTCTGGTTACTGATGTGTGTGTGTGTGTGTGTGTGTGTGTGTGTGTGTGTGTGTGTGTGTGTGTGTGTGTGTGTGTGTGTGTGTGTCTCCAGGGAAAATCATCTCCATAGAGACCAGTGCTCTGCGGGCGACGGGGCGACCAGGCTGGGAGGACCTGGTCAGGAAGTGTATCTACGCATTCTTTCAGCCGCAGGGCAAGGAACCCTCCCACGCCAAGAAGCTGCTCCATGAGGGTGAGGAGAGTAAGGGGGATGGGAAAGATAAACTTTCTGCACTTTTCTCAATAATGAAACTGTAACAACAAAGTACAGTGTGGTTACCACTGCAAAAACATATATGTTTTCTCCTTAAGAGTGGGCCACAATGATAAGTAGGCCAATTCTTGTTTGTGCATGTGTGTGTTGACAGTGATGACCCATGGCACGGCCATCAGTCCTCTTTACCAGTTCAACCTGAGCGATGGGACCCCCCTCAGCGCTCAGACACGTTGCAAGTTCTGCTGCCCCCCCAACCACGACGTTCAGCCCTTCATCATGGGCATTCACACTATTGACAGGTATCACACACAGCCGTGCACGAACGCATGAACACACACACACTGGCAAGTCATGTGGAACAAGAAGAATGTATTACTTTATCAACAATGGAATGCCAATCAACAATGGTTGCAACTAAGGGTAGGAATTGGTAGGATAGTATAGACTGATAGGAATTGGTAGGATAGTATAGACTGATAGGAATTGGTAGGATAGTATAGACTGATAGGAATTGGTAGGATAGTATAGACTGATAGAAATGGTAGGATAGTATAGACTGATAGGAATGGTAGGATAGTATCGACTGATAGGAATCTGTTTTTTTTGAGGTAAACAAACAATACTTTTTCCAGAGTATTTCTCTCACCCAGCTGATGTTTTGCTCTTGTTTTCCTTCTCTTGCAGGGAACACAACACTGCTAGCTCTCAGGAAAACACTAACTCCAGCCTTCTACTGACCCATGGGAGTCCTGCTTCCTCCCAGCCCTCCCGCTCCCCTGCCCTCCCTCCGGGCATCGAGGCCAGCCAAGCCCCAGGCCCCACCTCAAGCCTCCATCTCAACAACGGAAACAGCTCCAGCCCCACCAGCCATTCAGCAGGGTACCTGACGCCCAACCGGTTGTGTCCTCAGCAGGTTAACAGCCCCTCGCCCCTGGGCAGTCCCCTCACAGCCATCCCTACCTCATTCATGTCACCCAGGCCCCCCAGGGGCAGTCCGGGGCTGGGCGGCAGCCCGCGTGTCCCAGGGAACCCCTTCTCCCCTTCCACCCCTGTCCTGCACTCTCCGGCAGAGGCCCTAGGAGGTGGAAGCGGTGGAATCCTCAGCAGGCAGCACTCTGGTGGGGACGGTGGAGCAGGGACCCCCCTAGGTGTCTCCCTGCCCTCCCCTCTACCTCAGAGGAAGGCCAGCACCCCCACCAGCTCCCCAACGCGCCCTCCCCCCGCCAAGCCCCCTGAGGGAGGAGGAGGAGGTGGGGGAGGAGAGTACCTGGGGGGTAACCCCAAACTCAACCAGCTCCTAGACAATGGCAGAGTGGGGCCGCCTGGGGATCCCAACAATACCGCACCCCACCCTAACACCCACCCCAACACACCCACCTCCACCCCTCAGTGCCCGGCCGCCCACAGCACGCTGACGGAGCGCCACAAGATCCTTCACCGCCTCCTGCAGGACAGCAGCCCAGCCGAGGACGGCAATGGCAAGGAGTCTGAGATCAAGAAGGAGCCTCCTACCAGCCCTGCCACCGCCAACCCCAACGGACCCCCCACCACCCCCCAGGATCACCAGCTGCTGCGCTTCCTCCTGGACACCGATGAGAAGGACCTGAGAGACCTGCCCCCTCCGGCCGCTCTCAGCCTGCAGACGGTCCGGGTCAAGACTGAGAAGAGGGCCAGCGGGGACACCACGCCCTGTGCTGCAGCCTGCGCCAGCCCCAAGCCCAAACCCAGGCCTGCAGACAGCAGGCCGTCCAGAGACCCGGTACTGTCTGCAGCCCTACTCCTCCTCATACACAGTGCCATTATATCCAGAGTCGGCAAGATCACATCCCAGACATGCAGAACTCTCAGACAGTTTGAGTTTGGGGTTAAGGTTAAGGTTAAGGTTAGGAATAGGGTTAGGTTTTAGGGTTGGGGCCGGGGCCGGTGTTTAGAATTAGGGACTTCTAGGAAAATGTAACTCTGGATATCCCTGTTGTTGTGGTCGTCACAGTGCCTGGAACGTGAGAGAGCCTTGCTGGCTGGCTGCCTGAGTGCATGCTGTTGCTGACTTCTAAAGGAAGCATGTGATTCGCTGCTGTATTTGTTCTATTTACATTGAGCGCATAGTAACACTCCCTCACTGCCCTCTTAAATCAGGAGCTAGTTGTGTTCGTTTGTGGCCCCTCTTGGACTTTGTCTCTCCCCAGCACAGAGCTTCTAGCAGCAGCCTTTCTCTCCCCAGCACAGAGCTTCAAGCAGCAGCCTTTGTCTCTCCCCAGCACAGAGCTTCTAGCAGCAGCCTTTGTCTCTCCCCAGCACAGAGCTTCCAGCAGCAGCCTTTGAAGTTCTTTGACCTTTGCTTTCTCTCCCTGTCCCCTGTCTTCCCCCCTCTCCATCCCTTCCTTTCATTCTTTGCCCTGCTCCCTCTCTCTCTTAGTTCCCCAGTGGACCTGCTGACCTGGACCCTCGCAACCAGCTGCTGCCCACCCTCAGGGGCCCCGCTGGGGCCAAGCAGAGCAGCGAGGAGAAGGGTGGTCCCCAGGCCCTGTCGTCCCATAGCCACCAGATCCAACCTCCACCTCGGCTCCAGTCACCTCCACTGCCTCAGCTTCAGTCCCCCTCCCAACTTCAACCCCAACTTCAGTCCCCTACTCAGGTCCAGCCTCAGAACCATCTTCAGTCCCCTCTCCAGTCCCCTACCCATCTCCAACCCCAGAACCAGCTTCAATCACCTACCCTACTCCAGCCCAGCGAGGCCAACGTTCCCAGAGCCGTGAGCGTGAAGAGGGAGCCTCCTGGAACACCAAGCCGAGGTACAGCAGGGATTAGGGGGGTCAAGGGTAAGGGGTCACCCCACTGTATGCTGCCTGTCTTCATTTTCCGCGTGGCCACCCAGGAAAGGACTGATCCTGACCGTGTGTCTGTTTGTGTCTGTGTAGGGCTCACTGATGGCTCCTCCAGCCTGCAGAACCAGTCACACTTTGACTTCTGCAGCCCCACCACCCCCAGCCAGGGACAGGGGGAGCCCTTCCAGACACCCAAAGACAGCAGCAGCCCCTTCACAGAGCCTGGACTCATGAACTCGTTCAACTCCAACACTGGTATGAATTAGATTACGCTCATATCAAACAATCCTCTATCAAATATCTATAGGGCATTTCCTAAAATAGTTGGACATTACATAATGATTACAGAATAATATGTAATCTGTGTTAGTTGTTTGTTTAATGGGGGTTCATTAAGATGTGTGTTGTGCTGTCCTTCAGGGTTGTCTAAGATGGAGACTGACTCTCAGCAGTTCCAGCCCCTGGCCCTGACTGGCTCTCTGTCCTTTGATGGAGGCATGGGAAACCCTGTGCAAGCCTCTCTGGCCTCCCCTCAGGAGTGAGTATAGTACTTCTATGTAGACACAGACACATACATTCCCCATTGCTCACATTCCAATTCACACGCACACAGAACCAAACCTTGCACATCCTTACATTGAATGCACACACTCTCATGTTCCTGACTCTGCCCCCTTTCCCGCTGTGTGTGGAGCAGGCAGTGTGTCCCGTGCCCACTGGATGAGCTGCTGTGCCCCCCCACCACCCCAGAGGGTCGTAACGACGAGAAGGCCCTCCTGGATCAGTTGGTGTCCTTCCTGAGTGGGACGGACGAGAGCGAGCTGGCAGAGCTGGACCGAGCCCTGGGTATCGACAAGCTGGTGCAGGTGAGATCGTAGGAGGAGGAGGAGGATGAGGAGGAGAAGAAGAAGGATAGTAGATTGCGTTTGCCTTTTTCAATAGATAGAAAAAGTTATCTATATAAGAGAGGTAGTGTGATACAACCTGATTCTACTACACTACAGAGCTGAATATAGAGTGAATTTAAATTCCTGTCCAAACAGAATCAGTACACTAGTGCAATCATTATGTAATGATAATCACGTAATGATTATTTTGGTCCTGGGGAGTTTGTTGGACTGTAATTAACCCAGTATTGACCCTCTCCATTCCTCTCCCTAGGGCGGCTGCTTTGACCCCATCCCTCAACGATTTCCCTCCCAGCCCCCTGCCGCCACCCCCATCTCCATGGACCCCAAGCTGCCCGGCTACCCCTCTCAGTTCAGCACCTGCCCCCCTGCCCAGTTCCCTCCAGATATGGCAGGGGGGCAGGGTATGGGGGGCTTTGGGGCACCCAGGGCCTTCCCCGGGAGCATGACGCTGAGGCCTGGCATGGGCAGAGCGCCTGGCACGGCCAACCAGCTCCGACTGCCACCCAACCAGCTTAGGTTACAGCTGCAACAGAGGCTGCAGGGCCCACAGCAGGTAGGATGGGCTGGGCAGAGTGGGTACATTAGGGGTTGCAGACTTTTGTTCCAACCCTGCACTAACTCACCAGATTAACCTATACTGAACAAAAATATAAACTCAACAATTTTACTCAGTTACATTTCATATAAGGAAATCAGTCAATTGAAATGAATTAATTAGGCCCTAATCTATGGATTTCACATGACTGGGCAGAGGCACAGCCATAGGTGGGCCTGGGAGGGCATAGGCCCACCCACTTCGGGAGCCAGGCCCGTTTTTCCCCACAAAAGGGCTTTATTACATACAGAATTACTCCTCGGTTTCATCAGCTGTCCGGGTGGCTGATCTCAAGACTATTTCGCAGGTGAAGAAGCCGGATGTGGAGGTCCTGGGCTGGCATGGTTACACGTGGTCTGCGGTTGTGAGGCCGGTTAGCCGTACTGCCAAATTCTTATGGTAGAGAAGTGAACATTAACTTCTCTGGCAACAGCTCTGGTGGACATTCCTGCAGTCAGCATGCCAATTGCACACTCACTCAAAACTTGAGACGTCTGTGGCATTGTGTTGCACATTTTAGAGTGGCCTTTTATTGTCCCCAGCACAAGGCGCACCTGTGTAATGATCATGCTGTTTAATCAGCTTCTTGATATGCCACACCTGTCAGGTGGAAGGATTATCTTGGCAAAGGAGAAATCCTCATTAACAGGGATGTAAACAACATTTTAAAAAATTCAGCTTATGAAACATGGGACCAACATTTACATGTTGCGTTTATATTTTTGTTAAGTATAGATTAAACCAGGACACCGCTGCTCAAGAGGAACAGAGTTACCTACCCAGGCTGGCACACTCCCCTGGTTCACCTTTCTATTGTGGGCGTAGTTTATTCCCTCCTCTCCTCTACACAGGAGGGGGGTGAGTTTTAACTGGCCTTGTTTACGTTAATGAAGCCTGTATCACGCAGCGGTGCCTTTTAATCCTAGTCAGAGCCAGCGCTTGTTAAACACTGGCTTGGCAATAGTAAATCTCCCTCCTGGCCAACCGGGCAGCCCTGCATTTGAGAGTGAGAGTGAGAGGGGGAGATTGAGGGGGAGAGAGAGAGACTATTATGAGTCAGCCTGCTCCCACACAAACGTGGCTCACATATCTCCCTTTTTTTTCTTCTTTAAGGTCTCTCTCCATCACGCTCCGCTCACACATGCTGCTCTTAGTCATGGTTCCCACAGAGCGGTCTCTGCATGTTATTATTATTCTGACTTTAGTGCTTCTTCTGCTAGCTGCTGGTGTTGATTTTAAAAGACCTCATGGCAAAGTAAAGGATATTAAGAATATGGATTTCAACGCAACTCCTTTGTTCTCACTCCTGGTCCTCTTTATCAGTCTTGAACACGCTTCTCTGTATCAGATATTGAGTTCCCATCTCCCTTCTCCTCTCTATCAGTTCTTTTCTCATGCTCTTTTTTTCTCTCACACTTTTTCTATCACTATCCCTTTATTTCTTTCTATCTGCTCTCACTATGACTCACTCCTCTCTCGTCTCTATCATTTCTTTCGCTGTCTGCTCCCTTCCTCCTCTCCTCCCTCTATTGTTTCTCCGCCCCCTCCTCTCCTCTATCAGTCGTGTGACTCACTCCCCTATCGCTCTCGCTGTCTCTCTGCCAGCTGCAAAACAGACTGGCTGCCATGAGCCAGTTCCCAGGGGGAGCTCATGTTGCCATGGTTATGCGTCAGGGAGTGCAGCAGCCTCAGATGCCCTCTCAGGTGAGTGTTTTCTGGGGAACTCGGGATCACCATCAATCCTGTCGTCACGCTTCTCTCCTGTTCTCGTAATAGTTTTTCTCTGTCTCCTATCCTTCTCTTTTACTATTTCTCTCTCTCTCTCTCTCTCTCTCTCTCTCTCTCTCTCTCTCTCTCTCGGCATGGTGTGTATTGAGTCCTAAGCACCGTAGCTAGGTATACTTAGTTATTGGTACGAAAACAAAGTGCCTTATTATCTTCTCCGTCCATCCCTCTCTGAATGAAGTACCTTCCAGTCTATTTCAAATGGTATAGGTAATTTGAGAAACTATGCATGCACGTTGTGAGGGCTGTTTTGCGGACAGAAAGTGTCTACTATAAGTCCCCTGTCCTCTCTGTCTCCCTGCAGCCTCCTTTAAACGCCCAGATGCTGGCCCAGAGGCAGCGGGAGCTCTACAGTTTCCAGCACCGCCAGAGGCAGCTCCTGCAGCAGAAGGTCATGTTGATGAGGCAGGGCATGGGGGCCGGGGGGCCTATTGGGGCCACCAGGGGACAAAAAGGACCCCAGCCACAGCAACAACAGTTTAGCTACCCTCCAGGCTACAGCCCCATGTCAGGAAACCCACCCAGCTCCCCCAGCCTCTTCAACCCCATGGGAGGGCCCATGGACCCCAAGCTGTCGGGTCTGGGCCCCATGGGCAGCCAGGCAGTCATGATGGGGGGGATGCAGGGACAGTTTGGAGGGGTGGTGAACTCGGCGGTCCAGCCTGGGCTCTTCCAGCAGTTTGGAGGACCAGGTGAGTGACTAGGCTACCTAGGTATCCACCATAATCACTGCTAGATTATGTTTGGTTGGTGGTTCTGTCTCTATAACATCAGAAATTGTCAGTACAATGTGCTGTTAAAATTCATATCAAAATAGCATATCATGTGCTGACATTGTCAATATCAAATTGATATGATATAAAGTAGTGTGCAGACAGGACCCATAGAAAATGGAACACTACTGCTGACAAATATCAATATGAAAGTGGTTTAGAATGTTCTAACACTATCTCTCTGTCCTTTTCCTCAAAGGTATGGTGCAGCAAGGAGACCCCTCGTTCCCTCCAGAGCTCATCCCTACCAGCCCCCTGCTGTCCCCTCAGAACTCCACCTCCCAGAGTCCTCTGCTCCAGCAGGCCCAGCCTCCTCCTGGGTACCAGTCACCTGACATGAAGAGTTGGCAGCAAGCTGGCATGGGCGGCAACAGGTGAGGTGGCCTGTGTAAACGTGTAAATTGCATAGCCCGTTATTGACTTGGCATCTAAATAGAAATGACACGGTCAGATGGTTATTACATAATTATTACATAATAATTACCTGTTGGTTTCTTAGAAAATTATTTCTAACAAGCACTTATGTAACATTATACCAGATGTGTTTAATTCTTAGAAGTCTATATATTTCTTATATATATTGGTAGTTATAATGACCAGATATAGCAGCTGAAAGAGGAGTGTATATAAAACCACTGGTACCATGACTTTGTGTTCTGTCTGTGTGTCAGCTTATTCAGCCAGTCTGGTCAGACCACGCCCCAGGCCTTTGGGCAACAGGGGGTCTACAACAACATGAGTATCACCGTGTCAATGGCAGGAGGCTCAGGGGGGGTGGGCTCGCTACCTCCAATGGGACCACCTGTTGGCCTGGGCAACAGTAACCTTGGCAACGTCAACTCCATGTGTAACGATCAGGTGAGGGTGCCACACCTGAAGTCAGCCACCTCAACTTAAAAGAAGTCGAGTAGAAAAGCAGCAACAGACCATCCAAGACCAGCCCTTTGACCAAAACTGTTGTGGTGAACCATTTCACTAAGGCCCTCCTATCACTATACTTTTCTTCTACTCTCCTCCCTCCTTCCTCCACTGATGTCCTCCTCTCTCCCTCCTAACCTCATCAGGTACAGCAGGTTCAAGTGTTTGCAGACGTCCAGTGTACGGTGAACCTGGTGGGCAGCGACTCCTACCTGAACCAGTCGGGGTCCATAGGCCCCCAGAAGGGCCCCCAGGGGCCTCAGAGCAGCCAGTCCCAGCAGAAGAGCCTCCTCCAGCAGCTCCTCACAGAGTGACTCCTCAGCTCAGCCGCCTGCCAGGGGAAAGGTTCTCCACAAACCACCAACCTCTTTTCTTTTCTTTTAGACAGCTACCTGCCGGACTGGTTAGGAGCGGTAACAGCGTGTCTGTCTACCTGCCTAACAGCCTCAGCCCGTACCGTACCGTAAGACCGCAACGATCGTTCAGCACTCATTCCTGGTTACCTACTTTCAACACAAAGTCTGCTTCCTGTGCTGAGAAAGGAATCAGGTTCCGTTTTTGCCAAGTCGTCGCGGTCGTCAAAACATGACCTGGTTCCTGATTGGCCCGTTCCATCAGGCTGTCGCAGCAGTGCGTTTTGGGAGTGCGAGCAGCGTGCAGCTGAGCTCAGCTTTGGGTGGTTAACCCGCGGTCTCGCCTTTTTTGCCTCGCGTCGGTCAAAGTTTTGGGAATGTTAGGTTTTTAACCTCTGCAATGGGAAGCTCAGTTTCAGCTGGATCTCTGACTGACTGGCTCACTCCACTGCAGTGCCTGATGGGAGGAAGTTCCCAGCTCTCGTTTTTGTTTTTGTTTCTCTGTTCTCGTCGTCTGCGTCGTCTGCGCCGTCAGGACAACAAGCATGATGACCAGGATGGGATGGGAGACTGCTCTGCTCTGCTCAGTTGGCAACACTGTCTTTCCTGGGAAGGGCATTTTCAAACTACCAGACTGTCAAAATAACTGTCTGTCATACACATTATTCTCCCCAGCAGCTGTGAATATGAGCCACATTGGGCTCTCTTTGGTCTATCAGTGTTTTTTTTGCCATGTAGAACCGTGCAGCTGGGTAGTATTGTCCAGCAAAGATGAGATGTGTTCACACTGTCTACTTTCCTTTCAAAAGCGTAATTGAAATACTCTAAAAAGCAGCTGTCATTTTGAGCTCAACTTATACATTGTGATTCATTGTAGTCCCCCCCTTTTTTTTTTTTTATAATTGGAGAGTCTAATTTGTCAATTATCATTTTTAAGGCGATGTTTGGCATTATGAAAATGTAACACTGTTAAATGTTGTTGTAGCGGGGAAACCGGCTCAGTGTTCTGTAATGTGAAAAAAGAAAATCAATTGGTTTAGAAATGGCTAACTCTGCTCTTTTGGCATCCCATTGAATGTTTCAATATCCTTAAATTAACCTCAAAACAAATGAGTGGGTTATCAATATTACACAATGACATGAATATGTTGTAACTTGTAACCGTAGAATTTACTCACTAAGAACTGATGGATGTTGAATGGAACGTTGTCTTGGAAACACAGTTCTCTCTCTCCTCCAACTCTGCCCGTGATGTCACTCCACTGGCCGCACACTACAGCTCTTTTTGACTGCTCATGTGACTACTGTTGCCCGGTCAGACACTGTTTTATCAGCGCTAACCTCTGTTGATATTTACTATACACATTCATTCACATAAAGTCCTGCCAACAAACACAATGTTTTTATGGGGGTAATCAAGAACCTATTAACAAAATAACCATAATTGAAGAGACGAAATATCATTTTTGTGATGTAATGATAATGAAAAATCAAGTCTACTTTGGCTTTTGGCTTCTCTGCTCTATCCCGGGTGTCTGTATTTCTGACTAACACAGCTTTCTAAAGGATAACTGTTATGATCCGACTAGATGTGTCACTGCTTTGTATATAAAAGGTATTTCACAGTGTGGAACATTACCCGAGCACACCTAATAACCAAGGAGGGTTTGTGATGATCAGTTGAAATAGCATGCATGATCACCGTCCTCCTTCTGAGACCTCAAACTGAACACCAGCTCAAACTGAACGCCCATGATCTATGATTTGTGAATCACTTTGTGTACAGTTTCAATGGCGTCTGTTTGCGTGTTATACTGCACCCAAACAGTGGCTCAGGCGTCCTCACCATACAACTCAAATTCAACCTGAAAATGGCATCATTTCGTTTGATGTCGATTCCAGTTGACATGAAAAGCTGATAGCAATTTACAATTTGGATACTTTTACAGAAAAAAAACCTTTGTGAAACAGATAAACCTTGATTTGACATACCAATTGTTCCTGTGTATTTTAAGACACATAACATGTTGCTCTCCTTTTACCCTATTGCATATATAATTAGATTAGGTATTTCAGTTTCTTTCTCCTCTGATAATGTTACATTTTTCTTTTCCATTTGAAAGTGTCTTGGGTTAACAGTTAGTATTTATCGAGGTTAAAGCCATTCCTGAGCCACTGCTTGGTTTATGTAATAAATAAACATACACTTTACAAAACACACGGAAGAAACACAAATTAACAGAATGTTTGTGGAAGGATTTAATTTGTTTTCAGTATACATTTGTACTATATGGTGTACCAGCTAAAGGTTTCAGACCCACAGAAGTATTACTAAGGATAACGTGTACTTTTCATCTTCTTCACAGTCTCCATCCTTTGCTCTTCATTGAGGAACAGGCATTCCTGTATAGATAGGGGTATTAGAACTACATCAAATGTAGAAGTTAATCCGATCTGTTAATACCAACTGTTTATCAGTTTGTATATAACAATGTGAATATGTATTTGTTCAGAATCAACAAAATGTAGTGCTCCAAGTTTTTGTTATTAACTACTCGCTTCCATTTTATTTTTTCATTTTGATGTATTTGACTGTATGAGTGTGTGTGTGTGTGTGTGTGTGTGTGTGTGTGTGTGTGTGTGTGTGTGTGTGTGTGTGTGTGTGTGTGTGTGTGTGTGTGTGTGTGTGTGTGTGTGTGTGATTAATACTGTGTATCTGGTGTTTAAGATGGAAACCGATTATGTCCTGGTTTGATTTCTTCTTATTTTTAGATACCTGCAGGTTTTCCTGTGGGTGTTATTCAGATTGCTCTTTATGTGAGAGAATGGTTTAGCGACTGCTGAATGTGATTTTACTGAGCGAGAAGCAGCGTGGATTGGCTTTTGTACGGGTTAATTTAAAAAGGCCATATTTAATTTATCTGTTATCAAAAAGTTTAAACAGATCTGAGAAAGTGGAACCTTGGATTCTGAGAATCATTGCTTCAGTAGTTAAGTGGGCTTTTGTAGAACGCCTGATGTAGTTTTTGCATTTTCAGAAGTAATGACCAAAGCTTCAAGATGTTTAATTCATATCATATGCAAGCCTCATGTAATTGGTTGAGACAAAATGTAGCATTTGTTCACTTTTCTGAAAGGAAATAGTCTCATACCTATACACACTAGCTCCTCTGTGACCACACTATTAATTTGTGGTAGTTTGTGCTTTGCATGTTTTTCCTTTTCGACACGATTTGTCCAGAGATACTGACAAGTGACCTATCAGCTATAGTATTTTTTATGTAACTTGTATTCTTTGGAATTTCCCAAAGTATAATCAGTTAGAAACTTCTTCTCCCTGTTGCCATTGACTCATAGCAAAGATGCAAAAAGTATTGTAGGGCCTGACGTGCTGTCACTGTTTACAGGAAGAGAGAATGTTGCAACAGCTAGCTATGCACCTTGGCGAAAAAGCTTTTCTTTCACACCGATTTAAGTATTCAAAGCCACACTAGAATCTGGTACTTGTCATTAGTTTCTTGAAGATAAGGGGGAAAAAAACTACCTAACTTACTTTTTTTTTTTTTTTTTTTTTAACTTAAACTAGTGTTGTTGGTAATTATTTGAACTTGTGGGTCTGGTCTATCAACTGAATCTCATTAAAAAAATATTAAAATGTATTTAGCTGAATACTTTATACCAAATTTGAGGTGCCTCTTGTATATATTCTCTGCATAGAGGACTGCTCCTCACTGTTTGATGATAATGTTCTTGTTAATGAGGATTTTTCTTATCTTTACCTTTATAAAAACAAGTTTGCTGTATTTTACATGACTTTTTTACTAAATATCTAAATATTCCAGGAATTTGCAAGAAATACAATCTACTTTTGCACTTTATATCAGAATTATTAAGAGGAAACAGGCCATCATGAATACTGCTCATGTTCAAATCAGATTACTATTTCATCATTAAGAAGAAAAAAAAAAAAGAATCCCCTGAATGTAATAGAAAGTAAAATATAGATTTGACATTTCTTTAGTAATTTCTCAGGTTCTTAAAAACAAAGAACTTGGTTGAATAGCTCATCAATGATGACGAGAGAAGTGTACATTGTCTACTGCTAATCTATGTAGTTTCAGATCTTTCTGCCACAGATCCTCAATCTAAACTATGCCTATCTTCTT
Organism: Thymallus thymallus; assembly: GCA_023634145.1. NCBI lineage: Eukaryota > Metazoa > Chordata > Actinopteri > Salmoniformes > Salmonidae > Thymallus > Thymallus thymallus. The sequence continues at coordinate 4,922,402 of CM042411.1, read as the reverse complement.
CAGGTGATCCACTGCCCCTTCCCTCGGCCATCAGCTAACACGCTTACACTCATCTTGCAGCAGCTTTAACTGTTCAAAATCATTCCCCCTCAGCTATGCTCCCTGCAATCATTGTACTCTGCTGTATACTGTAGCATCAGTTCTATTTATTATGTTTCTAGGCTTAGTAATACCTAACCCAGCAGTAACAGCCCTACATACGTTTACTGCTTTCTCATTTCTTCACCTACTGTCTAATACAGAAGTAATATCCTTAAATAATTAAGAGTACTGCACTTACCTCTCAACTGTTAAGAATATTGGAGCAACTGTTTGTCAAGTATTGTAAGTGCTGCCTTATCGAGACTGGTTGGAGAAGTCAAAAGCTTGTATCTCACCACTTAAGGGCAATGATTTCTCATTGAAACGAGGTTCCACTTTTTCCCCTGTAAAATTAATATAAATATATATCTATATATATTATACATTTTACATATTTTGTCCAGTTTATTCTTCTTGAGTAAACTTGTTTATAGAGAGGCATCAGAGCAGCTGTGTAGGACAATATGAATGAAGTATCTGGAAGAATTATGCATGTTTTTATTTCTGTGTCCAGGTGGAATAACTGGGATAAATCCTACCTTTTCTTAGGACATCGTAGACAATCAGTCTCAGGCTGGGTCCAGTATCTACAGGGGGTGCCCCCTTGTAGGCTGAAAAACAAACTGTTTTTGCATCTACTGAAACGGTCTTATTTGTCTGTCCAATTTTTTGGGAGGTATGTGGCTGCTCGGACTGGGGTTAGTTCAAAGTTTACACACTACACATCCACCTCCTGCGTTCGGTCCCTCTGTTGCTTTTCCAAGGTGAAGATGCTGACCTTGAAGGAAATGATGCTTTGACTAACAAATCTATAACATCCATGAATGTGAGAATGCAACACATTGCAATAAAAGCACCATTTAAAACAGGATATGTAGTGTTGGTTCATTGTATTTTATTACTACATACACTTTTGATGTCATTACTGTCAATACATTGCCACCAGCTACATTCTCTTTAAACCTCCATTGTAAGGAGCATATTCTGTGTATTGTCATGTGACTAATACAATACACAGTCAATCATGTTTTATTGCATCTGCTATGTTTGTAAAAAAGATTCCACTCATCAGCAGCAAGAGAAAGAACTTACATAACCTGTCATCAATTCACCCTTTCATTGAGATGTGGCCACATCAAATGACATGGATAGACATCCACTCTTTTTAAATGGCTATTTTATGGCTATGGTTCAGTGAGTGATGTCTCCCTGTTCCTGTAGGACAGATAACTGCCACTGTGCCAATCAGAGTAAGATTATTCCTTGTGAATTTGGAGGACAGACACTGAATGATGGTTCATCCCCCTTCAGCATCACCAAGATGCACAGGTCAACCAAAAAAACAACATCTTAACTGGTGTGGCGCCATGGTCCAGACTCCATTCAACACATGCATGTTACAGGGATCCCTCTGTGTCATTTGAACAGTTTAAACTTGCGCAATAGAGGATGTACAGTGTCTTTAGGGTAAGGCTTCAGGGCCAGGCAGGTGGGGACGTTCTCTGGCTGTTCGATCCATAGCTTGTGAGCCACCCTCTTCTCTGTCAGCGTCTCAGACAGGCTGGACAGGGAGGCCTGGTCCGGAGCCTGACAAACACAGATGAAGAGGATGAGCAGAGAGAGAGAATCACATCAAACATTAGGTTTTTTTTTCTACATCCCATCTTCTACCACTGCATAACTTCCATCCTATATTTACATTACATACACAAACGTACAAATGAGTTTGCGTTGAGGCTACTTTTATGCAGCTTGATATGAACAAACTGCGCATGTGCATAGTCAATAGGAATCTTGTTTTGCCCACGTTTGAGCACTACGGAAAATACTGGCATGTCGATTTAGTTAGAAGGAGAATCTTGATAAACTTGCTAGCAAATACAGTAACACAGTCCCCGCTACCTGAAGCACCACTTTGTGCATGCTGTCCAGTTCTGCCAAGTACTCCTGCGTGTCTGGATCGTTGTAGTTAAGATGAATGGCGGCAGTGGCAGCATGACAGGCTTGCGATATAACAGCTCCCAATGGCCAGGACAGCGTATGGACCAGATCCGACCGGACCACAACATACTGGACAAGACAGCTGGGGGCTGCGGTTCTTGATGCCGCCATCTTCAGTCGGTAATGGTGTCGCGAGGCAGCTAAAAGGTTCTTGCTGGCTTTGCTGCAAATGATGGTTTATTTATTTTCCGGGTAGGTACTTGTATGCCACCTTCTGGTCAAATAATTAGACACATCGTTATCTAAAATCTACATCAAATGGCTTGCATTGCATGACACAGGAATGTAAACTAGTCACCTTTCGAGCGAAATTCGCCGTTTTGAATCCAAAATAGGGGACCTACGTGATTCGTGTAGATCCCATGAGAAAAGTTTGGGGGAGGAGGGGCTTTGGATCACTGCTGTCTGTAAGCAAAGGAGTGATGCGTGTTTGGAACAAAACTACTGGCTGTATCCAAGGCTCAGCCAATCGTTCACATAACAACAGAATGCAGTTATAACCAATTTGCTAGTTACAGCATACAGCTTTCTCTCTGGAAAGAGCGTGTGCTCTGGAATCCTTGCAGTTGTGCCGAAAATCTCCCCCCTGCCAGAATCCCCCCCTACGCGCATACACTTCATTGCTGCGACTTGTTTGCTAGTTTAGATTTCTGCTCTGCACTCCGTTGTCAGTTTAGCCTACATTTCACTGATTTTAGTAGCATCAAGCATTTTTTATTCTTGCCCTTAAGTAGCGGTTCTAGCTTGTATGGCACCCTGGGCGAACCTCCCCCCTTCAGTGCCCGCCCCCACCCGCACACAGGGGCGCCACCTCTGGCAAGATACCGAACTGCAATATTAGTGTATTGTTTTTTCTCAATACTTGTCATTTGCAGTAAAATCTATGCAACAAATAACATTGGATTGCTTTCTTTACATTTTTTAGCTGTGAGTTAAGTTCACATTAACAACTCTATTTTACACACAGAGACTAATCATGTAGATCATATTCTTTGTTGTTTAATTAGTTAAAACCTGCATTTCCCCCTAGCAGGGATTTCTTTTCATGTTTCAGTGCAAAAAAAAAGTGTAACCTTTTTGGGCCCTCACCAGTTTGCATCCCTGGTGACATCACAGCAGAAAACCGACCTGTCGCTTGTCTTTCCTAGCCCATTTATCAATGTATCATGTTTTGTATGACCTGGAAATTTATGTTTATGCAAATCTGCTGCTAATGGGGTAGGTTCTACTTCATACCTTTTAGAGTTGTGTGTACTGTCAGTCTGTCAACAACAGCCTGTGACCTGTGGGTCAGAGTGTGAAATTCGCCCTCCAAGGCTGTGTGACCGCTCTACCTATCCCCTTTATCAGAGGATATTGGGCTCCCTTGTCTTTTGCTGACTTAGCCCACCATACTCTGGTGTGTTGGCCACCGTACTCTGGTGCTAACCTTGTCAAGATATCCTCCACTGACGTGCTCGTTATTGAGGCCACCAGGCACTAGTAATCATTCGACTGGGCCTGGCTTAACCTGGATGCCACTATAGAGGTGAAAGGAACACCACATACCTTTTCATACTGCCGCTCTATGCATCATGTATCTGTCTTTTGTGTACTTTCATTCTGGCATTTTGCACCTGCCCTGTGTTTTTGTTGTAGCTGCTTGACAAAGACATTTCCCCTCGGGGATCAATAAAGTACCTATCTATCCATCCATCCATCCATCCATCTATTTAAAACTTGAACGGTTCACTTCCTGAGATAACCACGCCTATGAAGGTTGTTAGCCTAGCCAGCTATAAAACGTGATTCGGATTGCCCCCTCTGGTTACTATTGTATTAGTTAATTGATTAATCAGTATATTGCATAATAAATATTTTATATTTAATGTATTTTCTTCACATTCTGAGCTGAGAGAACACCGCACCACCATGATGCTGGTCATGCATGGCTGCTCTTCTTGTGGAGCTGAACTACAAGTAGAACATGGTCATAACCTGTGCCCCGCCTGCCTAGGCGTTGGCCACCTGCGTGAGGCCCTTTCTGACCGCTGCATTAACTGCGCCATCCTACCTGTGACGGTGAGGGAAGTGCGGCCAGCCGGAGTTGAGGGCCTGGTTTTCCCAGATAATTTACCAGCGCCCCCCGTGTTGTTCGCCAGGACTCACCCAGGGCCACCAAAAGAGGGAAAGCCCACGAAACTGATGGCGCCCCACAGCAAAAAAACAAGAGCCTCACTCCGAAGGTCAATTTCTTATCCTTCAAGCCCCCTGAGTCAGGGCCCTCTAGCACACCCTCCAGCATGGGGCATCCAACTGGCACTACCCCCAAGCCATAAGACTGCTGAACAATTAATCAAAATGGCACTACCCCCAATTAATTAAAATGGCACTACCCCCAAGCCATAAGACTGCTGAACACCCAGACTATTTACATTGTCACCCCTCCAATTGTTTTTACACTGCTACTACCCGCTATCTATTATCTATGCATAGTCACTTTACCCCTACCTACATGTACAAATTACCTCGACTAACCTGTACCCCCACACATTAACTTGGTAACAGTACCCCCTTTATATAGCCTCTGATCACACAAAGTCAGAAGAAAGCTCTGCCTCACTACGTGCAGTCCTGCGTGTGGTCTTAGCTAGGCTAGAGCTTGATAACCTCAAGCCACAGCCCCTGCAGCTAACCCATTCTTTAAGAAGGCCCCAGTAGTTACACTGTTCAGTCTGCCACCTTCACCAGCTTTTCTTATGGAGCTTCAGAGATGCTGGGCTGACCCGAGGGCTCTTGCCCACCACGGCAAGGACAGTAGGACGCTATCTGCCATGCGCGATGCAAAACAACATGGGCTGGACCATATTCCTAAGGTGGATGAATGCATAACAGCACTAATGCTCCCCCAGATGAAGCACTGAAGTATGACGCCCGCTACCCCAGACCTCAGTGCAAGGCCACAGATGAGCTACTGTCACGGGCCTATGACACAGCGGCCCGCATTGGGAACTGTGGCCGACCCTCTACTGATCAGGATGATGTATGCTGGTCGCTGGAAGCTGTTTACCGAATGCTGCTTTACACGGGCAGAGGAACCCGTGTCTTGCTCTGTACCTGTTATACTGAACTTCCTTCAAAAACGATTGGACTCAGTTCGCTCTGCCTCTACCTTGGCTAAACATTTACACATCAATGGAAAATCGGCAGCGGCTCACTACCTCATCTGCCAATTCTTACAAGGTGTCCGCCGGCTGCATCCCCCCCAGGACCGTCCGTGTGGCTTCTGGGAACTGCCAATAGTATTGGAGGCTTTGACGAAACCTCATTTTGAGCATAGGGAGAAGCTGGACATAAAATGGTTCTATCTATCTAGGCGAGACCTTATGGCCCAATCCAGGTTTTATCACTCCTTCGCATCAATCAATTCATCGAGCTGGCGGTCTATTGCCCCCCTTCTTTCCAGAATGCGGAGGAGGCGCGAGCAAATGTCCAGTCCGTTCCCTCAAACGCTATATGCAAGCCTCGGAGCACTACAGGAAGTCTGACCAGCTGTTTCTGTGCTTCGGTGGGAAGTCAAAAGGCCTTGCATTGTCCAAGCAGGGGCTTTCACACTGGGTTGTGGATGTCATCATTCAGGCCTACAAGGGTGTAGGGCTCCCTGTCCCAGAAGGTGTGATATGTCCCTCAACCAGAAGTGTCGCCACATCCTGGGCTGCGCTGAGAGGCGTCCCCCTGAATGAGATATATGCAGCTGCTATCTGGTCGTCGCCCTGCACGCTCTCAAGATTTTACAAGGTCAACGTCGCATACTGATATAGAAATTTGTATGTTTAATGTTAATGACTAAGATGTTTCACCCTGAAACGGTGTAATGTGTGAGATGTATTAGAATTACAAGATTATGATTCTAAGAATGTGCGAACATAGACAATGTTCAGACCAGGTTAGAATGTTACCATTTGGTAAATGAGTCAGGATGTGGTTAAGATGAACAAAGGGGGAGATAGACCATTTGTGAAGGCTTAGGCTGGCAGGAGATTAGCCATAAACGTTTACCACCCTCATCTATCAGAGTGGGGGTCTTGTCCCTGAGGTGGGTAAACATTAGCAACTGAGGGATGCCTTTGAGGGGAGTGACCTGAGATAACAGGACAGTGTCGTTGAAGGCAGACCCTGAGGACACAAAACAGGGTGGGGGCTTGACTGTGACTGGATGGTATAAAAGCTTTTTGTTATTTCTTTCTGGAGAACGTTCTCTGAATAAAACCTGACCATTGTAAAGCTGGAGCTCTCTCTGTATTATTTAAACAAACTGAAGAATTTACAACCTTCAGGATACAGATAGAGTTAAAACGTTCATTTAGAACATTGGAATAGAAAATATTTGTGACACATACTGCCACACCCTGGGCTCTGCCATTCTTCCAGTGGCACTGGTGCATTAATCGGAGGTTAGTAGTGCTTTTCCTCGTGACCTTGTTGGTATGAGTCATCCATACTTTCAAACGCACTGACAGTCTGAAAGGTATGAATTAGAACGGAAGTTATGAATGTAACTATGGTTGTCAGTACTTTCCTGTCACTCTGAATCTTTTGGGTGAGAAGATTCTCTGAGACAGTCAGTGGTCTGACTTACGGATTTATATGAACCGCAGGGGCACTTCCTCCCACGCTGTTGTTGTTATTATTACTCGACCTGCGCAGAGTGCGAGGGATATAATCCATACTTTCAACTGTACGGACGATCTTCCAGGTATTCGTAGAACCGTAGTTACATTCATACCTTCTGTTATTGTGCTGTAACTTTTGGCCTGTTTTTGTTCCTTTCATCTGTCCAGCCCAGGGCCACAGACACCTGCAGTCCCATATGGAGGAATCCTGTTGTGGAGTACCATAATGAAAAGACTGCTGTCCAAACTCCAGTGCCCTGTATCCCGAGGTGGCATGGGTCAGGCCACATGTAAGACCAGGGTGCTTGTTACAGTGAGATACTATTAATGGTACATACTGTTACCGCAGCTATATTTGATCTGTTTTACACTGTCCAATATTATCCATTAGAAGGCAATGCGATGTGATTTATTCCATTTCTACATAAACACATCAACCTCAGATTCTCTGCCACCTCTAAATTGCCTTGCAACTTCTGTATTCTACATGACCACGTGATATCATGACCCACTTTAAATGAATACGTTTAAAAAAATAATTCAGCATATCAATGATATATATCTTTTTTATTTTAATTAGTTTGCTTTGATTTGATTTAGAAAGATGGAAAGCTTTATCTCAGGAATTGAAATGTGTTCATGAGCTGTACATGTGTGGGTGGGTACATGACCTCCGTATGCAGGAAGTTCAAGCGGTAACAATTTTTAGTTTTTCATTCAACCATGGATGTAGAACGAAGAGGGTATGTTATTATGTCTATTGTTAATGTACTAACTTATGTTAAGTAGAACTTTTCACATTTGCTTTAGGCTAGATTTCAGTCTGATGTTCCGTCATATAGCAGATGATGATTTAATTTTCGAAATGACTAGCATTACACGATTTCATCATAACCACAGGATTTGTAAGCAAATTTAAGTTTCAACACTTGTAGAGTTTTGACTGTCTTGCACATTTTGTGGTTAAGCATTAACACATTGAAGTTAAGGTTTAGGACAGTTTCGTTTGGAGTCTACTTTGCATTGGGTACGATATCCGCCATTATGACTCAGCAATGAACATGTGTTTTTTTACCTGTAACAGTCCCACCCATGACTGGATTGAGGGTCATCAGAGGAAACTTGAACATTTAATTGTGAAAGGTAGGCCTGTTTTATTTTTTTTTATACATGATAACTTATTTATTTAAAAAAAAATTGCACTCCAGATATCTTTTATTTCTATACTTTTTCATACTGCCACTCTATGTATCATGTACCGTGTATCTGTCTTTTGTGTACTTTCGTTGTGGCATTTTGTACCTGCCCTGTGTTTTTTTTGTTGTAGCTGCTTGACAAAGAAATGTCCCCCTGGGGGATCAATAAAGTATCTATCTATCTATCTAAATTACAGCTGGGCAGTTGGCAGGACCCACCAGGTATCTAATAGATAAAACAATAATTGTTTTCTTGATTTGGAATGTTATTCAAATTTTATTTCATTTAATTTCATCAGATTATGTCACTGTCAAAAAATCCGCTATTGTATGCAGAAGAGAATGTGTTCAAGCCGATGTATGTTTCTACATTTTCCAGAACTGCTGATGACATGATTAACTTGAGTTACCTGTTGGCTGGGGGAAGCTATGGCGCATACCAGTTCAACAACACTTGTGTTCTAGACTCCATTTTGGCTGGAATTCATGTTCTTGCCCAAATGTATCCCCAAATTCGAGATTTGTTCACGAGGGATAACAAAATCAATGCGGTTATACGTTTCCTAGACTGCGCCAAGGTCAATGAGGCAAAGGCACTGTGGCTAATTAACTTGAGCCTTCGTAAGGAAGAAAACCTTATTCAAAATGAATTTGTAGATATCAGGGGCTATGTTAGAGACCACTTGACAAACTTCACTGAGCTGGTATGTGCCAGCTTCGACTATGATGACGCGCAATCCAGCTCTACACCATGTGACACAGTCTTCAACAACATATTGAGGTAATTCTTCATTAGGTGTGCTTGCTTACATACTCATTCAGTGGTGATTTTAGCATGTAAATCTTTGTGGGGTAAACTCCCCACAAATATTTTTTAGGTGCATGCCAACAAAGCCACTAAACAATACATTAATTGCACTATAATGGTGACAACAAACTGTGAGGGCCTACATAAATGATGTAATATGCCAGGGAGATGGTTAGGGCTCCCAAGTGGCGCAGTGGTCTAAGGCACTGCATCTCCATGCTAGAGGCGTCACTACAGACAACCTAGTTCGAATCCAGACTGTATCACAACCGGCCGTGATTGGGGCGCACCATTTGCAGAGCATCGTCCGAGTTTGACCGGTGTAGTCATTGTAAATAAGAATTTGTTCTTAACTGACTTGCCTAGTTAAATAAAGGTTAAATACAAAAAAATAAAGCTGTCCCAACACCTTACCAATGCTACACCTGGCTTTCAGCAGAGCCTTGTCTGGCAGCGAAACAGTGATATGGCTGACTTGCTTAAACAAATGTGGTTTTTACTGAAAATTGAGATGTACAAACTATGGCATAAGGGGACGACAAGCGGATAAGAGGCAATCCGTAATTTTGATTGACATTAATGAGCGCGCTAGGACGGACGTAGTCAATATAACTATTTGTTCAGCACTTTTGAAATGTACAGCGACAGAATTCAGAACATGGGCCGTTCTTACAGTATTCTCCCTGTACACCAAGTCAGAACCGTAGTATAAATAAAGGGGACATATAAGCAGACAATGAAAGCTCTTACAATATTCGATGATGACATTTCCCTAAAACAGGCTAAAGGCTAAATGTGCACCACCAAGTCAGAACAGTAGGTTAAGTTATGAGGGGAAAAGGGAGCAAACTATTAAGGTGAGGCACATGGGTTACTAACAGCTTAAAACACACGGTTGTGTTTGGGAGTTGTTTTGAACGCCGCAGAAGTCATACTGGATTGACAGGATGGCCAATGTATTCAAACTTTTCTGACGCATGGCGTTACCCCCTTTTTCCCATTGGTAAGAAGCAGTGCCGCTTGGCAGTGTCGTGTTTCAGAGGACGCATGGCTCTCAACCGTCGCCTCTCACGAGTCCATAGGGGAGTTGCAGCGATGGGACAAGACTGTAACTACCAATTGGTTATCACAAAAAGGGGTAAAAATGTAAAAAGATTCACTAACCAAACATGAAAAGATTCAAAAACTATTTTTGATAGCGTTTATACTTTTTGAACTATAATAATATTTAATTAAATGAGCTCCCAATGCATTTCAAGGACCATAGACTTGAATGGTAAAGCTATCAACTCCAAACCAACGTTGACCACAACCACAAAACTACTGTCAACAACCACACAACTACTGACCACAACCAAACGACTACTGATCCACACAACTACTCACCACAACTACTGCTCTGCTCTGCATTACCTCTGGTCTAGCTCTGGTCCTGGGCATAGCTAGTAGCTAGCTAGCTCTGGTCCGCACTAGCTCTGGTCTGCACTAACTAGCTCTGGTCCAGGGTGTAAATAGTTGTTAGCTACCTCTGGTCCCCATTAGCATTGATTTAGCTCTGGTCCAGGGTGTAGCTAGTAGCTAGCTAGCTCTGGTCCATACTAGCATTGTTCTAGCTCTGGTCCGCACTAACTCTGGTTCAGGGCGTAGCTAGCTCTGGTCTGCACTAGCTCTGGTACAGGGCCTAGCATTGGTCTAGCTCTGGTCCAGGGCATACAGATTGACTGGACTTAGATTTCTTCAATAACATTTTATGCTAGAATTGACCACAGTCACTTCTAATACCACAACTATTTCATTAACTACTACTACTGCCACAGTCCCCACTACTACCACCACCACCACCACCACCACTACAACCACCACCACCACTACCACCACCACCACCACTACAACCACCATAACAAACACATTTAGCATCTCCTGGCTTCCACACAAAAAGTCTAATAAATCCATGTAATATAGCCTACACCTTCACAATATAGCCATTATTTATTTTAGACCGGTCGAAAGAATGATGATATGAAGAAAATGTAGTCTATCACAGAAGAAAAGAATAGCATACCCTTGTTGTCTTGATGTGGCAATGCCAAATGGCTGTGGGCTACACTAGTTAATTTAGCAGGCAAGATTTGCTTATAATTCCGTGGCATAATTCTGAGTGGCGCAGCGGTCTAAGGCACTGCATCTCAGTGCTAGAGGCGTCACTACAGACCCTGGTTCAATTCCAGGCTGTATCACATTCCGGTCGTGATTGGGAGTCCCATAGGGCGGTGCACAATTGGCCCAGCGTCGTCCGGGTTTGGCTGGGGTGAATAAGAATTTGTTCTTAACTGACTTGCCTATTTAAATAAAGGTTAAATAAATTTAAAAAATAGTATGAAGAACACAATTGAATAAAGCTGAATAAAATATAAATAGATTTGAGGGAATGTGAACATGCGGCTATTCTGTGTTGAGCGGTTAACAAAGAAACAGGTACTCCTACAGTATATGCTTAATTTAGAGTTATTCATGTAACTTTAGTTGTGATACAAACGTTGGGCTTTATGTTTACATTTGTAATACATTGTAAGGCTGCATAATAAGACTAATGATGGTTTTGAAAAATGAGCTCTGCTTTTTTGCGCAGGCTGTACACACTCCAATAGTCTCTCATTCACAATTTGACAAGCACTTGATAATGCCCCACGGTAGCATCCCCTTTGTGGCTGTAATGCACCCTAAAAAAATCCAGGCCTTTTGCGGCCCATTGTGTCCTTCTCCCTGAGTGTGCTGCACAATCACGTGATCGGGTCTTTCTCACAGGCTACAAGTGAAGACAGACGCATTGGGTACGCAACTGACCACATCCTTATCCAATTCCGAGGTGCATATTGAAGATATTGGAAAAACTGTCCACATCTTACTTTTCGTCAGCCAACAAGATGAGTAGGCCTAACGAACAGCAAAAGCACTAGACTATGTCAATCTACTATCCCCCATTGACCTATTCTATTCTGTGCGATAAATAAATATTCCAAACAGTTGTGGGATGTGATAGATCCCATATGAATACAACCAAGTGATAATATATCATTCACAAGTGATAGGCTAATATTGTCAGCCATCAGACTATTCTTGGTTTAATCTTGTCTTTACATATACTAAATAATATATGTGCGAAATTTGTTTTGATTTAGAATGAACCATTATCTCAAAAGTGGCAGAAGGAAAAAATACATGTAATCTATATACTTAAATAGTGAATGGAGGACGCTTTTCCCTGTGGTTAATTTTCATGCCAGCCAGGTAGACTATACTCCTGTTCTAAAACGAAGCAATGTGCTGAATATTAGGAAAGTTGATCAATTAATATAGTATGCCTAGCCTATAGAAAGCTGATGGGATCCTCGTCTTTTTTATTAGTGGCCATCACTCTGTTTTCTCCCACAATTGCATCGCCTATAGAAATGTTGTGCAACATGAGCTCATGGGCTCTCATGAAGGAAGTGTTTAATTAGATTTTCAAATGCATTTGCATTGATGTCAGAGTGATTAGAGGGACAATAGAGTGCTGAGTACCAGACAGTTAGCAAGTTTGGTAGGCTACTAATGACCATCAGCAACATCAGAGCTTGGAGAAGCCTAATTACCATGATTAAACGGTCATCTAGAGTTTGACTGCCTTCATTACTCGTGACCACCGGTGTGGCGGTAATACGGTCACCACAACTACTGACCACAACCACTGCTCTGGTCTGCACTACACTGCACTGCATCTCACTCTGGTCTAGGGTGTAAATAGTACCTAGCTACCTCTGGTCTGCACTAGCTGTGGTCTAGCTCTGGTCCAGGATGTAGCTAGTAACTTGCTAGCTCTGGTCCACACTTGCATTAGGTTAGCTCTGGTCCGGACTAACTCTGGTCCAGGGCGTACCTAGTGCACTAGCTCTGGTCCAGGGCATACCATTAGTCTAGCTCTGGTCCGCATTAACTAGTTCTGGTCCAGGGCGTACAGACGGACTCAACTTAGATTTATTCAGTAAAGTAAATACATACATACATACATACATACATACATACATACATACATACATACATACATACATACATACATACATACATACATACATACATACATACAGTGGGGAGAACAAGTATTTGATACACTGCCGATTTTGCAGGTTTTCCTACTTACAAAGCATGTAGAGGTCTGTAAGTTTTATCATAGGTACACTTCAACTGTGAGAGACGGAATCTAAAACAAAAATCCAGAAAATCACATGTATGATTTTTAAATAATGAATTTGCATTTTATTGCATGACATAAGTATTTGATCACCTACCAACCAGTAAGAATTCCGGCTCTCACAGACCTGTTCGTTTTTCTTTAAGAAGCCCTCCTGTTCTCCACTCATTACCTGTATTAACTGCACCTGTTTGAACTCGTTACCTGTATAAAAGACACCTGTCCACACACTCAATCAAACAGACTCCAACCTCTCCACAATGGCCAAGACCAGAGAGCTGTGTAAGGACATCAGGGATAAAATTGTAGACCTGCACAAGGCTGGGATGGGCTACAGGACAATAGGCAAGCAGCTTGGTGAGAAGGCAACAACTGTTGGCGCAATTATTAGAAAATGGAAGAAGTTCAAGATGACGGTCAATCTCCCTCGGTCTGGGGCATCATGCAAGATCTCACCTCGTGGGGCATCAATGATCATGAGGAAGGTGAGGGATCAGCCCAGAACTACACGGCAGGACCTGGTCAATGACCTGAAGAGAGCTGGGACCACAGTCTCAAAGAAAACCATTAGTAACACACTACGCCGTCATGGATTAAAATCCTGCAGCGCACGCAAGGTCTCCCTGCTCAAGCCAGCGCATGTCCAGGCCCGTCTGAAGTTTGCCAATGACCATCTGGATGATCCAGAGGAGGAATGGGAGAAGGTCATGTGGTCTGATGAGACAAAAATTGAACTTTTTGGTCTAAACTCCACTCGCCGTGTTTGGAGGAAGAAGAAGGATGAGTACAACCCCAAGAACACCATCCCAACCGTGAAGCATGGAGGTGGAAACATCATTCTTTGGGGATGCTTTTCTGCAAAGGGGACAGGACGACTGCACCGTATTGAGGGGAGGATGGATGGGGCCATGTATTGCGAGATCTTGGCCAACAACCTCCTTCCCTCAGTAAGAGCATTGAAGATGGGTCGTGGCTGGGTCTTCCAGCATGACAACGACCCGAAACACACAGCCAGGGCAACTAAGGAGTGGCTCCGTAAGAAGCATCTCAAGGTCCTGGAGTGGCCTAGCCAGTCTCCAGACCTGAACCCAATAGAAAATCTTTGGAGGGAGCTGAAAGTCCGTATTGCCCAGCGACAGACCCGAAACCAGAAGGATCTGTATGGAGGAGTGGGCCAAAATCCCTGCTGCAGTGTGTGCAAACCTGGTCAAGAACTACAGGAAACGTATGATCTCTGTAATTGCAAACAAAGGTTTCTGTACCAGATATTAAGTTCTGCTTTTCTGATGTATCAAATACTTATGTAATGCAATAAAATGCAAATGAATTACTTAAAAATCATACAATGTGATTTTCTGGATTTTTGTTTTAGATTCCGTCACTCACAGTTGAAGAGTACCTATGATAAAAATTACAGACTTCTACATGCTTTGTAAGTGGGAGAACCTGCAAAATCGGCAGTGTATCAAATACTTGTTCTCCCCACTGTACATACATACATACATACATACATACATACATACATACATACATACATACATACATACATACATACATACATACATACATACATACATACATACATACATACATGTGGGGCAAAAAAGTATTTAGTCAGCCACCAATTGTGCAAGTTCTCCCACTTAAAAATATGAGAGAGGCCTGTAATTTATCACAGGTACACTTCAACTATGAGAGACAAAATGAGAAAAAAAAATCCAGAAAATCACATTGTAGGATTTTTTATGAATTTATTTGCAAATTATGGTGGAAAATAAGTATTTGGTCACCTTCAAACAAGCAAGATTTCTGGCTCTCAAAGACCTGTAACTTCTTTAAGAGGCTCCTCTGTCCTCCACTCGTTACCTGTATTAATGGCACCTGTTTGAACTTGTTATCAGTATAAAAGACACCTGTCCACAACCTCAAACAGTCACACTCCAAACTCCACTATGGCCAAGACCAAAGAGCTGTCAAAGGACACCAGAAACAAAATTGTAGAACTGCACCAGGCTGGGAAGACTGAATCTGCAATAGGTAAGCAGCTTGGTGTGAAGAAATCAACTGTGGGAGCAATTATTAGGAAATGGAAGACATACAAGACCACTGATAATCTCCCTCGATCTGGGGCTCCACGCAAGATCTCACCCCGTGGGGTCAAAATGATCACAAGAACGGTGAGCAAAAATCGCAGAACCAAACGGGGGGACCTAGTGAATGACCTGCAGAGAGCTGGGACCAAAGTAACAAAGGCTACCATCAGTAACACACTACGCCGCCAGGGACTCAAATCCTGCAGTGCCAGACGTGTCCCCCTGCTTAAGCCAGTACATGTCCAGGCCCATCTGAAGTTGGCTAGAGAGCATTTGGATGATCCAGAAGAGGATTGGGAGAATGTCATATGGTCAGATGAAACCAAAATATAACTTTTTGGTAAAAACTCAACTCGTCGTGTTTGGAGGAGAAAGAATGCTGAGTTGCATCCAAAGAACACCATACCTACTGTGAAGCATGGGGGTGGAAACATCATGCTTTGGGGCTGTTTTTCTGCAAAGGGACCAGGACGACTGATCCGTGTAAAGGAAAGAATGAATGGGGCCATGTATCGTGAGATTTTAAGTGAAAACCTCCTTCCATCAGCAAGGGCATTGAAGATGAAACGTGGCTGGGTCTTTCAGCATGACAATGATCCCAAACACACCGCCCGGGCAACGAAGGAGTGGCTTCGTAAGAAGCATTTCAAGGTCCTGGAGTGGCCTAGCCAGTCTCCAGATCTCAACCCCATAGAAAATCTTTGGAGGGAGTTGAAAGTCCGTGTTGCCCAGCGACAGCCCCGAAACATCACTGCTCTAGAGGAGATCTGCATGGAGGAATGGGCCAAAATACCAGCAGCAGTGTGTGAAAACCTTGTGAAGACTTACAGAAAATGTTTGACCTCTGTCATTGCCAATAAAGGGTATATAACAAAGTATTGAGATAAACTTTTGTTATTGACCAAATACTTATTTTCCACCATAATTTGCAAATAAATTCATTAAAAATCCTACAATGTGATTTTCTGGATTTTTTTTTCTAATTTTGTCTCTCATAGTTGAAGTGTACCTATGATGACAATTACAGGCCTCTCTCATCGTTTTAAGTGGGAGAACTTGCACAATTGGTGGCTGACTAAATACTTTTTTGCCCCACTGTACATACATACAGTTGAAGTCGAAAGTTTACATACACTTAGGTTGAAGTCATTAAAACTCATTTTACAACCACTCCACAGATTTCCTGTTAACAAACTATAGTTCTAGCAAGTCGGTTAGGACATCTACTTTGTAGACAATTCCAGAAAATGATGTCATGGCTTTAGAAGCTTCTGATAGGCTAATTGACATAATTTGAGTCAATTGGAGGTGTACCTGTGGATGTATTTCAGGGCCCACCTTCAAACTCAGTGCTTCTTTCCTCGACATACATCATGGGAAAATCAAAAGAAATCAGCCAAGACCTCATGAGAGCCAGTTTCATCATAGTGTTTGATGGTTTTTGCGACTGCACTTGAAGAAACGTTCAAAGTTCTTGACATTTTCTGGATTGACTGAACTTCATGTCTTAAAGTAATGATGGACTGACATTTCTCTTTGCTTATTTGAGCTGTTCTTGCCATAATATGGACTTGATCTTTTAGCAGATAGGGCTATCTTCTGTATACCACACCTACCTTGTCACAACACAACTGATTGGCTCAAACGCATTAAGAAGGAAAGAAATTCCCCAAATTAACAAGGCACACCTGTTAATTGAAATGCATTCCAGGTGACTACCTCATGAGGCTGGTTGAGAGAATGCCAAGAGTGTGCAAAGCTGTCAAGGCAAATGGTGGCTACGTTGAAGAATCTTAAATATAAAATATATTTCAATTTTTTGGTTACTACATGATTCCATATGTGTTTTGATGTCTTCACTATTATTCTACAATGTAGAAAAGTTAAAATAAAGAAAAACCCTTGAATGAGTGTGTTCAAACTTTTGACTTACTGTATACTGTATATACAGGTATGTGTTTAAAATATATATATTTACAGTATATACTGATTGGTTTTCTGATCCCCCCAATTTTTTTTTAAAGGTATCGGTGACCAAACGGGTGGGGAACAGTGTATAAAAAGTGCACACAACAGATGTGTGCAAACGGGTGGGGAACAGTGTATAAAAAGTGTTTAGCTTGTCTGTGAAGATTAAGATAGCTGTCGTTGCCACCATTGTCTGTTCTTTCCTGCAAGTTTCTACACAGAGGAGTTTCTGCAAATAGTACAAACAGGATGCCACATACTGCGGTCGCACCTGGCTCTTATCTGTACGCCCAGACTTATGACTAAGTCACGCAAGACAAGCCTGCATCAGCAAAAAAAAAACACTAACATAAAACAAATGTAAAACAGCATAGTATGTCTAAATTCATTTTCCCACTACAGAACATATAGTACACTATGAAATGACCAAAAACATTGTTAATGTTTTTAATGATCTCTTTAAAATATGTTTTATAGGAAGTTTGAGGATTACGGTGATGTAAAACTCTTGGGCACTTTTCGTCATGACCCCAAACTCATCCTAGTAGACATTGATGACCAAATGAGTATCCTACCTCCCCTCTCCATCACTGATGATTATGAAAGGTACTAACTATACTGTATATACTGGTTCAAGTCAGCCCTTATGATTTTTCTCAGCTAGATTGATCTACTGACCTAGACTAGTCTGTATTATGTGATATTATTTCAGAAGAACTACAGTACTTTAATATTTAAGGACCACAATGCAGGTTCAATTGATATAACCCACCGGCCTCAATATTTTAGGACTTACGAGCTCCAGTTCCTCCTGATGGGACAGAGTACAGCCCTGTCCAACCACAACGTCCTGTTCCTGTGCACTCCACTGACTGGCAGATGGATGATATATGACAACATGAAAACACCACTGGTCCAGGACATTGGTGTGAGTGAACTACAGAGAGCTACAGAGAGGGACGAGTATGTTGCCTACCTTGCAGCTTATGTGAAGAAAGAACAATAGTAAGGCTTCTACGGCATTCTAATCTCTCTCTCCTAATCTCTAGATTTTAACGAGATATGAGTTCTGTGTTTCCGAGATCCTATCCCAACTTCAAGTATTACATCAATGTTTTCTGAGATCCGAGGACGTACCTACATTGTTTATGCCATACTTTATACACTGAGTGTACAAAACAAAAAAGCGCTAAGTCTAGGTCCATAAGACTACTTAACAGCTTCTACCCCCAAGTCATAAGACTGAACGGCTAAACAAATGGCGATACGTACACAGACTATTTACATTGAACCCCCTCCCCCTTTTTTAAAAAACTCTGCAGCTACTTGCTGTTTATTATCTATGCATAGTCACTTTACCCGTACCTACATGTACACATTACCTCAAACCTCGACTAACCTGTACCCCCGCATATAGCCTCGTTACTGTTATTGGGTCATTTGTTGTATACATTTTTTTTACTTTAGTTTATTTAGTAAATATTTTCTTAACTCATATTTTACCCATACTATGCAATGTCTTTTTATAGCTTTTTTTTTGCACTCCAGATATCTTGTATTTCTATACTTTTTCATACTGCCGCTCTATCTATCTATCTATCTATCTACCTATCTATCTATCTATTTTTATTAACTGCATTGTTGGTTAAGGGCTTGTAAGTAAGCATTTCACTGTATGGTCTACAACTGGATTTGATTTTGATTTGAAATTCCTTTAAACAGGGTATGGTAGTAAGTGCTAGGTGCACCGGTTTGAGTGTGTCAAGAACTGCAACGCTGCTGGGTTTTTCACGCTCAACAGTTTCCCGTGTGTATCAAGAATGGTCCACCACCCAAAGGAGTTCCAACCAACTTGACGCATTGGAGTCAACATGGGCCAGTATCCCTGTGGAATTCTTTAAACACCTTGTAAAGTCCATGCCCTGACGAATTGAGGCTGTTCTGAGGGCAAAGGGGGGTGCAACTCAATGTTTTGTACACTCAGTGTAATATTTTATATAATAATTTATTATATACAGGATATGGTCCTTTGTAGCTCAGTTGGTAGAGCATGGCACTTGTAGCGCCAGGGTAAAGTGTTTGATCCTGGGACACCCGTTCTGCCAGCCAAAGCACATATCCTTATAGGTCCCCAAAGCACACACATCCCTGGGTCGCTCGTCTTTTCAGTTCGCTGCAGCTAGCAACTGGAACGAGCTGCAACAAACACTCAAGCTAGACAGTTTTATCTCAATCTGTTCATTCAAAGACTCAATCATGGACACTCTTACTGACAGTTGTTGGCTGCTTTGCGTGATGTATTGTTATCTCTACCTTCTTGCCCTTTGTGGTGTTGTCTGTGCCCAGTGATGTTTGTACCATGTTTTGTGGTGCTGCCATGTTGTGTTGCTACCATGTTGTTGTCATGTTACGTTGCTACCATGCTGTGTTGTCATGTGTTGCTGCCATGCTATGTTGTTGTCTTGGGTCTCTCTTTAGGTAGTGTTGTCTCTCTTGTCGTGTCGTGTGTTTGCTTCAATATTCTGTGAAATATTTATATTTATTTATATACAGCGGGTGAAATAAGTATTGAACACGTCACCATTTTTCTCAGTAAATATATTTCCAAAGGTGCTATTGACATTAAATTTTCACCAGATGTTCAATACTTTTTCCCTGTGTCATTTCACATTATTACACATAACTTTCTGAACTTATTTGTTTTGGTTTCTTTGGAAATATATTTACTGAGAAAAATGGTGACGTGTTCAATACCTATTTCACCCGCTGTATATATACACACAGATGTTTACATACAGTTTACAACCACTCCACAGATTTCATGTTAACAAACTATAGTTTTGGCAAGTCGATTAGGACGTCTACTTTGTGCATGACACAAGTAATTCTTCCAACAATTGTTTACAGACAGATTATTTCACTTATAATTTCCTATATCACATATCCAGTGGGTCAGAATTAAACATACACCAACTTGACTGTGCCTTTAAACAGCTTGGAAAATTCCAGAAAATGATGTCATGGCTTTAGAAGCTTCTGATAGGCTAATTGAACTAATTTGAGTCAATTGGAGGTGTACCTGTGGATGTATTTCAAGGCCTACCTTCAAATTCAGTGCCTCTTTGTGCGCGACATCATGGGAAAATCTAAAGAAATCAGCCAAGACCTCAGAAAATAAATTGTAGACCTCCACAAGTCTGGTTCATCCTTGGGAGCAATCCCCCCACCCGTCTGATCTCTGTCACCCTCTCAATCCCCCCACCCGTCAAATTCCAGTCCCCCCCCCCCCCCTTGCACTTACGTCCTTCAAACATGTAAACAACCATTCCATAACCGAGCTGCTCTATCTGCGCTCATTTATATAGTAAATTAATGATCTAAATGTAAAAACTATGTTGATTTCACAGGTTGAAAAATTTACTGAAAGGAACTATATATTGTAACTTCTTTGGGGGGGTTTCGTACCGGCTTGCTGGTTGGAACAATGGAACGGAAAATAGCCAACCCCTGATTCACATAGTTATTCACATAACACATCTACCCCCCCCCAAAAAAATTTCATTATTGTAAAATTTTCTAGAAACCTTTTAAAAACTTTGTAAGTATGAAGGAGGTTGTGTAGATCGGTAGAAAAATAAACATTAAATGTGTCAACATTTAAAATGCAACAATATGTGAAATCTATAATTATTCATAGCACTGTAGGTTGGAATTATGCACCCGAGTTGTTTTGAATAAATATGGTTAACTACACCATTCTTTGGCTGTCTGTCTTGTTCTCTGTTTGGCTGATTTATCTGTCATTCTCATCTCTTGGCTGGTTCGTTATTCTGGTTTTGAGGACATCTGCTGGTGTACCCATGGTAGCAGAAACCAGACCAGAACATGTGCTGGGTGGAGAGAAGGATTTCAGAACTTGAATTATAGAATATATTCTGTGAAATATAATTTAGTTTAGTTTAGTTATCTTTACATCTCTTTGTCCTATACTTTTAACCCATGGCAAAGGCTGTTGTCTTGTAGCAGGGTATTTCTCAGTACAAAGTGCTTGACGGTGTCATATGTTGTGAGATCTAATAAACATTTTTGAGAGCAATTAAGTCTTTACATATTATAGACAGTACATTTTCCACTTTTGCCTTTTCTCATTTCATATGTATATACTGCATTCTATTCTACTGTATTTTATTTAAGGCCACTCTGAAATTTCTCGTCCTAATATTTATATTTTTCTTAAATCCATTATTTTACTTTTAGATTTGTGTGTATTGTTGTTCGATATTAATGCACTGTTGGAGCTAGGAACACAGCCAGTTCGCTACACCCGCAGTAACGTCTGCTAAATATGTGTATGTGACCAATACAATTTGAACATGATAGAAACATAACCAATAGCAATATACAGTACGTTCCATTTACAGTGTGGTTTGACTGAGTACATTTATGGCTGCTTCTCAGCATGAAATGATGGTGTCTTTTCCACTGGTGTTAACATGACTGGAAGCAGTGTCATTTTACCACATTTGTCTCTCCGTCTTATGTCACTTCAGTCTCTGACCATTTCCCTAAACCTCCAGTAGGTGTCGGAAGTCTCTCAAAAATCACCTGCCAGAAATGTTTTCCCTGTTTCTAGGGAGTTCTAATGATTATGCTCAGTGGTTACAGTAATCTTGAGAAGAGACTATATTCATGTCACAGTAATTTAGTGAGCTTTCAATAATCGACACCTTTGAGACTTTCAATTATACTTACATATGCATATCTTCTAATGAAATCCCACGTAATCCTGCTGAGTCTGACATCTGATCTCACCTGCTCTGTGCTGCGTACATAAACAGCACAGGTTCTTCTCATAAGCTCAGTGGTAAACCTGTCTCTTATCATAGCACCTGTAGATACACATTTCAGATACAGGATTTCATGAGTATGTGTGTGTTGTGTACATGTGCACATGCATCAGTGTGTGTGTTCATATCTCACTGTGTGTGTGTGTCCATGACAGACACCAGGAAGACCAGGTTGACCGTTGAAGAGCTGCAACAGATGCCCTATGTGAAGTGGTGTATCCTGGAGGCCATCCGGCTTCATGCCCCTGGAGCCATCACACGCAGGGTGGTCTGACTTCTCAGGATACAGGTGGGCCCCCTGACCCCAGATACACTGGAACAAGCCTCTCCAAGCGTCTACATCCCCTCAAAGTCAACTCTTAATTTCCTCTCCATAAAGTGTGTACATTCTTCTCTTCACGAACTACGTAATTCCACCAGGGGACTTGTTAATGGTGTCTCTTTACTGGGCCCATCGGAAACCACAGTACTTCCTAGAACCGGAGGAGTTCAAATCTGTAAATACTGTACCTACCATGTTTACCTTAAATGAAATGTGATATTTACCTAATGAAGAAGGGAATACTCTCAAGTCAATCTTTAAACTTGGTGGGTCACTATAAAAACATGGAAAGGGAGTGAGTTGGATATTTTATGGCAAACCCAAACCCTCCCTTCACACACAGGAGTTGTTGCTATAGTTTGTCTCTTGCATTTTTCATGCCTGTGTCTGTGTCTGGCCTCTATTTTATTAGTCTCCCATGAGAGCCGGGCCGGGGTGCATCAGCTCAGGCCTCCGACACGAGTTCTAATGTAAAATGAATGACACACTTTGCGCTGCGGAGGGTCATTTGCGCCTGTAGTCATTCCATTAGTTTGGTCTGCAAGTGTCACATTTTGCCGGAGAGGAGAGCCTGAGCCTAATTAGGAAAGACCTCCCGAAGTCTGCCTTGGATTCATTTATTTCCAACTCTCTCTTTCCCCTCCTTGTCTCTTTTGGCCTCACCCTTTCCTAATCCCCTCCAACTCACAAGGCAGGCAATACGCTGGACCTAATCTTTACTAGAAGCTGTTTGCCTATTAATCCCACTGCAACCCCCTCTAGGTTTCTGATCACTACTTTTTATTGTCTGTCTCCCTTTCCTCCAACCCTAGCCACTCAAACCCTTCCTAGATGGTCATGTTTCGTCGCAATCTTCGCTCTCTGTCCCACTACTCTCTTCACGTCTATCCTTTCATCTCTCCCTTCTGCTAAATCCTTCTCCCTCCGGTCTCTTGATTCTACCTCTTCCACCCTACTCTCCTCCCTTTTCGCATCCTATGACTCGCACTGTCCCCTTTCCTCCCTGCTGGCTCGGCCCTACCCTCCTGCTCTGTGGCCGAGTGACTCATTGCGAGCTTACAGAACAGGGATGCGGACAGCTGAGCGAGAACTTTTGGACAACTAATCTTCCTTTCACTACCTCATTACCTTTTCTTCCTCTGTAGTTGCTGCTAAATCCATTTTCTATCACTCTACATTTCAAGATTCTGCCTCTAACCCTAAGAAACTATTTTCTATAGTCTCCTCCCTCCTTAAATTCTCCCCTCCTCAAGAAACCAACACTTGACTCATCTGATGTCAACTATAGACCTGTATGCCTTCCTTTTCTTTCCAAAACACTTGCGCGTGCGAGATAACGAGAAAGTTGATCAATCTTCTTGACCCTAACCGGTCCGGCTTCAAGAAAGGTCACTCCACCAAGACTGCTCTTCTCTGTGTCACGGAGGCTCTCCACACTGTCAAAGCTGACTATCTCTCCTCTGTTTTCATCCTCCTGTTTTCATCCTACAACATCAGATCCTCCTCTCCACTCTCTCAGGACTGGCCCTCTCAGGTGCTGCACACTCTTGGATTACATCAAACCTGGCAGGCCGCTCCTACCAGGTGACTTGGAGAGGATCTGTGTCTGCACCACGTACTCTCACTACTGGTGTCCCCCAGGGCTCAGTTCTATGCCCTCTCCCCTTCTCTCTATACACCAAGTCACTTGGCTCCGTCATATCCTTACACGGTCTCTCCTATCATTGCTATGCGGATAACACTCAACTATTTTTCTCCTTCTACCCTTCTGACATGCCTCTCTGCTTGCCTGGTAGATATCTCAGCTTGGATGTCAGCCCACCATCTGAACCTCAACCTCGACAAGACGGAGCTGCTCTTCCTTCCAGGGAAGGCCTGCCCACTCAATGGTTTCTCCATCATGGTTGACAACTCCAGTGTAGGTCTCCCAGAGTGCAAAGAACCTTGGCGTGACCCTGGACAACACCCTGTCGTTCTCTAGTGACACGCTCCTGCAGGTTCATGCTCTATAACATCCGTAGAGTACGACCGTACCTCTCACAACACTTGCACTTGTCATCTCCCGTCTAGACTACTGCAACTCGCTGTTAGCTGGGCTCCCTGCTTGTGCTATCAAATCCCTGTAAGTTTTCCAGAACACTGCAGCCCTCCTGGTTTTCAACCTCCCCAAGTGATCCCATATCACCCTGCTCCTCCACACACTCCACTGGCTTCCAGTTGAAGCTCGCATCCACTACAAGACCATGGTGCTTGTCTATGGAGCCGCACACTCTAGGAGCTCAGATGCAATAATTTAATAACTGTCTTCATCAGCTTGTCTGTCGAAACGTTGGTTATTAGGTTATTAAAATTATTGCATCAGAGCTCCTAGAGTGTGCGGCTCTCCTTTTCTTTTTCAAGTGTTACACTCCGCTGGCCAGCACCTCACCTAAACAGGTGTGTGTTTCTTTTGCCTCTAGCTTGTCTTCGGAGCACCAAGAGGAACTGTCCCTCCCTACGTTCTGCCACCTTTGGTCTCTTGTTCCTCCTTTACTACGGGAGGACAGCTCCCACTCTGCCCAGTCCAAGCTCTTCTCTGTCCTGGCACCCTAATGGTGGAACCAGCTTCCCCTTAAGCTAGTACAGCAGAGTTCCTGCCCATCTTCCGAAAGCAACTAACACCCTACCTCACTAAAGAGTTTCTTAAATAAATCATGTCCAATCAATTGAATTTACCACAGGTGGACTCCAGGTTGCAGAAACATCTCAAGGATGATCAATGATCACTTGGGCTCCCAAGTGGCGCAGTGGTCTAAGACACAGCATCTCAGTGCTAGAGGCGTCACTACAGACAACCTGGTTCGAATCCAGACTGTATCACAACTGGCCGTGTTTGGGAGTCCCATAGGGCTGCGCACTATTGGCTTAGCATCATCCGAGTTTGGCCGGTGTAGGCAGTCATTGTAAATAAGAATGTGTTCTTAACTGACTTGCCTAGTTAAATAAAGGTTAAATACATTTTACTTATTTAAGGTATTGCTGTTTTGATTTTTTTATACATTTTCTAAATAAATGTAAAACCAGTTTCTTCTTCGTCATTATGGTGTATTGTGTGTAGATTGATAAGGAAGAACATTTATTTAATATATTTTAGAATAAGGCTGTAACGTAACAAAATGTGGAAGGGGTCTGAATAATTTCACAATGCACTGTACTTTAAGGAAAAGTGTACTTACTATGCCTGTGATTTTAATGCACTAACTGTAAGGATAAGAGCGTCTGCTAAATGACTAAAATGTCACTGAGCGTCTCTCACTCGCTCTTCTATCTTAAAAACAGACTAAATATTTCACGCACCATAAATCTGCTGCAGTATACATGGACTTTCTAAGTTTGAGAGCATTGGTAAATTATGCTATTTCTCCTCATGCTGCACCAGTGAGGGAACTTGAAAACCAAGGCACGTATTTTGCCACTTGACATTTTCCGGAGAGAACTTTATTTCTGTTTCTGTGACATGGCAGAATAGGTCAAGGGGCTGGGTTGTGAGGCACATTCAATATCACAAGAGGTAAACTGCAGCAATGGATAGACTGCAGGCGATATAGTGAGTCAAGCCTTTCATAGCTTTCAGTGAGGTTGGTATGTTTTGTTATGAAAAGGGTTGAGTGAAAATATATGGCTGTGGACCATAATTCTAAGTAATGACAGCTAACTCCAGGTTAGAAACAGTAGCCTTTCTGATGTATTGCCTTATGATGCGCAATTGGTGGCACTTTAGAGCATGACTTTCAATCTTTAAGTACCGCATGGTTTGAAATGACCGGTTGAAATCCATTCACTGCTCTCCAGGTAAAATGAAAACATTCAAAGCAATCCAAGCTTCCCTGTTAATGTGATTTTAAAATAGTATAGGTCTGCCTTAAGCCCTTTGCTACGATATACAGTACCAGTCAAAAGTTTGGACACCTACTCATTCAAGGGTTTTGTCTGACTATTTTCTACATTATAGAATAATAGTGAAGACATATAACACTATGAAATAACACATGTAGTAAAAAGTGTTAAACAAATCAAAATATATTTTTAGATTCTTCAAGTAGCCACTCTTGGCCTTGATGACACCTTTGCACACTCTTGGCATTCTCTCAACCAGCTTCACCTGCAATGCTTTATCAACAGTCTTGAAGGAGTTCCCACATATGCTGAGCACTTGTTGGCTGCTTTTCCTTCTCACTGCGGTCCAACTCTCAAGTTAGTTGAGGTCGGGTGATTATGGAGGCCAGGTGAACTGATGAGGAATTATATAAAGCCATGCATTCGATATGATACCCTTACAATGTTAAAGGGAACAGTAACAAATTATATTACTGGTCTTTCCAAATAAAATCCTTGAGAGTATGGTCCGATGATTCTACTGCAGCTTCTTGGAGAGGCCTAGAGGAAGCACTTGTTGCACTGCATACTTACAGTATCAAGGTAAAAACAGCATTCAAAAAATGTGGTTCAATTATTTCCAACTCACTACAAGTATGGTGCTACGCTGAGAAACATATAGGCAACACCAAGAAGTTCTGTGATTCTTCTCCTATATGGCATAACCATAACCTGCGGACAAACAAAAAGCCTTTTGTGTACCATTGTGTGCATACCTTCTGAGACATGTATAATGATAAGGGACTAATACCTTTCCAGGACCTTAAACAAATGTATTCACTTCCAGGCTTTTCATGGTTTCTTTACCTACACTTAAGATCTTCGTTAAAAGCTTATGGTGTACCATGGGATGCCCCGTTAACATCCCACACAATGCTTACATGGATAGACCTTTCAATAACTTATAAAATGGTCTCTGCCACTGATGATTGCCTGCTGTCTGTTAAATGCTCTACATATGGTGTCACTCTAGTATGGAACCGTGAAATGAGGGATTTGGGCACGACCTGAACTGGGATACCATTTTGGAAAATGTATTTGTTTACCTCCAAAAACCCAGCACACCAGCTTATAAATAGAAGTTAGGCAACCCCATTTAGACATTTTAAGATGAAGCTGCTTCCTACTCCAATATGCGATGGATGCAGTTGGAACGCTAATGCACATGTTTTGGGAAGGTTCTGCTCTGGTCACGTTTCAGATTTCCTTACAAAAATGATGGGTTTCCCTGTGAACAAAGATCCACCTTTATTTTTGTTGAATGATGACTTCATTTGTATTACAACTGGTTCAGAAAATAACAATTTATGCGGGGTTAACAGCAGCAAAAAAGGTTATCTTTAGTGCTTGGATTACCTCTACAATCCTCTCGCCTCAAACATGGTTATCATATTTTCAAGATATTGTTCGTATAGAGGAATCAGTGGCCGTGATAAATACAGTTGATGCATGGGATGTATTATGCAAATATCTATCAGATATCAACAAGCAATGGACCTACATGGTAAGGCAGTAGAATGTGTAATGTATAAACTTAACATCCTTTCTGTAAATGTCATATTGTGCTCTCAAATAATTGACTCCTGGCAGTATGTAAATAGTTGTATCGTATGTTAGTGTTGTCACGTCGGCTAGTATTTGTAACGTGATCCTGCCTTGTGTGTTGTACATTGTGAAATAAAAATAAAATGTTGATCACAAAAAAAAAACAAGGCACACCTGTTAATTGAAATGCATTCCATGAGTGTGCAGAGTCATCGAGGCAAAGGGTGGCTACTTTGAAGAATCTCAAAAATAAAATATATTTTGATTTGTTTAACACTTTTTTGGTTACTAGGTGATGTGTTATTTCATAGTTTACTCTGCAGAACATTTTTTTTAAATTAAAATAAACCCTGAAATGAGTAGATGTGTCCAAACTTTTGACTGGTATTGTATATATAAAGCTGATGTTTTTTCTAAAATAAAATCTCTTCACTCTTCCCACAGGAACGATGGGAGAAAGCGGATTTATTAAAGAATGTCTTGGAAGTGCTCGTGGCATTTGGAAGAGGCCGAAACCAGTGCCCATGAAGGTTAGAAAAACAGATATTATGTTTTTGTCTTCAGAACACACACTAGAGTAGCTACTACAACACTGCTAGTATCTCTTCTATGAATCACTTGTCTGTTCACATCCAGCTAAGTAGTACTCAATCAGACACTGGCTTTTTCATTAGCATTTACATTTGTAAGGCATCAGATTGAATATGGCTTCAACGTTTTATTTTGGGGGTTTGCATTGAAAGCTATTTGTGAAGATCAAGTTGTTTACAGTAATTGAGCTGATCGATGAGCATGGCATAGAATAGTCTGGTCTGGTGATGCCTTTTAAAGGGCATGCTATCCTCTGTCTCCCCTCAGTCTCCCCTCTGGGAGTCTGCTTTTAAAATGTCATCCCTCCAGGCCATTAGAAGCAACAGTTGGAACAGGAACTGGCTAGACTGAACACAGTGTAATCACACACAACATATGAGTTACTTTCACGAGACAATAGCTGATGAGGAAGTTAGAGAAAGTTAAATAACTTCTCCCAATTGCAAAATGTTTTTTTTCTCAGTGAAACTGTTCAATGGTTTTAAATCATGTTAGTCCAACATGCTTGAAATTAAGTCAATGTCATACAAATCCTCCTAGCCAGTGCTTCAAATTGACATCTCAACACTTGAGTGCCTTTCAGCTTTCTGAATGAGGAGTATTGCCAATATCAACACAGAGCACAGGCATATTGTCTGGGTACTATGGCTTAGCCTGTCCTGCAGCCTCCTATTGTGTCCGTGTGCCTCTGGGGAGGTGACTGGCTCTGGGTTTGTATTGTTCATATGGCTGTGCCGCGTTGTTGTGTCTAAATGTCAACCCTCTGGGGGCCTGGCTGGGACATCGGCAGTAAACCCAGAGGACAGACCGGCCGGGGGTGGCGTGACGTTAGCAGGGTAAAGATCAGGACGTGGGGAGACATTCAGCAAAATCAAAGACACAGGGTTGGAGTAGACTTGGACTGACCTTTGAACCCCTTCCCTAGGACACACAGACACACCTACACAATGCATATTTAGACACACTGAAAAGAAAGGAAATTACTGGTATATGTAATGAACTATCTTCTGTCCTTGAGTATTTGCCTCTGTATTAACTCAAACAAAAAAAGTATGATTTGTCAGTTGCACTGAAGTCAGGCTACAAAGTTAGGCTTAGCCTTAGCTGTAGCCTAATAGCACTGACTCACCACTGAGTCATTGTCATGCTGGAGCTAGCATCCTGCATCTCAGTGGTTAATGCACACAGGAAGCTGCTGAAATGTTCACTTAGCCTGGGTACAGCGGCAGGAGGGAGGGGAGGGAGAGGCACAGAAATAACTCTGGGGAACGTGCCCTGCATGACACCCCCATATTTCATTATCCCTCTCCGCCAGTCTAATTTGATACTGATTATTTTATGAGATTGGACTTGTGCCTGCGTCACTGACACAATGCCCCGGTATGACTCACAGCAGTCACAGGGTGCTACTGAAGCAGTCTTCAAGGTTATTATCACTGATAAAGACCAACACAGCTGACAACCCACTGCTGCCACTGATGCTTCTGTCCCTTCTCTTTCTCTCTTTCATGCTGTTTCCCATTTTCCCAACCTTCTTTTCCTGTTCTCTTTATGCATGTCCCTTAACCCCAGTTTGATTTTTCTCTCTCACTTTCAATCTCTCTTTCTCACTCTGTAGTCGGAGTATTTTAGCGGTGTATGTAAATGCAAGGGGAGGTAGAATGCCACGTTAGAATCGAACAAGAGCACCAGTCCCGTACACCTTTCATTTAGATAGATAGGTACTTTATTGCTCCCCCGGGGGGGAAATTTCATTGTCAAGCAGCTACAACAAAAACACAAGACAGATACACGGTACATGATACATAGAGCGGCAGTATGAAAAAGTATAGAAATACAAGATATCTGGAGTGCAAAAAAAAGCTATAAAAGGACATTGCATAGTATGAGTGGTTGGCTGAATATGTACACTATACATTGGTGGATGTTGGATGGTTAACTATGCTATACAGGTCGATGGCAGAGAAATACTTCAGTAGCTAAAAATGCGTATGATATGAGCGAGGGTAATAATAGTTTACTTAATAGACAGACTGGGTCAATTAACAGGTAAGTGAAAATTTTGCATGGTTAAATTAGCTGTACAGTTAGGTATACAGTTATATTTACAGATAAGTGTATACTTGCATGGTTACATTAACTGTACAGGTAAATGACAGGAAGAGATACTTTAATAGCTAAATGTGTGTATGATATCATTTGGGGTAATAATAGTAATTCCCTTAAAATACAGTCCTTAGTGCGCAGGGTTTAATTACAGACAACTGCACTTATTGCACATTCGATATACTAAAAGCAATGAGAAAAGGTGCAACTGGCAGGATACTAATATGCATTCCTGAGTGAATGCCTACGTCCAATAATTACTTACAATATTGCATGTGATATAATATAACAACTGTACATGAGTATGTATATACAGACCTGTATGAATAAATAGGTCCTGAGTGGATGAGTGCTGACGGACCACCTCTCTTCTTGTTGTGACAGCTCTGGAGCAGCAGGGAATGGAACCTCCATGGTGTCTAACCTGCTGAAATGCTAACAATGACAGTGTCTCAAAGGATTGTCTCTCAGTAAGAGGGACAGATCAAAAGGATGACTGGATCCTATCACATTACCTTGAGTGTCTGTTACTCTCTCTGTGTCTGAGCTTACTATGTTTATTAAATGCGTTTGTTATGTTAGTATGAAATCACTGTTTGTTGTTTGGAGAAATGAACATGTTAATAACGTGTTTTCTTAATTGTATCAACAGGTGGTAGGCCATATTGTTTGTTGATTTTCTTCAGGTATGTTTCCACGCTCATGGACTTGTTGCCTAAACCTGTACGTTTGGAGACAGTTTCTCATTTTATGAGACTTTGAAAACATAAATGAGTTTGAATACCAATACTGAAGTCTCTGAAGTCAAACACAGTAGTGTACCAATACCTCATACCTATACTTGTCTCCTCTCCCCAGAGCAATCTCCATGTGGTAGGGACCCAGCAGCCTGCCACATGAGGGGGCTGTGCTCTACAATCCTGCCCAAAGAAAAAAAACAGAAAAAGGGATGGTTTTAATAATGGAGCTACTTTCAGGAAGTTATTCATTTAAAATAAATGTAAAAAGAGCTCAGTAAAAAAGTTATATATAAAATTATACTACTTCTGAAAATGCAGGAGATGGTGGAACGGTCTTCAAATGAATTGGCCTTAAGATGATTAAGTAATTTCTCCTTCCTTTATTTCTCCTTTTCACCCCTCCAAGAGTGGTTCTGACCCAATATACCTTCCTGCCCGGTTCAACCCCTGATTATGTATTTTTACAGACATTGACCAGTATTTTCTGATGTAATAGAATATTAGAGTATCTGTATTATGCAATAGATTCTGATCCACGCAGAATATTAACTGCACACGGCATAAGTATGAAACTCACGTATTGGCTTAATGCACTGCGTTATTGCTGTGTATCCTACATACTATCAAATGGCAACATTATGGCATCATACCTCACTTTATGAATAAAGTCTGGAGGTTTCTTTGTTCAATATTGCTTTGCCTATAATAAAGGCAATCCTATAACTGGTATAACAGATATTTTTTACACCATTGGATGTAGGCTAAAGTTTTTCTGTTCTTTCTAGTATAGACCATCTCAGGCCCAGCCTACACTTAAATGCTGAAATGAACAAACTATTCTGAAATGTGCTGTGTGTATTGATGTAATTATATTAGGCCTACAAAGGGATTTATATCGATCAGCCCCTGAGATTGTCAGTGATGGCCATTAGTGGACAGTGGTCTATTGTAATAGTTATGGATCCGCCAGGTCACAAGTTTAGACTTGTTTACAAGAGGAAAGATGCCTACCTAATGAAATAGTCCTATTGATGTGTGAAAACAACGAGTGAAGTAAGACGTTGATTAGATTAAAAAGTTAGGCTACTGGACAAACACTTGAATGTTTGTCCCTCACAAAAGAGATTTCTAACTTCAATTGTCTTTTCCTGGTTAAATACATTTTAGCCTGTCTTCAAATGCAGTGACAGTCTGCTTATGCAGTTCAAAATGGTGATGAATCATTACCTATAGTATAGGCCTAGGATAGCCTATAATAAATGCATGGCAGCTGTTTCAAATGTCAGTGTTCAATTATCAAAAACGCTCATATCACTTATGAGTGACACCAATCATTTGCTTACCTTAACAAATAAGTTTAGTGCTCTGGCATCTGATTGTCAAATATCCACTGCTTAGAGTCACATTATTTGCGTAGACTATCATGACTGCAGTAAATGCCATAAGACACGTTTGATTTGATTCAGTACGAAGCCAGCAAACACCAGCCTGCAAGTGCGCGCGATAGAAAACCTTGGCGTTCATTTGTAAATTTATTCAGACCCTCCGCTCCGGAGTAGCCTAGACTATTGGTCAAAGAATGCCCCCTGTGGACATAGCTGTATTTCATTACTGGGTAACACAAATATAATTTGGATGCAGCAAGCCAGTCATTGGTGAGTCAAACTGTCTGCAAAAACGTCAAGAGATTATCGGGTCGCAGCTGGAATGCAAGGTTGATTCACGAAGACGAGTTAGGAGGTAGAGACAACGCTGAAGGCACACCAGTCGGACCGATACACGCTGCACATACAGGTAGAGAGAGGCGATGGCGGTTTTCGCAGATCGCGTTTCTGTGGAAAATTGACAGTGATGCAAACAAGTGTCGCTTGAATTGTATTGAAGCTGTGGGGCGTGGATAGTGTAAAGTCAGCGGGTGAGAAGGTGCTCTAACTTGGGGGTTTTGTTAGCGATGGAACTGTGCTGTCCTCCAAAATTGGCTGCTTTTAGGATAACGTAGGCTATGCTATATAATATTTCATAAATACACATCTGTTTAGTTTAGCCTTCAATTTATGTTACTTGGCAAGTTTAGAGGTGCTGTAACTTATTTTCCTCAATTTAACCCCTAGGATGCTTTAGTGACATTGACTGTTTCTGAGACTGAAATAGCAGCTGTCAATGCAACCTTTAAACATGATCGACAGCCACTCTTTTGTAACATTGCAGGCAAAATGGGTGTTTTGGTTAATTGGCGAATATTGCCGCAATTGAAAGTAAAGTTTAAAAACCTCCACATACAACACCCGTTCTGCCAGTCACATTCTGTTGAAGGTCCCCAAAGCACACACATCCCTGGGTCGCTCGTCTTTTCAGTTCGCTGCAGCTAGCGACTGGAACGAGCTGCAACAAACACTCAAACTGGACAGTTTTATCTCAATCTCTTCATTCAAAGACTCAATCATGGACACTCTTACTGACAGTTGTGGCTGCTTTGTGTGATGTATTGTCTTTGTGCTGTTGTCTGTGCCCAATAATGTTTGTACCATGTTTTGTTCTGCTACCATGCTGTGTTGTCATGTGTTGCTGCCTTGCTATGTTGTTGTATTAGGTATCTCTTTTGGTAGTGTTGTTTTGTCTCTCTTGTCGTGATGTGTGTTTGGTCCTATATTTATATTTTATATATTTGTATTTTTAATCCCAGCCCCCGTCCCCGCAGGAGGTCTTTTGCCTTTTGGTAGGCCGTCATTGTAAATAATGCTCTTAACTGACTTGCCTAAAGGTTAAATAAAACATTAATACAATAAATAAAAATTAGCCTACTTGTCTATTCATATTTAATTATGAGTATTATTCAATGTTCTACAGCCTACATGAAAAGTACATGTAGCCAATAGATGTAGCCTATTAATAGTTTGTATCCGACCTGAGTTAGGCTGTCAGGTGTGAGGTATGATTCGGCAGTGGTTGACTTGGACCGAAATAGGTACCGGTACTCATTCTGGGTGCCGGTAACGTTACTGTTTATATTTAGGTGCAGAAGCTCCACACTACTTTTGAACTAATACTCTATAAGAGCAATAGGAACTTGTATAAAATGTGAAGTGCTGGTAGGCTACTCAAGTCAAGCACAGCGTTCGGGTGTTTCGCTCTTCCCGATGAGAAAGTTGTGGTGTTCTGACAGCAAAAGAGCGGTCGCACCAGACATTTTCCCTCTGACATCAACAGGTTGCTATTGGTTAAACCTCTGCAGATATGACTCATTGAAAGTCTGAATAAGTATGTCTGTCTCATATTGTTGCTTTCCTGTGGGGCGTGGATGAGATATTCCTGATCCAACTGTTGCAGACAGTCAGTAACTGGTTGGTTTGCGGAAGCAAGATTTAGTAATTACTGTGGTTGGTATAAAGCCTGCCGTTTCAATGTTTGTGTTCCATACTGTCATAACATTCAGTAATCAATATTGCATGGCACTTATTATAGATAACATTTTAACTACTGTAGTCTACATTTTTGCACATTGATATGATGGTATGTTAGTGACTTCTTTCATCATGTGGCAAAGGTTATCATTATCAAGCCATATGATGCTGGCTGCATCACCACCACTACTATCCATCTCTCTGTCTGTGCTCAGATAAGCATGTGTTTACCATTCAGCCATGAGGTCAGTGAAATGGAACTATTGACAATTGAAATATTCCACAATGGGCCAATCAATATAATGATTTTATTTATTTAGTTATTTCGAATGTTCCTTGCCGCTTGGTTAGCATTCGTTAGTTTGTAGAACAGTAATTTGATGGTCAATTGATTGTGGTGCATTGATTGCATTCATAATGAGGTATAATTTACATTTAAGTCTTGCTTATCATTCAGATTATTTGAAAACTACAGCGCTTAATGTATTCAATGTATTCAACAAGCATACAGGTGACAGACAGACAGACAGACTGACTGACTGAGAGCACATCAAAGGCTGACTCACAGTTCTGAACGCATGAATGGAATACTGTGTCTGATTCATTCTGTTCTCTAGGCCTGTTCCACCCTGACTGTCAAACACAGACCCGTATCTTCTTCAGCGGAGACAGACGGCAGATAAAAATGGCTGTGTGTGTGTGAGCAAAAGAGAGCGCATCCGTGTGTGTGCGAGCGAGAGGGAGCATCCGTGTGTGTGTGTGTGTGTGTGTGTGTGTTTGCATGCGAGCGAGGTGAGAGAGACCATCCGTGCATGTGTGTGTGTGTGCAAGAGCATTGTGTGTGTGTGTGTGTGTGTGTGTGTGTGCAAGAGCATTGTGTGTGTGTGTGCGCATGCTCTTGTTTTGGCTCACTAATAGCCTTGTCTCAGACCACCGGGCACACTGCGGATAATGAAATGAAATGGGGCCCTGCCGGTCTGGAACGCTTACATTTTATCAAGTACCCCAGCGATCTGTGCATTTCATTAGTGCTGCAGCTATTTATAGCAGCGTTTACACAGGCCAGGAATTAGCTAGACAGCCACTATCTATAGCCCTTTGTGTGTGTGTGTGTGTGTGACAGGTGATGGGCTATTAATCCTAAAATAGCCATGTGTGAGCATGAGGCTGCCGGTGACAGTTGGACTGGACATGTCGGGGTGTATTAATGACAGGAAACTGTGACATGAGGCTGCCGGTGACAGTTGGACTGGACATGTCGGGGTGTATTAATGACAGGAAACTGTGACATGAGGCTGCCGGTGACAGTTGGACTGGACATGTCGGGGTGTATTAATGACGGGAAACTGTGACATGAGGCTGCTGGTGACAGTTGGACTGGACATGTCGGGGTGTATTAATGACGGGAAACTGTGACATGAGGCTGCCGGTGACAGTTGGACTGGACATGTCGGGGTGTATTAATGACGGGAAACTGTGACATGAGGCTGCTGGTGACAGTTGGACTGGACATGTCGGGGTGTATTAATGACGGGAAACTGTGACATGAGGCTGCCGGTGACAGTTGGACTGGACATGTCGGGGTGTATTAATGACGGGAAACTGTGACAAGCCCCTTGTTCCTCCTCTTCTCCTTCTCACCTCCACCTCCCTCTCTCCTCCCTTCCTCTATCCTCCACTTTTTTTCTCTGTTCTACACCTCTACTCCACCTCTCTCCATCCTCTATTCTACCCTCTCACCCTCCAATTCTCCTCTCCTCTTTTCTACCACATCCCCCTCCACTTCTCTCCTCCTTCCATCCCCACTCATTCCCCCATTACACCTCTGTGGGATCACCCATCCTAATCCCATCACCTAATCTTTTGGCTGAGTATTAGTGACCTGGGCCAGAGATTAACATCTGTTGGCTGAGGTTTGGAGAGGTAAACACTCTCTCTCTCTTTGCTCTCACTCTCTCTCTTGAGCTGACTCTTTCTTTGTCTCCATCTCTCTTCCTGACTCTCTTTCTCTCTCTGTCTGTCTCTCTGTGTTGTTGTTTTTAATTTCCTGTGTAGTGTTCTAGAATACATCAGTAGCTGTGAGAGGAGAGAGAAAAATACTATAACCAGTCTGATTAATCAGATCGCCATTTAATCTGAATCATGTCAGGTTTAGATATATGGGAACATATAGCTGAGTAAGACTTGAGGGAGGGAGAGTTGGGGGTACAGGGGTTCAGAACCAAGATGATGTCATAGTAAAACAACCTGGAAGGTTAAGCCGCACAACACATTTGTTAGTCTAGTACATGAGCTTGAGATGCAAATCAACAGTGCAGGACTAGCTGTGTGTTATTTAACTGAGTGAGTGTGAGCTTCATATTTTGTAACATCAGTGATCAGTTGGCCTTCCCAATGAACCTGTCCACTTCTTCACCCTTGAAGCCATCATTACTCCCTGCAAGAAGCCATCACAGCTCACCCTCATCTCGCTCTCTCGCGCTCTCTCTATCTCTCTCTGTCTCTAGCCATGAAGGGGGATCATTTATTTTCCAACCTGAGAAAAGCCACGTTCTACCAGCGGGTCTACCTACTGGGAGGAGAGGAGCTGCTGGTGCTGCAAAGCACTGTGGGAGTTTCCACGCTGGGTGACAGCTTCCACCAGATCACTGACTTCAACGACCTGCCCACCTCTCTATTTGCCTGCAACGTGGACCAGTCCGTGTTTGAGGAGCAGGATGGCAAGGTAAGGTCAAACCACTTTCTTCTTCTCTATGGGGGGGAAGAGTTGCACAATGTCCCCTTGCTATTTTCACTTAGGCCTAATTTGTTCTCATTTGGCAACCCATCTGAGGAAAAGTGTGATTCAAGGTGATGAAATTGTAAAGGTCACATTGACCTTGTTTGTCCTCCTGGTCCATGCTTCTGCCACAGATCTTGTTATCTACCGCGTTAATGTTTTCCTGGTGCTGTATTTGTGTGTTGTTGCCCTTTGGTCCCCATTGTAATGAATGAATTAATTCAGAACATATTGATTCATCACACGGTCCCGTGTGACTCAGTAAGTAGCGCATGGCGCTTGCAGAGCGTCTGCTAAATGACTAAAATGGAAAAATGTCAGTGGGGGTTTATATTCGGAATAAATTAAATACGTGTCTTATTGAGGGCAATTTGTTCTTGACAAACAAACATAGCAAATATCTCTCTGACCTACTGTACCCTTCTCTGTGGATGCCTGGCTGCCATTTTCTCCATTTATCTGGTCTGCTGATGGGTATCATATCTCCCTGGCTGTCCTCATAAACCGCCATTACCAGGGCTCGGCCTGTCAGGCCTGTTATGTCATCCAGTTCCCAGCTAAAGGTCAGAACAAGAGCAGCCATTCTGATGGGTGCTGGTTGTCCACTGTTCTGTAGCACTTGCTATACATTCTTCTGATCGCCAACTTGGCAGGCAGATATTTGTGGCTGAGGTCAATGGTTGTCTTGAGTGTCAACACATATTATAGACCTCACCCTTGTACATGAACTGACATATTTCTTGTTGTTTGTGAGATTAAAATAAAAAATCCAGTCGCTCTGCTTTTCCACTGAATATGGACATGCTTTCTCATCCAGAACTCTTGGCCTCACTGTGTCCTGTTGTGGTCTGTGTGGGCCCCTCAGTGCTCTTGTGTCTGGAGCAGAGGTCATGTGAACAGACCAGAGGAACTGTGCTAGACTGGCCTTTCTTCCCCAGTCAACAGTCTCAGCCCCTGCCCATGTCCCAACCCCCGCTCCATCCTCTTACCCTGCCCTAACCCCAGCTCCATACCCTATACCCCAGCCCCAACCTCCCGGTCGATGTGAATGGAGGCATGCTCGGCCCTCCGTTTCCTGTAATCCACGATAAACTCCTTTGTCTTGCTGAGGTTGATGTACTGGCACCACACTGCCAGGTCTCTGACCTCCTCCCTGTAGGCTGTCTCATCGGTGATCAGGACTACCACTGCCGTGTTGTCGGTATGAACTTAATGATGGTCTTGGAGTCATGCGCGGCCACGCAGTCGTGGGTGGACAGGGAGTAGAGGAGGGAACTAAGCACGCACCCCTGAGGGGCCCCCCCTGTTGAGTGTCAGCGTGGCAGATGTGTTGTTGCCTACCCTCACCACCTGTTGACAGCCAGACAATAAGTCCAGGATCCAGTTGCACAGGGAGGTGTTTAAACCCAGGGTCCTTACCTTAGTGATGAACTTGGAGGGCACTATGGTGTTGAACGCTGAGCTCTAGTGAATGAACATCATTCTCGCGTAGGTGTTCCTTTTGTCCAGGTTGGAAAGGGAAGTGTGGAGTGCAATAGAGATTGTGTCATCTGTGGATCTGTTGGCATGGGTATGCGAATTGGAGTGGGTCCAGGGTGTCTGGGATGATTGTGTTGATGTGAGCCAGTCAAAGCATTTCATGGCTACATATGTGTTCTATGGGGTGATAATAATTTAGACAGGTTACCTTGCCGTTCTTGGGCACATGGTAGTCTGCTTGAAACATGTAGGTAAGGGAGAGGTTGAAAATGTAATGCTCTGAGTACATGTCCTGGTAATCCATCTCAACCTGCAGCATACGCTTCATGAGACTACTTCCGTATTGAGCGTGTCACTGGTACTTCCTGTTTGAGTTTTTGCTTGTTAGCTTAAATCGGGAGGATAGAGTAATAAGAATGGCGCTGGAGGGAATAACAACCGCTATACGGGCTAGTGACCAACTGTGCCGTTTTGTGTGTTTGTTTGCGCTTATACCTTACCTTTTTTTGTACATACTGCTTCTGCCATCGTTTCCCATGAAAACAACATTAAAACAGCATCACTAACCTCGATTTGGATGAGGATCGACATAACACACGCATGCACGCCTGGACACAGTTGTTAGACTGGGTTGGGATGATATAGGATAGGATGGGCTGTCTGTTAGAGAGGAGACGGGAGGGATGAGAAGCAAAGACGGGGGTGAGGAAAGGAAAATTAGAAGAAATGATATTAGGTCTAAGGAGTGGAGAGAGGAAGAGGAGGCTAGAAGTTGATATAGGAGGAGGAAAACAAGGATGCATTCGGCTGACATGACTTGAGTGACGCCAATATGCATAAAAATTAACATGTGCTGCCATGACAACCAGTATAAACATCACCATTACATTTCCCTCTATAATGAGCCATTCCGAACCGAAAACAGCAGCCTGACATGGAGGCACCACTCAGTACCTCTGCTTCTGCTGACTGATCTACAAGGATGAAATCAGTCCTACAGCACCTGGATGTTTCCCTGTCTGTTTTTCTTCCTGATTTGCCTCCCCGTCAAATCGCTTGACCCTTGTTTGCACGGCGAGTGAAGCGTAGTTTCTGTGAGCCAGAATCAATTTAAGTTTCTGTGATAAGATCACCTTGTTGGAAAGCCCTAGAGTAATGAATCATGACTATTTATAGCTGCTCAGTGTTACTAGTTTGTCTCTAGTAATAGTTCAGTTTGTCTGGGGAGTGGGGATGGAAAATCAGTCAGTTCTAAAGCCCCAGTGGACTGCAATGGAATTTGGAGTGTCATTGTTGGCCCTCTTAGATACAAGTTCTAACTACATGATTTACCTCTAAATGTACTCTCAGTTGAGGCTCCAGACTGTTTCCAGGACCAGAGGTTAGACACAGCCACTTGTAGAGCTTAAGGCTGTTTAAACAAGAGCACCTCCAAGACTAATACTAAATTACTGTAAGGATGGAATCCCTGGTTCCATTTGTGTGCCTCAGACTTTTTCCTCTTGTCCCTCTCTTCTGCTCAGGGTCTGTTTACAATCAATAGTATTGATCGTCAGCTTGGAAATGTCGAGGTACAGCGGAGGAGTCTGTGCATGATTCATAACCAGTGCGATGGGGGACTGACTGACATGGAATTGCAGCTGACAGTGAAGCCAGATTGCAGTTGACAGGGAGAGTTCATGAGACTTTCTTTGTCCTTTTAAAAGCTGCAACACGTTCCCGAGGAGAATGTTACTGCGTCGTTCCACAAAATTGCATCCCTTTGATATTTTAAGTAAAAATGTTGCACAATTTTTAAAATGAATAAAGATAAAGTGCGAAAATGTAGCATTTTGACATGTCCCTCTGGGCATCGTCAGTGACCTCTAGGAAGATTGTAACCAACTTAACCCCAACATTTCTTCAAAGTTTTCATCATTGTAAAGCCCTAGCTATTTTATTGTTTTGAAAAAGTAATTTCTGAAGATTATTATTATTTATTTTTTATTTTTCATGTTATTAGTGAATCATTTTAGGGAGAAAAATAAAAACAACCTGTTCCTCATTTAAGGGTC
This sequence comes from Thymallus thymallus, assembly GCA_023634145.1. Lineage (NCBI taxonomy): Eukaryota > Metazoa > Chordata > Actinopteri > Salmoniformes > Salmonidae > Thymallus > Thymallus thymallus. The sequence goes on along the minus strand of CM042411.1, from coordinate 4,881,596 downwards.
AACCCTGTTACGTGAACTGAACTCTCATTTTAATATGGTGAAACTATTCCTGTTTTAAATATTTTTTTCAAAAGAAACATTTTCATCCTCCTCCTCATCAACATCCAATAGTCAATTCATAGTATTAAAGCAGGTGAGCTGGTTCTACTCTTTTTGTCCATTTTCTGGTGTTTTGTGGTGGAAAACTGAGCAGGTCGAGCATAACACATCAACCATGTTAACCCATAGATAGACAAGCTATATACAGCCATGTGAAAAAGTAACCCTGGAAAGCTCTCTTCTTTTTTCTTTTTTTTTTTTTTTTTTACATATTTTGGACAGATGGATATGTAATCTTCACTTCAACATGATTGACAGATAAAGGTTACCCAATTTAACAAATCACACACAAAAATTGAAAATGTTATGCAATTAAAATAAACAAAAATGTATTTTCCTTATGGGGAAAAAGTTAGAACACCCCTACCTTTACCATCACATACAATGGCTAAAATTAGAATTAGGTACCAAAACAAGTGCAAATGATTAGAAAACATTAGAGAGAAACTTAGGAGGGTCCAGCCTTCCATAAAGATAAGAAAATTGGTCTGGTTTGATCTAAACCATATGGGTGTGTGGTAACACATTATTCAAAGATCAAAAGACCTACCCGAGGCCCTCAGAAGAAATATTATTGATGCCCATGAGTCTGGGAGGGGTTACAAATCCATTTCCAAGCAATTCGAAGTATATCATTCCCACTGTCTGACGAAAATTCCAGACCACTGGCAAACTACCTAGGCCAGGTCGTCCCACCAAAGTCAGCCCAAGAGCTGTTATCTACAGGCCTCTCTTGCCACAATCAATGGGAGGTCAGGAAGGAAGAAGCCTCTGCTCTCAAAAAATAATATCAAGACACAACTGACTTTTGCCAGACAACACCTGGGTAAAGTCAGTTGTCTTGATATTATTTTTTGAGAGCAGAGGCTTCTTCCTTCCTGACCTCCCATGTAGGCCAGGTTTGTGCAGTCTCTTTCTGACAGTGTACCCATGCAATTCGACATTGATTGTGGCAAGAGAGGCCTGTAGATCCCTTGATGTTACCCTGGGGTTCTTAGAGACTTCTATGAGCATCTTTCAGTCAGCTTTGGCTGACTTTGGTGGGATGACCTGTCCTAGGTAGTTTGCCAGTGGTCTGGAATTTTCGTCGGACAGTAGAATGATGTACTTCAAATTGCTTGTAAATGGATTTGTAATCCCTCCCAGACTCATGGGCATCAATAATCTTTCTTCTTAGGGCCTCGGATAGGTCTTTTGATCTTTGAATGACTGTTTATACACCTTAGCCAAATACATTTAAACTCAGTTTTTCACAATTACTGACATGTCATCCTAGTAAAAATTCCCTGGTCTTAGGTCAGTTAGGATCACTACTTTATTTAAATAATGTGAAATGTCAGAATAATAGTAGAGAGAATGATTTATTTCAGCTTTTATTTCTTTCATCACATTCCTAGTGGGTCAGAAGTTTACATACTCAATTAGTATTTGGTAGCATTGCATATACAGCGAGTGAAATAAGTATTGAACACGTCACCATTTTTCTCAGAAAATATATTTCCAAAGGTGCTATTGACATAATTTTCATCAGATGTTGGTAACAACCCAAGTAACCCATACATACAAAGAAACCAAATCAAATAAGTTCAGAAATTAAGTTATGTGTAATAATGTGAAATGACACGGAAAAAGTATTGAACACACTTACTGATATTTATTTAATACTTTGTACAAATGTTGGTAATGACAGCTTCAAGACGCCTCCTGTATGGAGAAACTAGTCGCATGCATTGCTCTGGTGTGATTTTGGCCCATTCTTCCACACAAACAGTCTTCAAATCTTCTATGAATCTTGATCTTCAGTTCTTTCCATAGATTTTCAATGGGATTTAAGTCAGGTGATTGGCTGGGCCATTCTAGCAGCTTTATTTTCTTTCTTTGAAACCAATTGAGAGTTTCCTTGGCTGTGTGTTTGGGATCATTGTCTTGCTGAAATGTCCACCCTCGTTTCATCTTCATCATCCTGGTAGATGGCAGCAGATTTTTGTCACAAATGTCTTGGTAAATTTGCCCATTCATCCTTCCTTCAATTATGTGAAGTTTGCCAGTACCATTTGCTGAAAAGCAGCCCCACACCATGATGTTCCCACCTCCAAACTTCACTGTTGGTATGGTGTTTTTAGGGTGATGTGCAGTGCCATTTCTCCTCCAAACATGGTGTGTATTATGACATCCAAACAGTTCAATTTTGCTCTCATCTGACCACACTATATTCTCCCAGTATTTCACTGGCTTTTCCAAATGTTGTGCAGCAAACTTTAAACGAGCTTCAACATGTTTTTTTTTCAGCAATGGAGTCTTGCGTGGTGAGCGTGCATACAGGCCATGGCGGTGGAGTGCATTACTTACTGTTTTCTTTGAGACAACAGTACCTGCTAATTGCAGGTCTTTTTGAAGCTCTCCACAAGTGGTCCTTGGCTCTTGGACAACTCTTCTGATTATTCTTTTCACTCCTCTGTCAGAAATTTTGTATACAGTTGATGTCTGAAGTTTACATACACTTAGGTTGTCATTAAAGTCATTAAAACACATTGTTCAACCACTCCACAGATTTCATGTTAACAGACTATAGTTTTGTCAAGTCGGTTAGGACTTCTACTTTGTGCATGACACAAGTCATTCTTCCAACAATTGTTTACAGATTATTTCACTTATAATTCACTATATTACAATTCCAGTGAGTCAGACGTTTACATACACTAAGTTGACTGTTCCTTTAAACATCTTGGAAAATTCCAGAAAATTATGTCATGGCTTTAGAAGCTTCTGATAGACTAATTGACATAATTTGAGTCAATTGGAGGTTTACCTCTGGATGTATTTCAAGGCCTCTTTGCCCGACATCATGGGAAAATCAAAAGAAATCACCCAAGACCTCAGAAAATAAATTGTAGAGTCTGGTTCATCCTTCGGAGCAATTTCCAAACGCCTGAAGGTACCACGTTCATCTGTACAAACAATAGTAAGCAAGTATAAACACCATGGGACCACGCAGCCGTTAAACTGCTCAGGAAGGAGACACGTTCTGTCTCCTAGAGATTAACGTACTTTGGTGTGAAAAGTGCAAATCAATCCCAGAACAACAGCAAAGGATCTTGTGAAGATGCTGGAGGAAACAGACACAAAATTATCTATATCCACAGTAAAACGAGTCCTATATCAACATAACCTGAAAGGTCTCTCAGCAAGGAAGAAGCCACTGGACATGCGCTGGCTTGAGCAGAGGGACCTTGCGTGCGCTGCAGGATTTTAATCCATGACGGCGTAGTGTGTTACTAATGGTTTTCTTTGAGACTGTGGTCCCAGCTCTCTTCAGGTCATTGACCAGGTCCTGCCGTGTAGTTCTGGGTTGATCCCTCACCTTCCTCATGATCATTGATGCCCCACAAGGTGAGATCTTGCATGGTGCCCCAGACCGAGGGAGATTGACCGTCATCTTGAACTTCTCCCGTTTTCTAATAATTGCGCCAACAGTTGTTGCCTTCTCACCAAGCTGCTTGCCTATTGTCCTGTAGCCCATCCCAGCCTTGTGCAGGTCTACAATTTTATCCCTGATGTCCTTACACAGCTCTCTGGTCTTGGCCATTGTGGAGAGGTTGGAGTCTGTTTGAGTGTGTGGACAAGTGTCTTTTATACAGGTAACGAGTTCAAACAGGTGCAGTCAATACAGGTAATGAGTGGAGAACAGGAGGGCTTCTTAAAGAAAAACTAACAGGTCTGGTTGGTAGGTGATCAAATACTTATGTCATGCAATAAAATGCAAATTAATTTTTGTTTTAGATTCCGTCTCTCACAGTTGAAGTGTACCTATGATAAAAATTACAGACCTCTACATGCTTTGTAAGTAGGAAAACCTGCAAAATCGGCAGTGTATCAAATACTTGTTCTCCCCACTGTATATATATATATTTTTTTTTTAGAAAAACAAGCTTCCATTCCCTCTGTCACAATTGGGTTTATAGCTGATTTAAGATGAAGCCATCAACCCTGTTACTTTATTTGGCACTTACTATAGTCATTTATTTTTCTTGAGATGGGGGGGAAAAGTGTTTTTTTTATTAAGTTGACAATGTTAAAATAATGTGAAATAAAATAAAAAGTAGTTACTTTGCTCAAAAGGAACCTAATTAGTGGAACGACCCAATTTTGTAGGTGTTCGTGTCTGATAGCAGCTGTAGCTGGGGTGGGAGAACACCTTGGATAAGCAGGGGAGTCTGTCTCTGAAAGGCAATGTGTTGGCTAGACCCTAGCCTAGCGTGTTCTTTGCACCGTACACTATTACAGCCAGGGTGCTGAAAGGGAAAGGTCTCCGAAATGCAACACCAATGGAAAGTTTCCTCCTTAATGGAAGAACGAAGTTGGCTATTAATGGAATGTGAAAGTAGCAGAAGAAAATAGCTGATTAATGGGGAAAAACTCTGTTGTCAGAGTGACACCCTGACGGGTCAGTTCCTCTCTGAAGAACCCACGTTTCCTGACAACATTGTAAGGAATCTAAATTTGAGGGAGCGGTTATGCAACCCGTCGTTTCCACGGTGGTGTACACTCTACTTTATATGGGCATATCACATTTATGTTGCCAGCTACAAGTATGGCCTTTTGCGCCGCATGGATAGTTTACTTAGACTAAGTACTCTGTGTGTGTTAACCCCTCACCCTATGGTCCTGTCTGTTGCAAGGTTGGCCAACGTTTAAGGAGATTAGCTGAAATAGTATCTGGGTAACAGGACACTGTTAAGAGTGCTGTATCAGACGGTTACTCTCTGAACAACATTTATGGGGTGGCGGGAACAGAAAAAGTGCTGATGGTTTGCAGCAGAAAAGCATTAACATTCCTCCGTCTCCACTTTATTGAGTTAGCCTGCGAGAATACACACAGAGCTCTAACTTTTGTTTTGAAGCATTGTGGTTACAATAAAAAATGATCCATGTACAGGAGACACTATCAATATGCAGTTTAAAGACCATCTTTGGTTTGACCAAACACAACAAAGTTCCGTCCGAGTTAGCACCTCAAAGGTTACAATATACTGTATATGTAAAGTTGTCTACGCTATAATAAACTACCTGTGTGGCCATCTTCAGTGACTGTGTAAGTTTCCTACTCTTTAGGGGAGTTTTGAGACCATTTTAGCAAACTCAAACTGCATTGTAAATGAATGAGATCTATAAAATCTATAACCCCTGTTTCATCTCTGACACTGATTGAGTTGAGGGGAAATGGTTTGTCCTGTCTTCTGCCAAGGGTTTAGGTCCTCCCATTCAATGCTTATGTCTCTCTCTCTCTCTCTCTCTCTCTCCCTCTCCCTTCGTCTGTCTCTGCCCCTGCTGAATTCTCAGCTTTCTCACGTCATGTCCAAAAAAACAATGCTTTGTCATCCTCTGTCTGCCCGATGGTCCGTTTGTCTAAGGAGACAGCAGTGATTTTAAGCCGTCATGGAGAGCAGCCCCACAATTTAGACATATGATTTACACCAATCAAAGCACAGAGAAACCATTAGACTGCAGATGCCTGCTGGATTAACTCCACAGTTGATATTTACTCTAAGTGTCCCTGTTAGAGGACAATGGGCCGATCACTGTCTCATTGCTGTCTCTTCTACACCAGGTAATGTGGAAGGCTGGGTTTGGACAGAGCAAGGGGAATGCATTGTGTTTACCAATAGTGGCAGATTTAGGACATTGAGGAGAAATCTGTGTTTGTCTGGGCCGCGGAATCAGAGTCCTTTCCACACATCTCTCTGATTCAGAGTAGCAAAGAGCTGCCTCTGGTCCCCTCTGGTCCTACAGATGTAGGATATTAATTTGATCACACTGTTGCAGTATAACTTTCCTACAACACAGGACATTTTAATATTGTAGTGTAAAATGTGTAATTTCCACTTTGAAAAATACATCAATCGCCACAAAAAATGTAAATTTAATTATAATCCACATAATAGTTTTCATAGTTACTGTTGCTGCAGGATTGTCCTGTTGTGTGAGACTGGCTCAAGTTAAGATCCTACATCTGTATAAATATGTTTCTATATCTATAGGTACCTTCTTGTGTAGTTTTAATGTTCTCCTTCATGCTGGACCCCTCTGCACAGATATGATGCAAGCATCCTTTACATTATTCTGCCCTACTACGTAAAAAGGCAGCAAATGCTCATTTGGTCGAAAATGAGTTAGTCATTGTTGCTACATTAAATACATGCTTAATTGTGGACAAATATCCTGCCTCTATTGTGTTTTGGAGAAAATGGGGGTCATGTTAGCAGTAACTGCATAAAGTTACTGTGAAACCAAGGTAAATAAAAGCTTCTTTTTTTTTCTCACTTCCACGCTATGAGCAGTTACTGCCTTTTTGCTTGGTTGGGCAGTATTCTGCTGTGTATAATAGGCTGTGGAATATTGATGGCAGTTCTCAGTATGTTCTGTGAGTCAGTCAGTTAGGAGGAAGCAGCAGTGAGATGTGTTTGTGCTGTTACCCAAGGCTGGAAATAAATCCCATACTCCAGATATCTCTCCACCAGTTTCAGAGTTTCAGAGAATGCATCAAACTTTTATTGACTCTCTTGCACTGCTCTCTCTCTCTCTCTCTCTCTCGCTCTCTCTCTAATTCTCGCTCTCTCTGACTCTCTCTCCTCTCTCTTTTTTCTCCGTCTCCTTAAAGAAAATGAGGAGCCTTTGCTTTGACAACAAAGCTAGTCAGAATGTCCTTTTAGAAGACCTTTGCAAAAACATAGCGTAATTGGTTTTCAGAGATGCCAGCTTGTAAGGGTTTGCTGGGCCTTTTTCACTGCTTTCTCTCTCTACAATATGTTATGGTAATAGCATCTCGCCAGGATGAGAGCGAGAGAGAGAGTTAGATAGGAAAGGTAATTTATTTATTTGTTTATTTACTTTTTTTCCAATTCACAAAGTATTGTGTATAATAATACTGGACATATATATAAACGCAACAAGTAAAGTGTTGGTCACATGTTTCATGAGCTGAAATAAAAGATCCCAGAATTTTTCCATCCGCACAAAGCTTATTTCTCTAAAATGTTGTGCACAAATTTGTTTACATCCCTATTAGTGAACATTTCTCCTTTGCTAAGATAATCCATCCACCTGACAGGTGTGGCATATCAAGACGCTGATTAAACAGCATGATTATTACACAGATGCACCTTGTTCTGGGGACAATAAAAGGCCACTCTAAAATGTGCAGTTTTGTCACACAACACAATGCGACAGATGTCTCAAGCTTTGAGGGAGCATGCAATTGGCATGCTGACTGCAGGAATGTCCACCAGAGCTGTTGACAAATAATTAAATGTTAATATCTCTTCCATTAGCCGCCTCAACATCGTTTTAGAGAATCTGGCAATACGTCCAACAGTAAAAGTAGTTTCACAACCACTTACCGTACTCTGTTTGGTCCGTAATGAATGAAAGTATTTGTTGTGAACAGCAGATCTTCCTGGTGCCGTTTGTTTTCACTGAACCGTAAATTAGGTTTACTTCCTTGTTGCTGCTCTAATTTATTCCACTAGCAGCCTGTGCTGCTCTCTCCTGCCTGGAGACACGGTTGAACAGTAATGGAAGTGACCTTCGTGTTGGGCTGAAGGGATTTAGAGAGGGAAGGTGTGTATGTGTGTGTGTGTGACAATAGGAGTGACCATCGTGGTCCGTCCATTCTCCCTTTTTTAAGCTTTTTCTAAAGATATTGACATTGTGTCACTCCCTGGCACACAGTCAGTCTGAACATTCTGAGTGATCGCTCATTAGAACTCTCCATCTAACTTGTTCTGGGTTTTATCGCAGGCTTCCAATGGGCACAGTCCACTCACCTCGCTGTGAAAAGACCTGTAAGACAATTGTTTGATGTGAGCTATTATCTGAGGCAGCAAAAATAAAATGCCTGTACTGCATTCTCCTGTCAGACTAGTACGGGTCTCATGCAGACGTCCTCTTGACACTTTCTCTGCAAACTTTCAATCAGATTAATAACAAATAAAACAGAGCTGTAATGTCATCAAGCTGAACGAATGAATGTCAGTAGATTAAGAGCACTTAATCTACTGTCTGTTTTTCTGGATGTGTCTTTGTGTTGAAGTTGACATTTAGTGACTGGAGGGAAAAAAGCTTAAGAGAGATCTGACTCAAATCATCCTTGATGGTCTGGTTCTTAATTAAATGAAGAATCATTTCAATTAAAAACACATTGCTGTAGTTGCTTAGCTATCTCAACGCCCTGGGAACAAGTCGTTAATAAACTGAATTAAAAAGCTGTTTATTTTATTTATGGTGATATCTGAAAACTTGTAGTCTATCTTCTGGAGTGAAAAGACTAATGTTGTTGCAATGGACACTGACTGGTTAATTATTAGCCTCAGGTGTCCTGTACCATGCCTATAGTCTGTACACACACTCAATAACTGCAAACACCAATTCTGTGGAGAGAGAGAGCGAGAGTAACCTTACAATTCTGTTTGGTTCACTCTATCATAATAGCTCAAGGAAACCAGACCGCTAGTCATTGAATCAGAATCTTCTCAGGTGCTATGTGTATGCTAATCAGCCCTCTAGAATCCTATGATGCTGATGAGGCTCTCTGTTGAGCCAGACCTGTTATAGATGTCACATACCAGATTTGGTCAGCAAACGAGACACAACAATCTTATGTTCCCTTGTATCATAATGAAACTAATATCAACTATACCTATTGGCTTGGTGCTCTCTTCAAAAATACAAAATGGGTAAATTCTCTATAATATCATGTACATACTGTACTACTACTACTACTACTGCTACCTCGTTATAGAATAATTATAATGATTTATAATTCCATGGTTGGTTACTGTGGTATAAGGTCTGTATCATGTATGTACAGGCTGGTCATCGTGTTTGTGTGTGTGCACACGTTGTTGTTGTTGTTGTCATACCCTGCAATGTCAGTGAGGCGAAGGTCACAAGGTCACGCAGCTCTGCTGATACCACAGCAAATGCTTCCGGGGATCAGGATAAGCTTATAGCTGCAAATATGGGACAGCTCTCACACATACTCATAAATACTATCCAGTCATAGACTGCCACAGCTAGTCATGGCTTTAGGCTTTTCATCTGGTGCTTCATAATGTTGTATGGAATGATATCGAATCTGTCATGGCTTTAGGCTTTTCATCTGGTGCCTCATGATGTTGTATGGAATGATATCGAATTTGTGTGTATACATTTCAATGTATTGACTGGAGATGGCATATGTATTCAGCTGCAACGGAGTCATGGTATTGTCCTGGTAGTGGAGGATATGGCAGACCTTTCTGGAGTATTTGTTTGGTAAGAGCAGGGTTTTTTTCCTGGATTAAAAAGGGGCTTAGGTGGTAGGCGTAGACGGGGGTGTAGCAATGGGTGTGGTGGTCTTCGGCGCGGCTGAATTTGGTCCGGGCCTTGGTCATGAACGTTTTAGATGTCCCCATCTTGGCAAGGGTGCTGTTTTAAAGTATATTTCCTGCGATTGTATGCATTTTGCCATGCAGCTGAGAGAAAAGAAATGCTGTTTTAATGCAAATTCCCTCCATTATCTTTTGTCCATTATCTCTTCTACGTATTATCATTTAAAAAAATATATTATTTTCATTTTTTTTACTGTTTGGACTTCGGTGGCCCGAAAAACACAAGGCTTGTCTACGCACACTCGTGTGTGTGTGTGTGTGTGTGTGCTGGCAGCTTCCTGCCCTGCTCCTGTGCGAAGGAAAGTGGATGGAAATATCCAGAGTGAGCGTCCCTATGGCCCAGGGCTGGTAGCTAGGCCATAATCACCTCCGCAGAGCAGACTACAGGAAGTGGCTCGCACTCACAACCTTCACCTCTGGGAGCTGTGTGTGTGTGTGTGTGTGTGTGTGTGTGTGTGTGTGTGTGTGTGTGTGAGCTCTCCTAGGTCCTGAATAACAGCTTCCTGAGACAAACATACAGTATATCTTATTAACACACACACTGATGCAAGACTGCACACTATACACACACACATAGTGACCCTGTGGAGCTGCCATTCACAGCTCCTAACTAGCTTCCATAAGTCTGAGTTTGTATGTTGAACAAGCCCACCCAGCCACTTGAGAGGGAAATGGTGTTCAGGCCTGGAGATTGATTTTCTTTTTGCTAAGGATAAGGATATTATGTATTAATGTTCTTACCTCTTGTGATTGGATTTGTGCAGTAATACCCTCCAATTCAGTAAAATGTTGTTTTGAGTTGAACTGCTATTGGTTTTTGTCCAAACTTGTTATTAAATATTAATATATTAAATATTTTCATATTTAGAGTGGCAGAGAGAGAATGAGAGAAATTGGGAGACAAGACAGGGTGGGGGAGAGTAAGAAAGGGTGGAGGGAGGGAGGGAGGGAGGGGGGGAGAGTAAGAAAGGGGGGAGACAGGGAGAGAGAGAGGAGGAGATGTGGGTGCTTGCTCCCGTGCGTGTGTGTGTTCCTGACTGCTGACGCACATGGCAGAGCGTGGCTGTGTGTCATCACGTTGTCAGACTCCTGGAGGAGCCTCAGGTTGGTCTCCACAGTGAGATGCCTTGCCCTGCAGGGTGACTGGCTCTGCCTCTGGGCCCTGGGGGGCACAGTCACGGATGCTGGGCCACAGGCATGACACAAACAAGCATACACACACACACAAATGTACACGCACGCACGCAGACACGAACGCAAGAATGCAGGGAAAACACTGTGGAGCTGTCAGTCAGGCTCGGAGGAGAGGAGGATGATATTGGAGGGAGGCTGGGGGGGAGGTATGGGCCCTGCTATATACTTGTTGTTCCGACATTCTAATGCCATATCTTTCTGGAGCCATGCAATTCTTTTCAGAGGTCTGTGGAATGCATTCTGGGCTAGAGCACTAGGTGGCAGGCTTGTTTGAAACAGAGTTGGCATGTTTTACTGGTCACCTGAGTAGCTCTCACAGTAAATAACTGATTACCTCAAACACAGAGATAGATCAACACAGCTCTGATGCTGTCATCATGTAAGCTCATGTAGACTGGATTTTGGTTTGCGCTAAAAATGGCTTCCTCCTGAAAAACTGTTTAGCACTGGGTTTTATAGAACCGTCTGCTAACAATCTCTACGTAAGGAATGACCAATACGTTCCTCAGTAGAGTCTAATGGAAACTCCCTGAGACCTCCCGTATAGAAAGAGAGACATGGGAAAACAGTGCTGCACACTGTGTTTCAGAGCATGGCACGGCTGATAACTATAGGGTTGGAGTTCTACTGAACTCGCCGTAGCTATGTTTAGGCAATTTTATTTCTTTATAAATGAAAGCCCATGCTAACATTGTTCTACCTAGCTAATAGTTGTATGGTTTTACAGTATCCCAAACCATTCTGTGGTTTATTTGTCCATGGTAAAATGAGCTAGGCTATTGGGTAAATGGGGAAACCAAGATTTGATTGAAGTCCAGGCTAGGGTCTAGATTGGATGGCTGTTGTTGTTGCTTAGTCACTTATCACAATGAGGAGGAACATTGCAACATCCTGCTCTGGGCCCCTAGCATTGACACAAGTGGAACATACATTGATAAAATTGTTGGGAGGGAGGGAAGGAGGCTGATGGGACCAGCTGGATGCAGCTGTGCTTGAGGATGCAGGGAGGGAGGGAAGGAGGCTGATGGGACCAGCTGGATGCAGCTGTGCTTGAGGATGCAGGGAGGGAGGGAAGGAGGCTGATGGGACCAGCTGGATGCAGCTGTGCTTGAGGATGCAGGGAGGGAGGGAAGGAGGCTGATGGGACCAGCTGGATGCAGCTGTGCTTGAGGATGCAGGGAGGGATGTACTGTTCAGTGCAATGGTCTGTCCTGCCCTCTGTGCTTTGTGTTGGAGTGGAGACATTTATTAGCTGTAAAGTAGCAGAGTGACAGTTTGTTTTAACTCTACACAGACAGCGAGAGAGTGGGAGAGAGAGAAAAAGAGAGACAGAGAGAGAGAGGGGGAGAGGGAAACCGAGATAGCTAGGGAGAGAGACAGAGAGCGATAGACAGAGGATAGAGAGAGAGACAGAGAGAGAAAGATAGACAGAGCGAGAGAGAGAGAGACTGATTGGTGAATTTGCAGCCCCAGACAGCCAAGGTTAATTGCATTTGTAGAATGAATTGCATTGTGCCAGGCCTCAGACACATAATCTTTATACACACACAGGCAACACGTTACACACACACACCTCATAATGAGGATGAGGGCAGGGTCTGATTGGCTGTCTGATGAGTGTTATTGTTGGGAGTGGGGCAGGCAGGTATCTCTGAGGGGCCATTGTTCAGACACAAATGTGTGTGTTATACACCATCAGCCCCTGGTGCCTGTATCACCTGACCAGGCCTTACTCACTATTGAGCTGGACTACAGTGCTGATGAGCCTGGTAGAGTTAGGGTGGTAGGTTAGTGAAAGGGGGCGAGGAAAGCCATTCCTTTATTTTTTATGCAAATCTCCTGCAACATCTTACATGCTCAAGTTGGCTTGGGTTTGTCACATAATTCTCTGATTTTTAAAAAGTAGTTCATCCATGTAGCGTTACATCCGGTCCTTTTATAGTGTATAGCCAGGCAGATAGGCCCTGGGGGGAATGCGACAGTATGACTCATAGGTTCTCTGTGGGTTAGCCGGGTGTAAGACAAGGGTACAGGTAACAGGCAGGCACCAGGGTATATTTAGCTACTGAACTGAGACCTAAAGACAGAAATAGCTTCAGAATGGAGCGTTCTGCAGACTTCCTAGTAGGGAATGCGTCAAAGGCTTGCATAAACATGGTGACTACGCTAAAGCTTAGCCATTGAGTGCAGTTTAAATATGTTTAGCATTTTGGATGGGTTCTCTGCCTGTTCTGCAGAGAGAGAGAGAGAGAAAGGGAGAGAGAGAGGGGGGGGGGGGGAGTTCTTTATGCAAGGCAGATGTATTGATTTGCATGTAACTCTAGAAAGTTTCAAACTCAAGTTGGAGTTGTTTCTTCTCTTTTAAGTCTTGATGTTGGCCTAAAGCCTGGAGAATAATATTGAGTGATACCATAGTTTACTGCATCAGTTAGGATCCTGATGTTCACTGTATTTAGCTGTGGGAGCTGGGGGCAGTGTAATACGTCAGACACACACACACACACACACACACACACACACACACACACACACACACACACACACACACACACACACACACACACACGCACACACACACAGGGATGTTTTCAGAGTTATGTGAGTGCTGGGACATGAATAAACACACATTTAGGCCTAATGCTGAACCCCATTTGGCATTTACTTTGTCTTCAGCCCTGCCTCATCTGTAAACCCTTGAAAGCTCAGCAGCCTCTGCTTGATTTTTTTTTTTTCTTCCAGTTTATTTTTCCATGTCGCACAAATGCTTTACGAGTCTTGACAACCAAGAGCAATTCCTTTTGTTTATCCAAAAGCTTTCTGCTGGCTCGATAAATCAATATATTTTGTGAGGTTGTTTCATTTTATTCTCTTGTCAGTTTGTCCTAGCTAATTTATCTACCTTTTTTCTCTCTGGAAATACAGGCAGTCCATCTTAACTTAATAAGTACATCACTGATTTTACCCCCTCCATCCATCTACAACAACCGAGATATATTAGCTAATGCCAGAATATTTAACTGGACTCTGCTTGTATTTAAGATACCTAAATATATCTTGACGGTAGAACTGTCTTTAGAAATATAATGGAATCAATAATACCTCTTAAAGCCCAGGCTCAGAGAAAGCAGATTATATTTTAATAAACATGTATGAATGTGGAAGCTTTGTAAATCTCTCTCTTTGTGGGTGTGGTGGGACCTTATCACCTTCAGGTCAGCGTATTTGCTGTGTCTCCCTGTAAAGTCTGTAATGAATGTGACACAGCTTGTTGAATTAGAGTGCCATGAGCTTATTATTTGCTCATATTCCTGTTCTTTAGAGAGAGAGCCTCTGGTCTGGTTTCATGCTTCTTAACCCAGAGGATTAAGACTACAAGGTATTCAGGTATCCTCTTGGCATTTAGATATTGACAGCATGCTCTCATGCTCTCTCTCTCTGTCTATTTCTCTCTCTCGCTCTCTATCCTCTCTCTCCTCTGTCTATCACTCTCTTTCTAGCTCTCTTTCTTTCTTCTCTCTCTCCAGGCCCCAGGACCAGCTTGCTTAGGGGACTCTTCTCCAGGTTTATATCTTTGTAGGTGATGGCTTTGTTATGGAAGGTTTGAGAATTGCTTCCTTTTAGGTGGTTGTAGAATCAAATAGCTCTTCTGGTTTTTGATAATTAGCGGGTATCGGCCTTATTCTGCTCTGCATGCATTATTTGGTGTTTTACGTTGTATACAGGGGATATTTTTGCAGAATTCTGCATGCAATCTCTTACTGAGATTTGCTGTCAAGGCCCAGGTCTGACCGAATATGTGCAGAAGATATAGGTGCTGCTGTAGGCCCTCTTAGGTTGGTGACAGAAGCACCAGATTATCAGCAAACAGTAGACATTTGACTTCCGATTCTAGTAGGGTGAGGCCGGGTGCTGCAGACTGTTCTAATGCCCTCGTCAATAAAGAAAAATCCATATCTCAGACTGGCCAATAAAAATAAAAGATTAAGATGGGCAAAATAACACAGACACTGGACAAAGGAAGGCTTTTTCTTTGCAACTCTGCCTAGAAGGCCAGTATCCCGGAGTCGCGTCTTCACTGTTGACGTTGATACTGGTGTTTTGTGGGTACTATTTAATGAAGCTGCCAGTTGAGGACTTGTGAGGCATCTGTTTCTCAAACTAGACACTCTAATGTACTTGTTCTCTTGCTAAGTTGTGCACCGGGGCCTCCCACTCCTCTTTCTATTCTGGTTAGAGACAGTTTGCACTGTTCTGTACAGGGAGTAGTACACAGCATTGTACGAGATCTTCAGTTTCTTGGCAATTTCTCACATGTAATAGCCTGAATTTCTCAGTACAAGAATAGACTGGCGAGTTTCAGAAGAAAGTTCTTTGTTTCTGGCCATTTTGAGCCTGTAATCGAACCCATAAATGCTGATGCTCCAGATACTCAACTAGTCTAAAGAAGGCCAGTTTTATTGCTTCTTTAATCAGCACAACAGTTTTCAGCTGTGCTAACATAATCGCAAAAGGGTTTTCTAATGATCGATTAGGCTCTTTAAAAAGATAAACTTGGATTAGCTAACATAACGTGGCAATGGAACACAGGAGTGATGGTTGCTGATAATGGGCCTCTGTACGCCTATGTAGATATTTCATAATATCTATATATATATATATTATTTATTTTTTTCACCTTTTATTTAACCAGGTAAGCCAGTTGAGAACTAGTTCTCATTTACAACTGCGACCTGGCCAAGATAAAGCAAAACAGTGCGACAGTGTTGGAGGTTATTTTGTAAATGACATCGCCGAAATCAAGGATCGGTAGGATAGTCATTTTTACGAGGGCATGTTTGGCAGCATGAGTGAAGGAGGTTTTGTTGCGAAATAGGAAGCTGATTGTAGATTTAATTTTGGATTGGTGATGATTAATGTGAGTCTGGAAGGAGAGTGAACAGTTTAACCAGACACCTAGGTATTTGTAGGTGTCCACATATTCTAAGTCAGACCCGTCCAGAGTAGTGATGCTAGTCAGGCAGACAAGTGCGGGCAGTGATTTTGTTGAAGAGCATGCATTTAGTTTTACTAGCATTTGAGAGCAGTTTGAAGCCACGGAAGGAGTGTTGTTTGGCATTGAAGCTCGTTTGGAGGTTTGTTAACACAGTGTCCAATGAAGGGCCTGATTTATTTGTGTATTTTATTTCACCTTTATTTAACCAGGTAGGCCAGTTGAGAACAAGTTCTCATTTACAACTGCGACCTGGCCAAGACAAAGCAAAGCAGTGCGACAAAAACAACAACACAGAGTTACACATGGGATAAACAAACGTAGTCAATAACACAATAGAAAATCTATGTACAGAGTGTGCAAATGTAGTGCAAAATGTAGTAAGATTAGGAAGGTAGGACAATAAATAGGCCATAGTGGCGAAATAATTACAAATTAGCATTAACACTGGAGTGATAGATGTGCAGATGATGATGTTAAAATAGAGATACTGAAGTGCAAATGAGCAAAAATAATACATCTGGGGATGAGGTAGTAGGGTGGGCTATTTACAGATGGGCTATGTACAGGTGCAGTGATTGGTAAGCTGCTCTGACAGCTGATGCTTAAAGTTATTGAGGGAGATGGTAGTTTCCAGCTTCAATGATTTTTGCAATTCCTTCCAGTCATTGGCAGCAGAGAACTGGAAGGAATGGCGGTCGAAGGAGGTGTTGGCTTTGGGGATGACCAGTGAAATATACCTACTGGAGCGCATGCTACGGGTGGGTGTTGCTATGGTGACCAGCAAGCTGAGATAAGGCGGGGATTTAACTAGTAAAGACTTATAGATGACCTGGAGCCAGTGGGTTTGGCGACGAATATGTAGTGAGGGCCAGCCAACGAGAGCGTACAGGTCGCAGTGGTGGCTAGTATATTGGGCTTTGGTAACAAAACGGATGGCACTGTGATAGACTACATCCAATTTGCTGAGTAGAGTGTTGGAGGCTATTTTGTAAATGACATCGCCGAAGTCAAGGATCGGTAGGATAGTCAGTTTTACGAGGGCATGTTTGGCAGCATGAGTGAAGGAGGCGTTGTTGCGAAATAGGAAGCCGATTGTAGATTTAATTTTGGAATTTTCCAGAATATGAGTCTGGAAGGAGAGTTTACAGTCTAACCAGACGCCTAGGTATTTTTAGGTGTCCACGTATTCTAAGTCAGACCCGTCGAGAGTAGTGATGATAGTCCGGTGGACGGGTGTGGGCAGTGTTCGATTGAAAAGCATGCATTTAGTTTTACTAGCATTTAAGAGCAGTTTGAGGCAATGGTAGGAGTGTTGTATGGCATTGAAGCTTGTTTGGAGGTTAGTTAACACAGTGTCCAAAGAGGGGCCAGATATATACAGAATGGTGTCATCTGCGTAGAGATGGATCAGAGAGTCACCAGCAGCGAGAGCAACATCGTTAATATATATATATAGAGAATACAGTCGGCCCAAGAATTTAACCCTGTGGCACACCCATAGAGGCTGTTGAGTCTGCCAATAAGAATGCTGTGATTGACAGAGTCGAAAGCCTTGGCCAGGTCGATGAAGACGGCTGCACAGTACTGTCTTTTATCTATGGCGGTTAGGATATCGTTTAGTACTTTGAGCGTGGCTGAGGTGAACCCATGACCAGCTCGGAAACCAGATTGCATAGCAGAGAAGGTACGGTGGGATTCGAAGTGGTCAGTGATCTGTTTGTTAACTTGAATTTTGAAGACTTTAGAAAGGCAGGGCAGGATGGATTTAGGTCTGTAACAGTTTGGGTCTACAGTGTCTCCCCCTTTGAAGAGGGGGATGACCGCGGCAGCTTTCCAATCTCTAGAGATCTCTGACGATAGGAAAGAGAGGTTGAACAAGCTAGTAATAGGGGTTGCAACAATAGCTGCAGATAATTCATAGATTTATCGGTGGTGACAGTGTTTCCTAGCCTCAGTGCAGAGGGCAGCTGTTATTCTCCATGGACTTTACAGTGTCCCAAAACCTTTTGGAATTGGTGCTACAGGATGCAAATTTCAGTTTGAAAAAGCTAGCCTTTGCTTTCCTAACTGACTGTGTATATTGGTTCCTGACTTCTCTGAAAAGTTGCAGATCGTGGGGGCTGTTCGATGCTAATGCAGTACGCCACAGAATATTTTTGTTCTGGTCGAGGGCAGTCAAGTCTGGAGTGAACCAAGGGCTATATCTGTTCTTAGTTCTAAACTTTTTAAATGGGGCATGCTTATTTAAGATGTTGAGGAAAGCACTTTTAAAGAACAACCAGGTATCCTCTACTGACGGGATGAGGTCAATATCCTTCCAGGATACCCGGGCCAGGTCGATTAGAAATGCCTGCTCTCTAAAGTGTTTTAGGGAGCGTTTGACAGTGATAAGGGGTGGTCGTTTGACAGCATATCCCAGTTTAGGTCCCCTAACAGTATGAACTCTGAGGATAGATAGGGGGCAATCAGTTCACATAGGGTGTCCAGGGCACAGCTGGGGGCTGAGGGGGGACTGTAACAAGCGGCAACAGTGAGAGACTTATTTCTAGAGAGGTGGATTTTTAAAAGTAGAAGCTCAAGCTGTTTGGGTACAGACCTGGATAGTATGACAGAACTCTGTAGGCTATCTCTGCAGTAGATTGCAACTCCACCCCCTTTAGCAGTTCTATCTTGACGGAAAATGTTGTAGTTGGCCTTCCTAAGCCAGGATTCAGACATGTCTATGACATAAGGGTTGGCTGAATTTGCTAGAGCAGTGAATAAATCAAACTTGGGGAGGAGGCTTCTGATGTTAACATGCATGAAACTAAGGCTTTTACGGTTACAGAAGTCAACAAATGAGAAGGCCTGGGGAATAGGTGTAGTACTGGGGGCTACAGGGCCTGGGTTTACCTCTACATCACCAGAAGAACAGAGAAGAAGTAGGGTAAGGGTATGGCTAATGGCTTTAAGAACTGGTCGTCTTGTGCGTTGGGCACAGAGAATAAAAGGAGCAGATTTCTGGGCGTGGTAGAATAGATTCAGGGCATCATGTACAGAAAAGTATATGGTAAGATGTAAGTTCAGTGGAGGTAAACCTAGGCGTTGCGTTTCATCTCTGTAGGCACCAGTTAAACCAGGTGAGGTCTGAATGTGTGTGTGTGTGGGGGGGGGGGGACAAAGAAGCTATCTGAGGCATGTTAAACAGGACTGGGGGCTCTACAGTGAAATAAAACATTAAGAGCTAACAGAAACAGCAATAGACAAGGCATATTGACATGAGAGAGAAGCATAAATAAATCGAGAGAGCTAAGACAACAACGGGTATTGGCGATGAATGGGAGAATGCTGCACGTACATACAGGGCCTGAGGCTGAGGTCTAGCACATAAACAGAATGAGGATAAACAGCTCAGTAGCCACTACTGCGCTAGGCAAGCGGGAGGCACGGTGTTCAGAATGGATCTTCGGCAACATCACATCGAAAAAGCCTGTTGAAGGACCACATCGGACGATTGCGTCGGAAGACCACTCCGTGTCGACAATAGAAGGTCCAGGCCAGTTGGCAAAGAGGTACTGTAGCCCAGGAATTAGCTAGTACACTTTATCGGCTAGCCGGGAGATGGGCCTAGCTCGAGGCTTGCTCAAGGCTAACTGGTGCATGCTTCGAGGACAATGGTGTTGGCCAACAACAGCCACTCGGTTGCAGCTAGCTAGCTACGATGATTCGGAGTAATGATCCAGTGATTGTGGCATAAATCCGGTGATGTGGTAGAGAAAGCAATCCGATATGCACTGGGTTGGTAGCGTGCTGTGCAGACTGGCCGATATTGTCCGAGCTAAAGCTGGCTGGTGCAGGCCGCTAACATTGGCTGACAATGGCTAATAGCTAGTAGCTAGTTAGCAGGCTAGTTTCTGTTGAAGGGTCCAGTTATATGGCATGAAGAAATAGCAGATCCATTCCACATTGGATGAAGCGGCTTGCAGGAAAGTATATTAAGTGAGATTAAGAGATGAAAAGCAAAAAAAACATAGACTATTTACACGGGACAAGACAAAAACACATCCACATTGCTACGCCATCTTAGATTAACAATGTCTACACTGTATTTCTGATCAATTTGATGTTATTTTAATGGACTTTTTTTTGTTGATTCTTTCAAAAACAAGGCATTTTCTAAGTGACCACAAACTTTTGAACGGTTGTGTGTATATATATATGTGTGTATATGTGTATATGTGTATATGTTGAAGAGGGTGGGGCTCAAGCTGCAACGGCCCTGTGGAAAGAAATGTGTGTTTTTTGCCAATTTTATTCGCACATGGATTTTATAATGTTATGTTTTTCCCCCAACACCGCTTTTCATCAATTTGTATACGCTCATGCCAAATTGAGTCAAGCTTTTTTTAAATCAACAAAGCATGAGAAGACTTTGCCTTTGTTTGGGTTTGTTTGTTTGTTTGTCAATTAGGCTGTGCAGGGTGAATACGTGGTCTGTCGTACGGTAATTTGGTAAAAAGCCAATTTTGCATTTTTCACCTTTTTGGGCCCTCACCAGTTTGCATCCCTAGGATTGGGGTGATCAGTCCTTGGTTCCAAATATTGGGGAAGATGTCAGATCTGAGGATGATGTTAACGAGATTAAGTATTGCCAATTGGAATTTGTGGTCTGTATATTATATCATTTCATTTAGGATACCATTAACACCACAGGATCTGAGGTGGCCTGTTCTGCTGGCTTCTCTGCTGGGGTGGTCTGTATCGCTCTCTCTCTCTGTCTCGCTCTCTTCTCTCTCTTGCTCTCCTCTCTCCCCTCTCTCTGTCTAGCTTTCTCTCTGTCTTTCTCTCTTCTCTCCCCTGTCTCTGTCTCTTGCTCTCTCTCTCTCCTCCTCAATCCCCTCTCTCTGTCTCGCTATCTCTCTCCTGTCCATATCTCTCTGTCTCTCTCTCCCTGTCTCTCTCTCCTATCCTCTCGCTTTATCTCATCTCTTTCTCTCCTCCCTCTTTCCCTGTCTCTTGCTATGTCTCTCTCCCCATTTTGATTTGATAAGACTTCACCTCCCACATCACTTGCTACACATGGAGCTTCTGACTGGAGTGCTGCTTTGATTGACCGGCAATTACAAGCTACACGCCTGAAACGTGTGTAGGCTACCGGAATTATTTATGGGGAACACTCAATAAAACTGTCCTAAAACTGTTGTTTTATATATATGTATAATGTCATGGTCTAACCCTCTATGTAGCAATGTCACATAGATAATTACATTTTAGACAAAGCCTTTTAATTAAAATAAGCCTTTTTTTCCCAAAATGAATACTCTCACAAGTAATTGAATACTAACGTCCATTTGAGTATTCGAATAACCGTGCCAATCCATACTGTTTGTCTGCCTGCTGGTGTGTTCTAACAGCCGTCAGTGTGTAATTCCCTCAGCTCAGTGGTGTGCAATGGATGAGTCATACACACACTATCTCGCTGACTGACTTGCAGACCAATGAACACCTGCCTGCCGTGGTCAGACAGCTACAGCTGCTCAGCCAATGGGATGAGGCACAGAATTGCAGGGGACAGAGGGAGAGACACACACGCACACACACGCACGCAGAGGGAGAGACACACGCAGAGGGAGAGACACACACACACGCAGAGGGAGAGATACGCACGCAGAGAGAGAGAGAGATACGCACGCAGAGGGAGAGACACACACGCACGCAGAGGGAGAGACACACACGCACGCAGAGGGAGAGATACGCACGCAGAGAGGGCGAGATACACACGCAGAGATGGAGGGAGAGAGTGACAGAGAGAGGTCATGTATTGATTGACAACACCACAACAGCATCCTGGTTCACTGGTGTTTTACACTTCCTGCATGTCTGGCTCCCTGTCTGTACTGCTAGCATTGACACACACGCTGTCGCCGCTACACGCGGCTTTTAGCACTGCTGTTATTACCACAGCGGCCCGTTGCCTGGGCCATTTCCATAGGTCGATGGTCACAAGCACTGCACAATAAACGCACACACACACACACAGCCCTGACTGGGTCATGTGTGGTGGAGCTGTTAGGTGTGTGTAGTGTTGAGTGAAGATAAAGACGGATCAAGTTGTGTAAACAGAGACCAGAGTAACCTTCCTGGCAGGCTGACAGACACGGGATGAGAAGAGGTGTGTGGTCCAGGGTGTACGTGCAGGGTAGCAGGATCAATGGAGCTCTCATTGGGACAGGGAAAAACGTGCTTCTCCTCAGGTATGGATTGGCTGATGATGGTAGAACAACCATAGCTGTCGTTAATGCAGTAGAAGTCTACAGATGTTTTGGACACTTTGGCTACATATTGTCTCTATGTACAGTACCAGTCAAAAGTTTGACTTTATTTTTACTATTTTCTACATTGTAGAATAATAGTGAAGACATCAAAACTATGAAAATAATACATATGGAATCATGTAGTAACCAAAAAAGTCTAACAGCTTTGCACACTTCTGGATGGGGGGAGAGAGGGGCGTAGGTAATGTATTATCGGGGCGTGTAGAGTACAGCTGTATGTATTGCTCCGTGTCTGGCCCTGGACCAGACCCAACCTGCCCCAGTCAGAATCCCTCCTTATTTTCCCTGCTGTCTCCTCTCCTCCAGGCTCCAAGCTGCAGCTGGCTGGCCTCTGTGAGAGATGACTTGACTCCAGGTCTGTGGACTGGACATGTGGCTGTGGTCATCAGACAGCCTATTTTCATTTAAACCTAGCTAAATAATGTCTTAAGCTGAAAAAATCTCAGGATATTGGATGGAACAATTGTCTGTTTACTAAACCACTCCTGGAAACAAGAATATAACGTGAAAATAAAGAGCTACACGCACACACACACACACCTCTTCAGACAGGATCAAGCACAGGGAGGTCCAGAGCTGTCAGATATTGATCATAAAGTCTGGGGTTTATACGATAGCCTTAATCCCTCGCCTCGTAGAAACAACTACCAAATCCCAGCCGGCTGAATTGAATTTATTTTAGGAAAAGGCTTAATCCAAATATAGCCCAACCTTGTCATTTGCTTTGATTCATTACATAAAAGCCACAGCTGTGCTTTGTGTTGTGTTTACTCTTCATCTGTCTGTCTCTCTGTCTCTCTCTCTGTCTCTCTCTCTGTCTCTCTATCTGTCTCTCTCTCTATCTCTCTCTCTATCTCCGTCTGTGTCTCTCTCTATCTCTCTCTCTCTATCTCCGTCTGTCTCTCTCTCTCCGTCTGTCTGTCTCTCTCTATCTCTCTCTCTGTCTCTCTGTCTGCCTCTGTCTCTCTTTCTGTATCTCTCTCTGTCTCTCTCTGTCTCTCTCTCTGTCTGTCTGTCTGTCTGTCTCTCTGTCTCTCTCTCTGTCTCTCTCTCTGTCTCTCTGTCTCTCTCTCTCTCTCTCTCTCTCTCTCTCTCTCTCTCTCTCTCTCTCTCTCTCTCTCTCTCTCTATCTCCATCTGTCTCTCTCTCTCTCCGTCTGTCTCTCTCTCTCTCTCTCTCTGTCTTTCTGTCTGTCTCTGTCTCTCTTTCTGTATCTCTCTCTGTCTCTCTCTGTCTCTCTCTGTCTCTCTCTCTGTCTGTCTGTCTCTCTGTCTCTCTGTTTCTCTGTCTCTCTCTCTGTCTCTCAGTTTCTCTCTCTGTCTGTCTCTCTGTCTCTCTGTCTCTCTCGCTGTCTCTGTTTCTCTCTCTGTCTGTCTCTCAGTTTCTCTCTCTGTCTCTGTGCTGCTCAGGAGAGTAGAGAAGAAACAACTCTGTTAACATTCTGACAGGCTGGCTTTGCTGCTATTTATAGTTCCTGGTGTTCAGTCCCAACTGGGCAGGACTATCCAGGGATAGTTGAGAATAACAGATGCTTTAAAATACTAAGATGCCTGGAGTCCATGAGTCACATTTAATGAAATCTGCCATACTCCGCTGACTGGTGTTGCAAATTCCATGCCTAACTGTTTTAAAAATGTAGCATTGAGAGCTCTAACAACCAAATGTGCTGTTCTACAGTATCTATGTCATTGCGTCCACTACCTATCATGGTATTCCAGGCACTTCTCCATCACCTGACCTGTTTCAGCTGGAGATGTGTAATAATCCCTACCAGAAAACAGTTCTGTGGGTCAGTCTCAAACTCCATAGTGGAGGAATAACATTTCAGAGAGAATGCCCAGGCGCATTGAGACACTTCCCCTCTGCTGGCGCGCTCCAGTAACTAAGGAAACGCTCTTGACTTCCCAGAGTGCACCAGGGTACAGTCCCCCCCTCGCTGTGACACAGACTATGACCTTGAGAACATGCTGCGTATGTTTCTGATGTTGTCTGTTGGAATTAGATATACATAATACTCCCCTCCTTCATTTAGAAAAGGACTGTGAGTGAGTCAGTGTGTTTTGGGTTGGAGATGGAATGGAGGGAGCAGAACCTATGTCAGAGATATGGAGGAGGGTGGAGAGAGAAGACGTGGGGGCACCACATTGGACAGTGGTCTGTATCAGTTTATCGATTGGAAGGAAGGGGGATTAAGAAAGAAGGAATGGCCAGGACACGTGAGCTAACCACACAATGGTTTCCACTGTTCCACTAGTGGACACACACAGATAATGCACTCTGTTTCATAACAGGTATAAACTGATGGAGGATATACTCCCATAGAAAACAGAACAATGCACAGAAAGCATTCAGAAAGTATTCAGACCCCTTGACTTTTTCCACATTTTGTTACGTTACAGCCTTATTCTAAAATGGATAAAATTACATTTTTTCCCTCATCAATCTACACACAGTACCCTATAATGAAAAAGCAAAAACACGTTTTTAGACATAAAAATAGAAATACATTATTTACATAAGTATTCAGACCCTTTGCTTTGAGACTCGAAATTGAGCTCAGGTGCATCCTGTTTCCATTGATCAT
Source organism: Thymallus thymallus (assembly GCA_023634145.1). Lineage (NCBI taxonomy): Eukaryota > Metazoa > Chordata > Actinopteri > Salmoniformes > Salmonidae > Thymallus > Thymallus thymallus. Next base: position 4,856,984 of record CM042411.1, on the reverse strand, counting down.
CCTTGAGATGTTTCAACAACTTGATTGGAGTCCACCTGTGGTAAATTCAATTGATTGGACATGATTTGGAAAGGCACACACCTGTCTAAGGTCCTACAGTTGACCATGCATGTCAGAGCAAAAACCAAGCCATGAGGCCGAAGGAATTGTCCGTAGTGCTCCGAGACAGGATTGTGGTACCAAAACATTTCTGCAGCATTGAAGGTCCACAAGAACACAGTGGCCTCCATCATTCTTTAATGGAAGAAGTTTGGAACCACCAAACTCTTCCTAGAGCTGGCCGCCTGGCCAAACTTGGCAATCAGGGGAGAAGGGTCTTGGTAAGGGACCCGATGGTCACTCTGACAGAGCTCCAGAGTTGCTCTGCATTTACTAGTGTGGCTTCAGTCTCAATGTCATTCTGAGAGTCATCCAGGGAGTGGTAGGTAGCCAAGCGGTTATGGAGTTAATGTAAAAGGGGAGGAATTGATCTGGCAACTGAAGGGCTGCTGGGTTCATATCCTAACCAAAAAAATTGCCTACCGCTGCGCCCTTAGCAAGGCCCTTAACCCCACACAATGCTCTCCATCCAGCTTGACCCTGTGCTCCTCTCAACTGTGTGTCTGACCCTGTGCTCTCCCTCTCTCTCGCTCTCTTTCTCTGCAAAGCCTGCAGTCTTAAACTTAAGAGCTACATTTTAAACTGTGATATGCCCCTGAAAACACACAAACACAGACACACATACTGACACCCTCTTGAGCTAGTTTTAGCTTTGCCTGTGAGTGCCCTGCCTCTTTGACGTCATTGCAGAGATTCTCAGACGTCTGTGAGGAGAGAGAGAGCTGGCTTGAGCTGGTGTGAGACGCCTCACCATGTCCTAGTATTAGCATCACAAATTAAGTTCTGCAGCCGCTCCTCTCTGAGAGATGTAGCCTAGCCATTTCCTCCTGTGGATGTAGCCCATGTGTATGTAGCCCCTGCAGATGTAGCCCCTGTGTATTGTAGCATATAGGCACCACTGGCTAATTCAATTTGAGATTGACTGGTGAGGAAATAGGCACCATCTGCTTTTCCTTTAGATGGAGACGCTGATACGACTAGGTCCTGTGTGTCACACAGCGCCCTTTGAAGACAGCTGCAGCTTTGTTCTTGTGTTCATGGATGGAAGCCGAAATGTATGTCTACAGTAGAAAGACATGCATCTATGGCTGTCACACTTGTGGTGGATTTGAGGCAGGACTCTTAACGAGTGTGCTAAACTAGAAAAAAGCGGCAATAGTACTGTTTGTCCATGTACTGTAGCCAATATATGCTTCCTCAAAATAGTCAGAACTAATCCAAGATAACAAGAAATATGTCATAACATTTTTTGTTTTTGCAGAGGAGATATTTTGAACTATTTGACATCTAACAAAGATGTTTGGTGCAGTATTTCCCAATGAAAGAATTTGCATGAAAACGAGTCGCCTCTCGTTGAATGACAACAGACTTTATTGAAGAATCCCCATGGTTGACCAATCACGGGCGAAGGGGCGTATATAGAAAACATTTGGTGTGCCCGAACAACCGGGCAAAACTAACAAAAACAAAATGTCGTCATAATATGCACAAACTCTTCCGAACTGTTTAGTCTGGGAAGCATGCGGATGCCTTAATATAGGCAATTAGTCCCTGTGTTTTCAGTTTCTCCACTTCAAATGGGCAGACTGACAGTACAGTATGTGCACCAATGCCTCTTATGGGACACAGTTTGTAGCATACTATATACTCCTTATGGGACACAGTTTGTAGCATACTATATATTCCTTATGGGACACAGTTTGTAGCATACTATATAAAGTTGAAGTCGGAAGTTTACATACACTTAGGTTGAAGTCATTAAATTCATTTATCAACCACTCCACAGATTTCATGTTAACAAACTATAGTTTTGGCAAGTCGGTTAGGACATCTACTTTGTGCATGAAACAAGTAATTCTTCCAACAATTGTTTACAGACAGATTATTTCACTTATAATTCACTATATCGCAATTCCAGTGGGTCAGAAGTTTACATACACTAAGTTGACTGTGCCTTTAAACAGCTTGGAAAATTCCAGAGAATTATATCATGGCTTTAGAAGCTTCTGATAGGCTAATTTACATAATCTGAGTCAATTGGAGGTGTACCTGTAGATGTATTTCAAGGCCTACCTTCAAACTCAGTGCCTCTTTGCTCGACATCATGGGAAAATCAAAAGAAATCCGCCAAGACCTCAGAAAATAATTTGTAGACCTCCACAAGTCTGGTTCATCCTTGGGAGCAACTTCCAAATGCCTGATGGTACCACGTTAATCTGTACAAACAATAGTACACAAGTATAAACACCTTGGGACCACACAGTCGTCATAACGCTCAGGAAGGAGACGAGTTCTGTCTCCTAGAGATGAACGTACTTTGGTGCGAAAAGTGTGAATCAATCCCAGAATAACAGCAAAGGACCTTATGAAGATGATGGAGGAAACAGGTACAAAAGTATCTATACCCACAGTAAAACGAGTCCTATATCGACATAACCTGAAAGGCCGCTCAGCAAGGAAGAAGCCACTGCTCCAAAACTGCCATAAAAATACCAGACAACGGTTTGCAACTGCACATGGGGACAAAGATCATACTTTTTGGAGAAATGTCCTCTGGTCTGATGAAACAAAAACTGTTTGGCAATAATGACCATTGTTATGTTTGGAGGAAAAAGGGGGAGGCTTGCAAGCTGAAGAACACCATCCCAACCGTGAAGCACGGGGTTGGCTTAAGGAAAACAAAGTCAAGGTATTGGAGTGGCCATCACAAAGCCCTGACCTCAATCCTATAGAAAATGTGTGGGCAGAACTGAAAAAGCGTGTGCGAGCAAGGAGGCCTACAAACCTGACTCAGTTACACCAGTTCTGTCAGGAGGAATGGGCCAAAATTCACCCAACTTATTGTGGGAAGCTTGTGGAAGGCTACCCGAAACGTTTGACCCAAGTTAAACAATTTAAAGGCAATGCTACCATATACTAATTGAGTGTATGTACATTTCTGACCCACTGGGAATGCGATGAAAGAAATAAAAGCTGAAATAAATAATTCTCTCTACTATTATTCTGTCATTTCACATTCTTAAAATAAAGTGGTGATCCTAACTGACCTAAGACAGTTAATTTTTACTAGGATTAAATGTCAGGAATTGTGAAAAACTGAGTTTAAATGTATTTGGCTAAGGTGTATGTAAACCTCCGACTTCAACTGTAGCATACTATATACTCCTTATGGGACACAGTTTGTAGAATACTATATACTCCTTATGGGACACAGTTTGTAGAATACTATATACTCCTTATGGGACACAGTTTGTAGCATATTGTATACTCCTTATGGGACACATTTTGTAGCATATTGTATACTCCTTATGGGACACATTTTGTAGCATACTGTATACTCCTTATGGGACACAGTTTGTAGCATACTGTATACTCCTTTGCATTCATTTCTTTCTTCCGATTTCCCCCTCTTAAATTTCCCCATTAATAATTGTAAAGTTCTCACCTCCCTCAGCAACTGTAGTGTAGATTATTAGTCACACCTTCAGTCGTTCACCTTATATGAACCTCACCTCACCATGTTGTCATCTCAACCACAGCTTTCTGCTCTCTCTCCATCTCTAGCCTCCTCTCCTCTCCTCTCCTCTCCTCTCCTCTCCTCTCCTCTCCTCTCCTCTCCTCTCCTCTCCTCTCCTCTCCTCTCCTCTCCTCTCCTCTCCTCTCCTCTCCTCTCCTCTCCTCTCCTCTCCTCTCCTCTCCTCTCCTCTCCTCTCCTCTCCTCTCCTCTCCTCTCCTCTCCTCTCCTCTCCTCTCCTCTCTCTTTCTCTCTCTTTCTCTCTCTCTCCCTTCATCTCCTCCCCCACTCTCCTCTCTGTTCTGACAACAGCATAGCGGTGTGACTGGGTCTGAATTCTTAGTGAGGCGGTGCTGCAGCGGAGGCAGCAGTCTGAGATTAGGGACATTTCCATAACAAACCCCTCACAGATTGGTTCTGGGCCTCTTCACACCGGGTCCTGGCAGCACTACAGTATTTTTGGCGCAGATTGACGTTCACTGGGATTAATCTTGTCCTGGAGGCAGAGTGGAGCGATTTCCACTAGATGGGCCAGTGGCAAATCGTTTTTATCGTCAAAATTAATGAAAACAAAAATGAGCTTTTTGGACTTAACCTTATGCCTTAAAATCAAATGACTACCCTGCAGAGCTGCCTCCAGGTCATGAGTCATCTAGGAATTCTAAGCTTTTCTGTATGCACTTGAAACTGTCATTTTTCTGTATGGTTGCGTGCAGTGCATGCACATGTAATGGACATCTGTACACTGTTTACAATGTCAAAGTTGAAACACTCATCTTGAACCTAGAAACAGCTCTGTCTTTCTGTGTTGTCCAGAGACTCCTGTGACAACAGGCAGTTCCCAGCAGAGTCTGGGTACAAAGGTCTCTCTCTCTCTCTCTCTGTTGTTCCACTGAACGCTAGATTTTCCATTTCCGCCATTAAGGGTTGTCTGTCAATAACTGATTAGAAGACTGGGTGGGCATTCTATTGTGACTGTCCTTTATCTAATCAAGGGTTTCCCACTGGCAGGCTGGCTGGCCGTTGTGGCCAGGGTGATGATGGCTTTGTGTGGCCTTAGATAAGCAGATAAAATGGTGTTCTCCCCTCAAAGTTGCACCCTGGTCGTTCTGTCAATACACCTGAATAGACCGAGCGGAGAGAGGGAGAGACAGGGGAAAAGAGAGAGTAAGAGATAGAGAAGGAGAGATGGAGAGGAGAGAGGGAGAGGAGAGAGGAAGAGACATGCTACTCTATAGTGTACCTGATTGCCGTTATTGTGAGCGTATGACTGCACACAGTCAAACTGCCCCTTGCCTCAGCATAGCTGGTGTTCTGCGCATGGCATGTATTCCCATGCAGATGAGTACTATCCCAATCTATGCGTATTCCATGGCGGTAATGTGTTAGCTGTGTTCTATGGCGCCTCTGTTGTTTACCCTGGACAAATAGCGGTGTTTGACCACCTGGGTAGCTCAGATTCTAAGACGAGGAGGCAGACTGGTCAGTGGAAGATGTGATATGAACACAAAAGCACCCCTGTAAAATAACGTCAGCATTCGACCCAGGTATTAATCATCATCATTTCATCCTTTTGATATATCACAAGTAGTGTATACTACAGTAGAATAAGCAATGAGGATGCGGAAATGAATTATAACTTGATTATTATATGATTATGAGTGGTTATACTAGTCTTAACAATCTTTTTAGAATATTACATTCATTGGTATATGTTTCATTAGCCTCACAAAGCTGCCTGGTCCTGCAAGCTTACATGATTGTTGCTGCACATTTAAAATGAGAATGGCCTTATTTCTATTACAACACATTGGGTGACTGTCATTCATATTCCATTTACCCAGTTCAATGTAACATCGATAGGTTCAAGCTACTACATGATACTCATATTTTCCCTGTACCAATCATGAATGAAAGTTTACAACGTAGGTACACTGGTCGAGATAATTTTTTGTGTACAATACCGCAGTGACCCATTCAATACCGCCTTGTACACTCTTGCCTGCATCTAGCTGATCTAGGGTGTAATCATTAGTCCAACAGTTGCAAACGAGTGTTTCTATTGGACAAATTCAGATATGTTTATCCTTGTTTCGTTCTGTTCGCTTCCGTTTAAGAAACATTTTTCAACAGAAAAGGCACAATGAATACACCTTGATCATACGCAAACACAGTTCACTTACATAGCAGCCACATAAAAACAGCTCGTTGTATATATAGTTCCTTCTCGCATCGATCTCTGCACTCTCCTTCTCTCACCTTTTCCCTTCGCTTGTGGACTTCAGTGCACAACACATCACCTGTCTGTGAGCAGGCGAAAAAATCTTTCCAAGCCAAACTTTCATGACTGCTAACCGCTACACGCAGTCATAGTCAACATAGCTGGTAAAACTAACACGTTAGTAAACCCACTACCATCATGCAGTACTGTGTATAGTCTGCAGCAAGCAGTTTAGCAGTTACACTGGTGGGCCTTGGTGGAAATAAATGAATAAAATCAAAAGCTTACCTTGACTTGGAAGAGTTCCAGTGTTGGATAGCCATAGCCAGCTAGCTAACATAGCATCCCTCTCTGTTTGAGCTGGGTGTTTGAGTAGGCTAAACTAGCTACGTAAGTGAAAGTGAAAAAATATATACTACGAAATATCTCTCGCTCTCTCTCGTTTCTCCCTAATTTTGGAATAAATGAATTAGTTAAAAACTGTTCAACTATTGTCTTTCTCTCTCTCTGAGTTAACTACTCACCACATGTTATGCACTGCAGTGCTAGCTAGCTGTAGCTTATGCTTTCAATACTAGATTCATTCTCTGGACAACATGAGGACGTCCGGAAGTTGTCATAGTTATTGTGTAAGTCTATGGACGGGGATGAAAACCATGAGCCTACTAGGTTTTGTAATGAAGTCAATGTACCCAGAGGAGGATGGAAGCTAGCTGTCCTCCGGCTACACCATGGTGCTACCCTACAGAGTGCTACTGAGGCTAATGTAGACCTTCATTGCAAAACAGTGTGTTTTAATCAATTATTTGGTGACGTGAATATATTTATTATAGTCTTATCTAAAAAGGATAACTTTTTAAGTTGTTCACTATTTTTCTGAAGTTCACGGAGGAGGATGGTCCTCCACTTCCTCCTCTGAGGATCCTCCACTGTTGCGCGTATAGCTCAGCGTGAATCAGTCTGGTATTTATGAAGCTAATGTTCCATATTCATACTGCAGAATATTGTTTGAATCCTTCCCCAGAGCCAACGTGTCTGAGTGTGTCTCTTGATTTTAGGGAGCATGGTGTGGAATGCAAATCAATGTTTGATATTGTGTGTGTGTGTGTGTGTGTGTGTGTGTGTGTGTGTGTGTGTGCTGGGGGCAGGGATGTCATAACTGGAAGAGGGAGCGAGGGTAGGAGAGGGGGGCTAGTGATATGATTCCTCTCAGCGTCTCTGCTTCTCCAGTCAACCAGCTCCGAGTAACAACCAGCCTGCCTCACAGCTAGAGATTACTACAGAGTGGGCTTTTCAGAGCCCAACACAACACACTCTCCCCCTCACACACACACACACCGGCGTGAACGCACACACAGAAACACACAGCCAGGTGCTTCAGCCCGAGCCGTAGATTCTAGCAGTTATTTGTCTGTTTGAGCTGTGCAGAGAGGAGCAGAGTGGAAATGCCTTCCCGAAACCTGGACTGTGATATCTCTGTCCTCATCGCCTGTGTGGTGGACGTTGAGGTGTTCACCAGTCAGGAGGTCAAGGTAGGACAAGATACACGTACACACTCCTAGAAGGCAGCAAAGATCACACTTCACAAACACTTCAGAAGACAGGACTAGAATTTTAGTTTGTGTTCTGTGGGTCTGTCAATGCTGCTCAAACAACTCTACTCAACTGCATGCATTCTAGTTTTGGTGCCTTCAGTCTGCAATTACTGTAAGACTATTCAGAGGTTGTGTCTGACAGTGTTGTACAGAACAGTTTTATCCCTCCATCAGACGACAAGAAGAGACACTATGTCATTGTAAACACATCTCTGGACTAGATGAGTCCAGCTGGACTAGATGAGCTGATGGATAAAATGTTGTGGTCTGTGCTGTTTGATGTGGGATCAGAGAGTGAGAGAGAGAGAGAGAGAGAGAGACAGTAGGTTAGCTAGTCGCCTGTCAGTTGCTCCTCAGATGCCATGTGCATGCCTAGTGTAGTTGACCTGTACTGTCTGTTTCTGACTGTATTACTGTCTGCTGAGGAAGTACTGTACATACACAACAAACCTTTGATAGATTGATTTTAACACTGATGTATTGTTTGAATGCACACTATGCAGTTGGTGTTCATTTTACATCAAACATGTCACAGCCTTTTTACCATTACTTTGATTTGTGTTGGAACAATTTTCATTTTTAGGATGAAGTGTGTTGAATTGCACAGCAAGATGCTGCAGCTTTGTTCTCCTTTTGGCACTCTCAAATGTTCATTGTTTACTTGCATAAGACACACTACACACACTCACACTCCATTCATAAAACCCCCCCTGATGTGCTGCTCCAATGCATCACACCTCAGCCCGACCGGACCTCACTGGAGAGCCCAAACACACACCCGACAGAGATGGATTACTGTAAATCCATTGACTGAAAAATTGTCAGTGATTAGGAAAGTAGACTATGTCTGAGTGATCATTACTCCTCCAATCACATCATTTTGTTTAATGGATCACTGTCTGCTGCTCGGCTGCTCTGGTCTGGCTGCTCTCCTTACAACCATTTTCAACTGGGTTAACCATTCTAGCAGATTCAGAAATCTAGACTTTCCTCTGATAGAAGATGAGGCAGAGTGACTGAAGAGATGAGGTTATGATTGGAGTAATGTGAATGTTGGCGCTTGGTCAGACGGATGGACAGAGAGACAGACCGACAGACAGTCTGCTCCTGATGTTGTGGACATGGATAGAGGATAGCAGCTCAGATCCTAACCGCTCTGAAGCCGCTCTGATATGAATGCTAAAGCAGCTTCTCACTATGCTTAGTCACAGCAGCTAAGGGCGACCGAGTCACTTGTATCACTTGGTGCTGAGAATATCACTGACATGGATGTGTTATTTTACACGTTGTCACGCTTCCATATCCCTTCTGCCACAGATCCTTATGAATACTGAGTGTTTAAGCCACTCAGACGAGGGTTCTTAATGTTCACACACGAGCACGACTAGAGCCGGACATGTGACTGGTCAATGGTGTTGTTGACCATGACATGGCACCATGTTCGCTCTCTCCCTCTTCTCTTCCTCCTTTTTCTCCCCCTCCCCTCCACCTCTCTCCCTTTCTGCTCTCTCTCTCTCCTTTCTGCTCTCTATCTATCTCTCTCTCTCACTCTCTATCTCACTCTCTCTCTCTCCCTTTCTGCTCTCTCTCTCACTCTCCCTTTCTGCTCTCTCTCTCCCTTTCTGCTCACTCTCTCCCTCTCTCTCTCTAGCTCTCTCCCTTTCAGCTCTCTCTCTCTAGCGCTCTCTCTCTCTCTCTCTCCTCTCTCTCTCTCTCTCTCTCTCTCTCTCTCTCTAGCGCTCTCTCTCTCTCTCTCTCTCTCTCTCTCTCTCTCTCTCTCTCTCTCTCTCTCTCTCTCTCTCTCTCTCTCTCTCTCTCTCTCTCTCTCTCTCTCTCTCTCTCTCTCTCTCTCCCCCTGCAGTCTACCAGTGTCCAAACTTTTCATTGAGCTGTGTCCTATACATTTAAAGATGGTTTAGAGGTTGAGCCAGGCTGTAATGTAATTTAATGACAGGAGGAGCAGCAGCTCACAAAGACATGTCATCTCTCCCTTCAACCCTACAGTCAGAAACTCACCAGTCAGCAGAGTCAGGACCAGGGTCACTGTTTTTGAACCCTGACTTGTGACCTATGACTGTTCCGTCAACCCAGGACCTCCAGTCACTTATAATTACACAAGCTGAGTTTTGAAAGACTGCGCTATTATGGAGGTCTCTATGTAGGTTACTGTTACTGTAGTAGGCTGTGTTTATAATTAGTTGTTTTGACACTGTACTCCTTGAATAAGTGAACTGGGTACTGAACGGTATATGGTTTTCAGACTGACGTTTATGGGTGCGTTGTTTGGGAGACTGTACTGTGGGTGACTGAGCACAGAAACACTATATTTCCAACACTAAACACTATCATTACTGAAGTAATTGCTGTGGACTGACTATGGAAACATGACGGTATATGAGGTCATGTCATGGCAGTGATTTGGAGTAGGTTGGGGTTTGGAGTGTAGGTCGTGGCAGTGATTTGGGGTAGGTTGTGGTTTGGAGTGTAGTTCAGGGTCAGTGAGATGGTAGAACTGTCTGTCAGCTGTATTTACAGGGAGGCATTTTCCCAACATGATTGTTAACATGAGGATGTCACCATTTCTGTTTCTTACTCTCTTAATAATTTAGATTACAATCATTCACATCTGCCTGTACCTCTTTTTGAATATACTGTAGTTTTGTTGTTTCTGATTGACCACCATTATAGATAAAGCAACTGTGACGCCAACATTGTTAACATTGCATCTCTTTAGCGTCCCATGGTGTGAATTTTACACCCTATAGCTGTTTAGTTAGGTGTATTAAGAAGGTAAGGAGAATGGTAAGTTGGGTTTTTTTTTAACGGTTAAGAGAACAGAGAATAGAGAAGTTAGAAATGTTACTATAAAGAGAAAGTGTATCTCCAGTCTTCACCATGCACAACCTGGCACATATTCTATCACATTGTACTGAACAGTGGTTGGATAAAACCTACATTTTTCCATAATGCCTGGCCAATCATAATGTGCTGTAATAAAGTGTGGTGTTTAATGAATGAGAATTCATTAACCTTTAAGAAATCTATCCATGCCAGCTCTAATGGGCGACTTGTTCAATTTCTCCTCTAAGATGGAAAATCACATTACAGTAAAATGACTCGATGGATGGATAGGCGATGTTATCAACAATCCTCCCTCCCCCACAAAGCTTGCTATGTGAAATTTCCTGCCCTGGTTAAAACATGACCATTCCTGACACGAGGTTACACAACCCAGGAGTTATTTTTGGCTATAGGTCAAGGTTCAACATCTGAGCAATCTGAGAGTCTAGAGTCTGGATGCGTTTAAGATGAATTATAGTTTCTTCCCCTAAAAGGAAGAGAGAACAGAAAAACCCTGTATTCTGGCCTCTGTTTATTTAGTCTCTGGCTGATCTCCTACTCTGTCTGTATGTGATTAAAGCCAAAGCCTGTGTTGTTAAAGTTGACATTCATCTGTGAATGAGTCTAAAGGTGAGTCTGGTTTCATGTTGAGTTGTTTTCCTCTCCTCGTTCTCTCCTCTGTTCCCCCTGCTATGAAGGAGTTGGTGGGGTTAATGACAGTAAGTGAACAGTAAACATGCCTGTTTGGCTCTGGTAGCTTACCACTGTAATTACTTAAATATCCACACGCATACCTCATCGCCTTCAAAGGGGGCTGTGGAAAAAACACAACACCTTGGATCACTTTTGTTCCTTCCTCTAACACAGCTCCATTTAACTTGTAATGTTATTCCAGTGCAGAGCTCCATTTAACACAGCTCCATTTAACTTGTAATGTTATTCCAGTGCAGAGCTCCATTTAACACAGCTCCATTTAACACAGCTCCATTTAACACAGCTCCATTTAACACAGCTCCATGTAACACAGCTCCATTTAACACATCTCCATTTAACACAGCTCCATTTAACACAGCTCCATTTAACACAGCTCCATTTAACACAGCTCCATTTAACACAGCTCCATTTAACTTGTAATGTTATTCCAGTGCAGAGCTCCATTTAACACAGCTCCATTTAACACAGCTCCATTTAACACAGCTCCATTTAACACAGCTCCATTTAACACAGCTCCATTTAACACAGCTCCATTTAACTAACTAAATTCCAGGGCAGAGTTGTTGTGTTCTTACTAGAGTGCTTCAGTGTGAGGAGCGGTCTGACGTGTCCTGTTTACTGCTGCTGGTTTGCTGCAGATAGATCTGTGTTTTCTTTAAGGAGAGGTGTCAACAGAAAGGTTAAGTTGAGTGCCACTTCCCTCTTTAACACAGCTTAGCCCAGGGGTATTCATCCGGGTTCCGTGGGGGTATTGCAGGGGTCCACAAAAATTTTTACTTAAAAGAATAGAAAAAATTATGTTTTTATTAATCTTTTTTTATTCATTGTTTTTATGAATATCACTAGTAACAACAACATAAAACCATTTTGTATTACATACCTACAGTAGAAAATAGGATAATATACTGTATCTTCTTTCCAACTTTACTTCTCAACTCCTAATATTGAGCAAATGATACTCATTGGAGCCAAATACACTTTACTGGAGTATCTGACATAGGCTTTGTACACTTACTGGAGTATCTGACATAGGCTTTGAAAAAGCACCCGTGAATAGACTACCAGTGCGGTAAGTGCCGCTGGCTGCTGGTAAAATTTCTTGACTTGCTCATGAATTTTTGCCAACACATGGCTAACCTTTGTTTAACCAACTAAACCGCTGCTCTTAGCGAACATGTTTTTGGAGTTACCTTTCTAGCTAATAGGCTATGTTAGAGTTAACATTTCCTCTTCCAATTATAATGTGGGGAGGTCAAAATAATGAACAACTTTCTACCAAATCTATTCATTTTAAAATGGGTATTTCTTCATCCTTGGCATTTTCATTCACCTGATGATATCATTTACCTGATCATTTTTTTTTTTGCTAATGTATGATGGGGTCCCTGGGTCTCCGGTTTGCCTTGTCAAGAAAAGGTTGAAGACCCCTGACTCAGCCTATTTATAGATGCCTTGTTATCATTGGTGGGGGTGGGCTTCACTATAGCAGTGGTGTGTGTCCTCTGAACATAACACTCAGTGCTATTGTCATGCTTTTCTCGTAGACGTCAGAGAGAGCTGGATGTTAAGAAACCAGGGCTGCTGTTTGGCCTATCCCCAGGCTTCCTACACAACAACACATTATTTTCTCTCCGTATCTCTGGTTTTAGCTGACTTACATTTGACCTTGAGCAAGCCTGGTACCCCAAAGAGCCACTTATCTCCACCAGTTATCATTGGTGTTGTTGTGCACTGAGAGTACTTTCTCTGAATTACAGTTGTGATTAATTATAACACTGTTAGTTACCCACCCTCCCTCCCTCCCTCCCTCCCTCCCTCCCTCCCTCCCTCCCTCCCTCCCACTCTTCAATCCTCCCTCCCTCCAGACCACTCACCCACCCACCAAGTAAATTAAAAAGTACAGAAACAAACAGTAATAGAAACAAAAACTATGAGAAAAAAAAAAAAACAGTTCAATAAAAATTATTATCAGCATAAATGGCCACTAGAACAGACATGACTGCCCACTAAAACATGCAAGTTCCACTAAGTAAAAGACAGGCTCTCCACGTATTGTATTAATGGGGATCAGGTTAAGTCAAACTTTTGCCGGGACCCATGCAGAGTGTACCTAACCTTCTCCAGAGGCAGAGATGACATCACCTCCTTAACCCAATGCATACGCATTTGCCTGATGTCTGGTAGCATTCTGGTCTAGGGGAAGTACCCCAAAAAATGACCGGGTTTGGGCTAACAGTTGTATTACACATATGTGAGAAATAATACCTATAAATTGGGGTCCCAGAGGCCACTCAAATATTGGCATGGCCAAAACATGTCCCATAGTCACTGGACTCTGGTGGCATCTCAAAGATTTGGGGTCAACATTTGGGTATATTTTTGCCAATCTGTCATTCGAGTAATGGAGACGGTGCAAAACTTTAAACTGAAGGAGCTTATGCAAAATGATGATGTGTGGATACGCTCAATACCTTGTTGCCATATATCATCTGGTAGTTCACCACCTATGTCTTGCTCCCATGCAGATTTTGTATTTGCCAAGGAAGGTGGATTAATGTTCTGTATTATGTCGTATAATCTAGAGATTGTGCCCTTCAGATACGGCTTAAGATCTAAGCACCTCTCGAATGGACACTTAGTGGGCTGTTGGAAAGCCTTTGTTACCACAGAGAAAGACTCTACAGTCTGGTAACATCCAAAAGGTTGGACAATGAACAATATTTCTGTAATCCAACCAGTTGAAAGTGTCAGTTGGTACTTAAAGAATGTGATGTCAGATCAGTGGTTGTTTTGGGATATTGTTACTGCATGATAATACAACATCATTGTATCTTTGAACATCTACACATTATAGTTATCAGATTAACATGTAAATGGAGCCCAATTTATATGAAACTATTTGTGAGAAGATTAAATGTGATTTATTCTTCTAAAGGAGAGAATTTGTTGGCATAGTAAACTTATGTTCAAGTCAGTGGCCACACCCAGGTTAACAGACATTGGTTGAGAACTATGAAACACGCCCTTATCTCCCCCAGTACAAAAGCCTGTTGACGGAAGTTAACTTCAGTTCCCGATGACGCTAGGACTGTTGTCCATGCGTTTAAAAAGGGCTAAATTGAACTACACGCAAAGATTACGTGGCGGTGACGATCGCCATGTTAAAATTGTGAATTTTGACTAGACCAGCCAGCTGATTATGGCTAAATGGTATGAACTTTGAACTATTATTCACTAAAGAAGAAGTGATTAAATCCTAGTCGTCGCGGTTATCAACTGCAGTTGAGAACGTGGCCTAGGACGAGGACAGACAATCTCCTAAGAACTGAGGGTACTTCAACGTATCTGCTCTACAACACCACAACCAGAAAGACTCTCCAAAGAACGAGAGCAATCTCTGCTGAACCAGAGTCCTCCAGCTTCGACCCATCTATCGAAGCCAAGCTCAATCATAAATATCTATAATTGCATTATCTTTTTCCGAATGGGCGGTTGTTAAAGTGCATATGTATCGGGTTAGTCCACTAGGGACTTTTCATGACATGATTAGAAATTGACGTATGATCTATCCTGTGTATATATATATATATGTAATTTTGTGTGATTATTTTAGCATTTAGTAAATAAATGATTAAGCCAATTTGTGTATTGCTGATTCAACATGCAGACCAGAATTCGTGCAGATTAGATCTTACGATCATCAGAATGAGACTGATAAGAGGGTATGATAAATAATTGACTGTTATAAGATCTAAAATATCCTAAGAGTTATTTTCGGGAATTGGTAACTCTGTAAACAACAGATTCCAGTGGTGCCCCAGGTTATTAATCATTTTAATTCTTGCATGATTTAATTAAATCACATAGCAATTAAACGTTAGATAATAATTTTGATAAAATAGCATGTCATCAAATTAATCATAGCCAACGTTACGACAAAGGGAAATGTTTTTTGGCAAAGATGCGAGTTTGCAGGTATCTAAAAAAGTGGGTATTGGGAATATTATGGTCAACCCTCAGAGTATCGAATGAGATTAATGTGTTATCAACAAATAGGTCACAAACAAACACCAGACCGTTCCTATGCCAGAACTGGAATGCTGTTTCAATCTGTGATGCTGGGAAGAGATGATTAGATGTTAATGGGGAGAAGCCGCTTGCTTGTTTAAGGCTAAAGTGATTTCGGAATTGGGACCAGATTTTAGTTCTTGACAATGGGGTTCAAAACGTGGGTGCCCAGGTTCATGGGCATTGGAGAGCACAGGAGCGAGACCGGAGAAGTTGTAAGGCTTGACTGTAACTCCATGATGTCCCAAGTTGGGCCATCCTTGTTTTCAAATGTAGAAACCGAATACACACATTTAGATATATTTAGTGACCAGTAGTAGTGTAAAAAATTGTGAAGGCCCAGGCCCCCTGCGGGCTTAGGTCTCTATAGATATGACTTATTCCAAATGAAATTGGAAATGTAGCTGTCCAGTTGTTTGAACATCGACATGGAATCATTTGTAATAAGTACAAAAACCTAGGTTGTACAGTCATCTTAACAAAATTAATGCGACCTGCTAATGAAATGGGAAGAGACGACCACCTTATGAAATCCTGCTTAGTGCGCTCCAGGAGTGTTTTGAAGTTATGTTTAAACAGAGCCTTAAAATAGCGTGTGACCTTTATCCCCAAATAAGTAAAGACCTGATGCTCCACCTTAAATGGGATATTGGCATACCCAATTCCTTCTGCTAGCTGATTAATGGGGAGGAGCACACTTTCTGTTAGGTTTAACTTCTAACCAGAGAATGTCCCAAAACCTTGTAGCATGTCCAAGAGGTATGGTATAGACTCCACAGGGTTAGATATGTATAAAAGAAGATTGTCTGCATATAAGGGCACCTTGTGAGTTATGTCTTCCCTTAATATTCCCTTAATCCTCTACTCTGCCCGCAGGGCGATAGCAAGAGGCTCAATAGCCATATCAAATAGGAACGGGGATAAACAGCAGCCCTGCCTGGCCCCCCTGTGGAGAGGGAAGTAGCTGGAGGTAACAGCAACCCTGCCTGGCCCCCCTGTGGAGAGGGAAGTAGCTGGAGGTAACAGCAACCCTGCCTGGCCCCCCTGTGGAGAGGGAAGTAGCTGGAGGTAACAGCAACCCTGCCTGGCCTCCCTGTGGAGAGGGAAGTAGCTGGAGGTAACAGCAACCCTGCCTGGCCTCCCTGTGGAGAGGGAAGTAGCTGGAGGTAACAGCAACCCTGCCTGGCCCCCCTGTGGAGAGGGAAGTAGCTGGAGGTAACAGCAACCCTGCCTGGCCTCCCTGTGGAGAGGAAAGTAGCTGGAGGTAACAGCAACCCTGCCTGGCCCCCCTGTGGAGAGGGAAGTAGCTGGAGGTAACAGCAACCCTGCCTGGCCCCCCTGTGGAGAGGGAAGTAGCTGGAGGTAACAGCAACCCTGCCTGGCCCCCCTGTGGAGAGGGAAGTAGCTGGAGGTAACAGCAACCCTGCCTGGCCCCCCTGTGGAGAGGGAAGTAGCTGGAGGTAACAGCAACCCTGCCTGGCCCCCCTGTGGAGAGGGAAGTAGCTGGAGGTAACAGCAACCCTGCCTGGCCCCCCTGTGGAGAGGGAAGTAGCTGGAGGTAACAGCAACCCTGCCTGGCCCCCCTGTGGAGAGGGAAGTAGCTGGAGGTAACAGCAACCCTGCCTGGCCTCCCTGTGGAGAGGGAAGTAGCTGGAGGTAACAGCAACCCTGCCTGGCCCCCCTGTGGAGAGGGAAGTAGCTGGAGGTAACAGCAACCCTGCCTGGCCTCCCTGTGGAGAGGGAAGTAGCTGGAGGTAACAGCAACCCTGCCTGGCCCCCCTGTGGAGAGGGAAGTAGCTGGAGGTAACAGCAACCCTGCCTGGCCCCCCTGTGGAGAGGGAAGTAGCTGGAGGTAACATTGTTGGTGCGCACAGAAGCCACAGGGAATGACGGGCCAAACCCAAATCTCTCTAGTATTGTGAATAGATATTCCCACTCAACCCGATCTAAAGCCTTTTCAGTATCAAGAGAGATGACAACCTCTGGCTGTTGAGTTGAGTGAGCAGAATAAAGATTAAATAGCCACATATTATAGAAAGATTGTCTACCTGAGATAAATCCGGTTTGGTCAGAGTTAATTATATTAGGCTTCACTGTCTCTAAACGGCACGAGAGGACATTAGTGAGAATTTTATCATCGCAGCATAAAAGGCTTATAGGGCGGTATGAGCCACAGTCTAGGGGATTCTTGTCCTTTTTAAGCAAAAACCGAAATAGTGGCCTGGGTACATGTCTGTGGCAGTTTCTGTCTAGAAAGGATTTAATTGTACATTAAGCTGAGGATAGGGGATAGTTTAGAGGACAATGCTTTATAAAATGTAATACTTGGGCTCCCAAGTGGCGCAGTGGTCTAAGACACTGCATCTCAGTGCTAGAGGGGTTACTACAGACAACCTGTCTATATAATATATCTTCCATTAGTATCTGAAATTACTTTGGAGGAGACAAACAGGGCGCCTTTTCTGATAAGGATGGCTGCCCCTCTGGCCTGCACCAAAGTTGGAGTGAAATATTTGGTCTACCCATCCTGTCTTCAGTTTGTCATGGTCGCTGGACCGGAGATGTGTCTCTTGGAGAAAAACAATATCCGGATTTAAAGACATACACTCGGCTACGCTTGACCACCTGGTTAATTCCTTTCAGGTTCCAGATGATAAAGCATGTGGAGCCTAGAGTATGTGAATTAGGCATAGTCATAGTAGTCAGAAATTAATGTTAGTATGATCACATGGCCAGTGTGCTGAAAGGTCAGAGTAATATTGTTTTATTTATTTAACCTTTATTTAACCAGGTTAGTCTCATTGAGATTAATAATCTCTTTTGCAAGAGAGACCAGGCCAAAATAGCAGCACATTACATATTACATCACACATATTACCAATTTATTACAAATCACAAATTTACATTAATAAATGTTCATTCATTCTCAAAATGAGCAGCACGGATGGACACTGAATAAGAACAGTTTAAAGTATACTATAAAAAAAATAACGGTCAGCGCATTTACAGCCTCCAAGTAAATTTTCCAGCACTGACTGCAATCTATCTTTAAATACAATTAAAGAAGCGAGCTCCTGTAATTTGAAGTCCTTCTGCAGCTTGTTCCATGAGTATGGGGCGGAAAACTGAAAGGCTATCTTCCCTAACTCTGTATGTGCCTTTGGTACACTCAGAAGAACACATTTTTGCGAGCGCAGGCTGTACTGAACACTTGTCTGCTGCACAATGTGTTTACATAAGTAAAAAGGGAGCTGTCCCAAGATCGCTCTATTAATAAAGATGTACCAGTGGTTCAGTCTCCGCTGACCTAAAGAAGGGTCAGCCTGAGCTTTCTCAAACGACTATCAATGTGAGGTTTAAAGGTTAGGCGCTCATCAATCAAGAAACCCAGGTACTTATATGTTTCTACTCACTCTATTTGCCTGTCCTGCAATGTGACTACATACAGCACTGTTTGTAAGTTAATCTTGGAATTGGTAAAAACCATAAACTTTGTTTTATTCAGCGTTTAGTAACAACTTCAACTGGCCAAGCTGAGTCTGGACAGCAATAAAAGCAGACTGCAAGTCTTCAAAAGTATTTTTAATAGATGATGCGCAACAGTAAATTACTGTGTCATCAGCGTAAAAATGAAAACTGGCATTGGGTTATATTTTTACCAATATTATTAATATGAATAGTAAACAAAAATGGTCCAAGAATAGAGCCCTGTGGCACCCCCTTCTAGACTGGTACCATGTTTGATGACATTCCATCAAGTCTTTGCAACATGATGTCATGATCAACAGTGTCAAAAGCCTTTGACAGATCAATAAAAAGTGAGACACAATGCTGTTTCTAATCCATGGCAACAGTTATATAATTTATAACTTAATCTAATATAAAGAAAAAAAAAACTGCAATAAACAACAAAATACCCAGAAGAAAACCTTGGACCCCTATGCTGGCCTTCCCCCTGTTGGAAGGCTGCATCTACCTCTCCTAGACAAGAGCAAAATGCTACCATGTTCAACCGAACCTCAGTAGAGCTCTATCCAGGGCGAACATAATCAAGTTTACACCTAGGGAAGGGATTCTGGAGGGAATCACCTCAGTTCAGATAATAAAATAATATATTAAAAAGGGGGTATAGGTAAAAAAAAAGGAAAACATATAGGAAAACAAAGCAAGTAAAATTTAACGTTTATAATAATGTAACCCTCTGCTGAACATCCTAACAAGCCAGAACATTGAAAAATGACTGGCAATACAACCTGCAATCTCGTGCCCTCCGCCACCAAGGCGAACCAACCAGTCAAATAGTAAAGAATATTACACATGGTCCTTTGGGAGTATAAATTTGTATGTATTAAACATGCTCACAGTATGTTAGTAGGGTATTCTATTAAGGCATGGAAAGAGAGCTTAGTGGCTAGCCTTACGTAGCGACTCGGCTAATTATTACCACGCCACCTAGCACCATGGATGTACAGCCGCAGCTAGTTGGTGAAAGCTAATTGTGCTGTACATTTACATTTTAGTAATTTAGCAGATGCTCTTATCCAGAGCGACTTACAGTTAGTGCGTACATGTTCATACTGGTCCCCCGTGGGAATCAAACCTACAACCCTGGCGTTGCAAGTGCCATGCTCTACCATCTGAGCTACATGGGACTACGTAAATAAAATATGATTTAAACTATATTGTCCTTGTGAGAACATGTCACCCTATACATACCATCATTGTTCATAACGTTAACTTACTGGATGAATAATTGTAATTTTTGGGCAGCAGGGTGGAAGCACATTTCTGATCAAGATATGAATTCACTAGTTGGTCCTTGGTCACGTTAGCACGGCCAGTGCGGGGTCAGAGTATGAGCCTACAATGGCTAGTTAGTATTATGTCGCCTGTCCTCTTGTGGTTGTAGGTGCACGACAATGTAATCTTTGGCCTTGGTTGGGTCTAAGAATGTCTTCTGCTCGCCGGAGGGAGTAGTGATCTTCAGTACAGCAGGGTAAAGAATACCGAACTTGGTGTCTAGACAGCGGTGTAGGAGCCCCCTCACCTCGTTGAAGGCTGACCTCTTCTTCATAACTGCCGC
This sequence comes from Thymallus thymallus, assembly GCA_023634145.1. NCBI lineage: Eukaryota > Metazoa > Chordata > Actinopteri > Salmoniformes > Salmonidae > Thymallus > Thymallus thymallus. The sequence continues at coordinate 4,836,849 of CM042411.1, read as the reverse complement.
CGTGTAGTCCGAGTAGATGCCAATATTCTGGCCGTAGTGGGTGATGGGAGCTGCTTGCGCTGCCTTACGGAATACATCTTCCTTCTCCTGAAGGTAATGGAATTTAACTACAATTACTCTGGGCGGCTCCCCATTCTTAGGTGCGGACTGTAAGCTTCTATACGCATGGTCGAGGGTGGGGGTGTAATCGAGGCCTAGAATTTCCTGTAGCATTTTAGCTATGGACAAGGTAGGCTGCATTCCACCTGCGGTCTCGAGTCCCTCTCACACGCCGAAAATGCAACCGTTCCCCCGGCGCTGTCGGTTCTCGAGGTCCTCAACCTTGGAAGTGAGTTTGACGACATCCGATGATAGCCTGGCGACTTGCTCTTCCAGTGTCTCCACTTTATCAAAGTAAATATTTGCGCCTTCTTACAGGCTATTCAGACCAGTGTCATGTTTCACCAAGTCTTCCTTAACGGAGTCGATCTTGGTGTTGACCTTGTTGGCGAGAATAGTTATTTGTGCGGATAGGTCAGTGGATAAAAGCTCCACCTTAGCCAGCACGGTCTGTTCAGATTTAATGATAGCCGGCAGATAGCCTAGTGGTTAGAGCGTTGGGCCAGTAACCAAAAGGTCGCTGATTCAAATACCCGAGCCGACAAGGTGAAAAAACTGTCGATGTGTCCTTGAGCAAGGCACTTATCCCTAATTTGCTCCAGGGGCACTGTACTACTATGGCTGTCATTGTAAACAAGAATTTGTTCTTAGCTGACTTGCCTAGTTAAATAAAGGTTGAATTAAAAAAAAGGTCTGGGGACTCAGTCTGTGTCAGGTGAGCCTGAGGGCCTGCTCCTTTGTGACCAGAGGCCATTGTTGTCTCAATATTTTATAATTAAAAGGGCTTGGGAGAGACAATTTTACAATGACCCCCTTTTTCTCCCCAATTTTAGATCTTGGCTCATTGCTGCAACTCCCCAAAGGGCTTGGGAGAGACGAAGGTGGAGTTATGTGTCCTCTGAAACATGACCCGCCTAACCGCGCTCCTTAACACCAACTAGCTTAACCCGGAAGCCAGCCGCACCAATGTGTTGGAGAAAATACCGTTCAGCAGGCATCCGGGTCAGCCCGCAGGCACCCGGCCCGCCACAAGGAGTCGCTTGAGCGCGATGAGCCAGGTAAAGTCCCACCGGCCAAACCCGGATGACGCTGGGCCAATTGTGTGCCATCCTATGGGACTTCTGACACTGGCCGGTTGTGGCACAGCCCGGGATATGAAGCCGGGTCCGTAGTAACGCCTCTAGCACTGCATGCGATGCTGTGCCTCAGACCTCTGCGTCACTCGGGAGGCCCTACCCTCTCCTTTTACTCTCATCTGGAGCACTTTGCTTCATTAGGATATTTATTTCCATAATTGGAGCACGTAAACTGTGGAACGTAGTTTAATAGATTTCAGAATGGGCCCCTCCATCTTGACATTTGTTTTAATAGCATGACTACTACAAACACCAGATGGCAATTATGAGGATGTTCACTGTTCACCTTTATAGCTCTCTATTATCTAAGGGCACTTAAAGCCATCAGACGCCCGCACGAACAGGCTGTACTGTGCTCCCACTGCACGTGTGTGTGCGTGCGTGCGTGCGTGCGTGCGTGCGTGCGTGCGTGTGCGTGCATGCTCATGTACGAGTTGTTCTTTGTGTGTAAGCCTGAGAATTATCATGGCCCTGTTTCTAGTTGATGTTTAAAAGCTCTGATTGCTACTTCATGGGAAGTGACATTTCTCAGGTTGTATATGTTGGAGTTTTTATTTATTTAGCTTTTATTTAACCAGGGAAAGCCCCTTGAGGTTAGAAACCTATTTTGCGTGGTAGGTGGACCTGAAGTTCCAGTAAGTAGAGTAATCCTGATAGCCTCCATAGCTCTACATAATGGATGTGTTCTATTGTTTAAGCGGTATGAATCTCTCAAACACACTATAGTATGTTGACAACAAGTGTTTTGTCCCAGTGTTTAGCGTGTTGCCATAACCACTGCTACGGTATGGTCTCCTCACCTTGTTCCCAGGAGGGTTTACTTTCCCTTTCAATCTCATGCCAAATATCATCATAACACAGAAAGACTCTCCTCAGCTGATCCAGCACAGGAATCACGCCACTAAAGGCTTTGTGGTCTGCAACTAAACCACCATAAAGAGTGTGGACAGTAAGACCCACTTGAATGGATACTTTACACCATGGCCTCACTTTTTCTTGGAAGGATTGTGTTGGTCACATCATGGTGTGAGCAGTAGGCCTAGGCGATGACAGTTCTACATCATACAATACACAGTTAAGTCATCGTCAACTCCTATTCACCCATATGTTACGGGCTAGGGCCAGGGGTTTTTCCTGACCCTGTGACCTGACCATGTGACCCTTTCCTGGTCAAGTCCTAGCGATGCAATATCTCTTCTGTGTTGATGTTAGATGGAAGAGACAACAGAAGACTCCATGCCTCCTGGGCCTCTGAGACTCATCTGAAGAGTGAGATACTGAGATGGTTCCTTAAACTGATGCTAATGGTGACCAAGCACAAGCCTTTCTCCTCCAGGGAGAAATAATTTTCTTTGTGTATTTCTCTCGGTCCTGGGCCTAAAAGGTGCTAGGAAAAGTCTTTGTGAGCACAAATTTTCCCCTTCTTTCTTATACCAAATCTCCTCACTGTCTCCCCAAAGAGAAACGCAAGGAGTTCTTAATCTTATTCTCTTCTACTGCAACAGGTTGATCATATGAAGATCCTACATCGGTAGCATACTTTATGCATTTTTATTCGGTCACTAGCAATATTGAGTGTGCTCAAATCCTCATCTGCAATGTACAATCAGTCAATCTGGCCCAGCTAAAGCCTCAGGTCACTTGGAAGGTCAGTTAAGATGAATTAGTCATGTCCTAGTCATTCCTGTCTGTCCTCTGTAGTGGAATGTTGCACCCAGTCCCTCCTGGTTGCGAATGCTGTGTGAGTGTTCTGGAACACAGTGTCTGGAATCTCCAGTGAAAACAATGTAGGAACAGAACACAAGCTGTTTCTGGTTAACATTCTGAGTAAAGAGAGAGCACAGCACAGGACAGCTCCGAGTCAGAAAGCTGAAATACTGGAAGCTGCTCTACATTCCCAGCGTACCTCCGCTGTGTGCTTTACTTAAGCCCAGAAATTCTCCTATTGTCTTTGGCTTGTGCCGATGTTGTCGAAAGGTAATGAGTTTCAGTGAACTGGTCTTTTTCAGGCAGCGTAATATTTTCGAGGTCGTCTTTGTTTATGTTGACTGTTATTATTCGTTGTCCTACTTGTGCTGGATTTATTGAAATATGTTGATGTTGCATAACCCCATGGCAACCGTTATCAAAATGGCACCTCACGCTTTGCTCTTAACAGGCTTCACTCTACCGGGAACTGTGTGTAGCAGTAAGGTTTCTTTTTACCTTGTTCTGTCAGCCGGTCACGTCGCCTGGTCTAAACAATCACGAAACTTTCCTACTCATCAGCTCTGAATCACTAAGCAGTATGCAAGATGAGCTCAGTTTCCTCCTCTCCCCTGTCTTGCCGATGAGTCAACTCTGTGTAGTTCTCAAAGTGATATAATAAATAGCTTTGCATGGGGGAAATATAGTTATGAATAATCTGCTGCACCTTGTGTGTGCATATCTTTCTCATTCTGCAGTCAGAATTATAGGATTATGTGGTGTTTCTAGAGGTTGTCTGCAGTCAGAATTATAGGATTATGTGGTGTTTCTAGAGGTTGTATCAGTCATATGCTTTATGCTTAAAGTAATATGATAAATCACACTACGGTAGAGAATATCTGATGCATTCTACCTGGATGTCACGGTATTGCAGGGACGTTGCTTTGAAATACGGTAACAGTCAGTCAATGTGAAATTGAATATGCCTCAGGCTACTGCCAGCCTTCACTATCACTGGAGGAGAAAATAAAACCAATCAATCAATCGAATGTATTTTATAAACCCCTTTTTACATCAGCAGTTGTCACAAAGTGCTTGGATAAATACCCAGCCTAAACCCCCAAACAGCAAGGAATGCAGATGTAGAAAAACAGTGGCTAGAAAAAACTCCCTGGAAAGAAACATTGAGAGGAACCAAAATGTTGTTGAACTACAGTAATTATTGAAATATAATTATTATTGAACTACAGTAATGCTTCTGCAAGATCATTGTAATTTCCTTAATGTATTTTGTATTGCCTTGGATCCTCACCTAGCTACGCCTCTGGAAGCAGCTCCAGACAGGTAATGGGCCTTGCTAACAATAAGTGCCATTACTTACTCACTCCCATCCTGTCCTTCCTGGTAATCCACACTAACAACAGCTGTATGCCTTCCTGCCCTTCCAATCTAACACCCTCTTTCCTAATAACTTTGCTGACATTATTTGTCTTCGAGCCTCCACAGTGTTTGATACATTTGGTATGGACTCACTATCACTCACCATTAGGTTGATAAGTGTCCTGAAAGCCTTCAGTACCGCACACACACACTCATGACCCATATGAGTAATGTCAGAGAGGTTATATATGTCAGAGAGGTTATACTCTCTTTATCACAACTATCTCCGTACACACACACACCCAAACATGCCCGTCCAGATGACATCAGGGCCTCCGCCTCAGTCTCTCTAACTAACTACATCAGGATTACAATTTTATATCAATCTCTCCTCCTGAAGAACGTGCATTATTCCACCAGTAATGTGCCTGAGGCATTTGCTTAACTAGGAGGTATGCGCCCACCAGTTCTTTGGTAATGCATCGATCGGTCGGCGGGCGGGCAGAGGGAGAGAAGGAGTATTTTTAGAAGGCTATGTTCCCTCCATTCCAGCTCCAACGAAACCCTCCCTCTCTTTTCCTCTCCTCCACTCCACACCTCGCTGTCCATATTTGTGAAAGAATGTGATCTATTCTCGAATTACACTCCCAATGCCCTCTCTGCGGAACAGACTAAAGTAGAACAGGCTAGGTATTTTAATGCCATTAGGCCTATGTAAGCTAAAGCCCAAGTGATGGAACATAAACCTGACCCAGAGTTTGATGTTACTGATTGGTGGATCAGGTTTCATGTGTGACAGGTTCCATGCTAAGCCAGCTCAGATCCACACACTACCCTGCTGCTGCTTTCCATTCGACTGATGATGGAACACTTCCCTCCTCTGTGTGCTGTGGGTCTGAGGCTCTAGACTCCTGGAGATGGATACATCACCTGAGCAGTAATGTTGTTGTACACAGAGGGACGCAACACAGGGAGGGACATTGTCTGCTTTTGCCTTAACTCTGGCTAGAAGTTGCTTCTAGATACAGATCTAGGAGCAGTTAGCCTCGATCTTAGACTATTCGGGAGAGGAATGCAAAAGTGACTTCTTATCAGTGTCTAGGGGGCAACGTCATCCTACTGCTCTGGCCTATTGGAAGGCAGAAGAACATGCTACCGATGTGAAACGTTAAACACCCCTCTTCTACCAGACAGCTCTATTCTACACCCCCTCGCCTGTCAGAGGGGAGTAGTACAGCAAGCTGAAGTGAGCTGTCACCACTCATCTCCACTCCCCAGTCAGGACAGACACATACCAGTCCCAGCTGTCAGCTCCCAGGACACATACTATACACTCACTCGGCATCGGGAGCCTGCTACACGCCACTGATCTCACACACACTGACAGGAAACAAGCTCTGAGACACATTTACTAGTTTGGAAAGTGACTGCCTGTGTCTACAGACCAGCTCCACAGACCAGCTCCACCAAGGAAGTCATATTTTCATCTGTCACCGGCTCTGACATAACGAGCTGCTAATACGCTCTCTTTGTCAGGCGTGCTGATAGACAACTATTGTATCTGACTGACTCAAAGTGTTGTGAATAGATGTTTTGATGGGAGCGAGATGTGGCATCTTGGAACTAGACTATTCTGTCAGACTAGTTTTAACAGACGTCTTTTAAACAATGTTATGTGGTCACATTGTTTATTTGATGGAGCACAGATGAATCAAAAATGTTCCTTGGCACGGAACGTATTAACTGACTAACAAAAGATCCATTGAATTGATTGTACATTGCATTTACATGCTCTCTGTAACCTGCCCATGCTGATCCTTGTATATTGGCTGTCTTGAAACAAGAGAGATGCATGAAATCCCTGTTCAAGGTATTTTTTTAAAATTTTTTATACATGCGCTGCTAGTCAATTTACAGCAAATATTATTTCAGATGCACAGCTATGCACCAGATGATCTCTTTAAAAATGCTCCTCTTTACACTCATTACTGGCTAAATGAGGTGGCTCGTTTAGAGTCTGCTAGAACAGAAGCTCAGCTCAGCTCACCACCATGAGGGAGGGAGGGAGGGAGGGAGGGAGGGAGGGAGGGAGCGAGGGAGGGAGGGGGGGTAAATAGGCCATATGCTCTGCTCTGTCTTTAATGCTGTGTTTAAAACATGCTTGTTATTGTGAACGAACGACTCATTTGGGGAAAGTACCAGTCGTATGAGTTAACTGAGGTGGGAGATTTCCTTTCGGTTGAGTGTCTTAATTCACAGAATTCAGTGTTTGACACAATCATCCCTATGGCACACTTGTTCTGTGTATAACCTGGTCTGGCTACAACCTATGAATTATATCCTGGGGTTATGAGGTGGGGTCATAGAGGACATACATAGCTACAGTAACAGAGATGTTGTGTTAGCGATCAGGCTGTAGAGCCCAGAGGGTGGGAGATTTGCCCCGTGGCCCCCTGGTCTGAGGAAATGACTTCCACTTCCTCTTTCTTTCTCCTCTCTTCTCCACTTTCCTCCAGCCTGTTTCCCTCTCTCCCCTCTCTCTGCCTTCCACTGTGTCCATATCCGCTACACTTCTCTCCTCTCCCTTTCTGTGCACACTGTTTTACTCTCTCTCCTTTCTTTATGGAGCCCAGGGCAGGTCTGGGAGATGATGCTCAGATAAAACACCTTTCATTAGCTCTGCTCCCCAGCAGGAAATGAATGCTAAGCGGCCGGATAGATTCCAATCACACACACGTGTGCGCACGCAAACACACACACACACTCACAAACACACACGTTTTTCCCCCTCTCTCTCTCTCTCTCTCTCTCTCTCTCTCTCTCTCTCTCTCTCTCTCTCTCTCTCTCTCTCTCTCTCTCTCTCTCTCTCTCTCTCTCTCTCTCTCTCTCTCTCTCTCTCTCTCTCTCTCTCTCTCTCTCTCTCTCTCTCTCTCCTCTCCTCTCCTCTCCTCTCCTCTCCTCTCCTCTCCTCTGGCCAGGCTTAATGAATGGGCGATTTATTTGGTTGGCAAAAGAGAACCTAATCTAGACTACACCCAATAAAACAACCCAGAGACCTGCAGCATCCTCTGTGCATGATAAACAGGATTCTGTGGTTACTGGTGGAGGCTGCAACTGTGATAAATATGGACCCTCACCCCAGACACTGCTTATTGTCTCTCTCTCCCTCAGGGCTTACTGTATGACTATCTGAATTCTTCATGCTTTGGCATTTACCACCTGAAACCATATTATGCACAACTTCATGTGGTTTGCTTTTGTCTCTCTACATTGTCTTGGTTCAGGAGATGTTTGAGGCTCTGTTCCTGTCCTATGACGAGCGGGTGACGTTCCAGCAGTTCAAGAGCTTCCGGCGTGTCCGCATCAACTTCAGCAACCCCAAAGCAGCCGCCAGCGCCAGGATAGAGCTACACGAAACGCCCTTCAGGGGCAAGAAGCTCAAACTCTACTTCGCCCAGGTCAGTATTTACACAGTACAACAAGCAGGACTGACTGCCATAGATTTACCCTTATGATAGTTCTGTACTGCATGGAGGCTGGAGCACACTTCACAGCACTCTGATTATCTACATACACCCTTAACGGCTTTGGTAGAACGCAGATGTTGCCGGTTTTCAGGGATTCAGGATTTTCAACCTAACCTCTGTTTCCCCTGAAAAACTGAAGTGGGGACTCCGCTCAGCCGTCTTTCTACGCCTGCTACATTAGCTTAATCTGCATGTGATCTGCACTAATTTAGGCCAATTTGCTGTTATTTGACGGGCCTGGTGGCGATGACGTGGGTCTGTACCCCAGTAGACTAGGTTTTTGATCAAGCCCATTACTAAGAGACCTCGGATTCAAACGTATTCACCAATAATTGGTTTATATCTCTTCCTCCTCTCTCTCTCAAACGTATTCACTAATCATATATATATATATATATATATATATCTCGCTCTCCCTCCCTCAGGTCCAGAACCCAGTATCAGACGGTGATAACCTGCACCTGGCTCCTCCCCAGCCCTCTAAACAGTTCCTCATCTCCCCTCCCGGCTCGCCGCCCATTGGCTGGCAGCAGATAGACGAGGCCACGGCCGTCATCAACTACGACCTGCTCTACGCTGTGGCCAAACTGGGCCCCGGTGAGTCATACCACTATATAGTACATACTGTTTCTTACAGGGCGCCCGCCCGCTGTCTGTTTTAGTTTGTCATTCACAACTTTCTGTCTCGTATTCTCTGTCAGATCTTTCTATTGTCTCATTCTCTTGTCATTCTCCCTCACGTTCCCTCTCTCACATTTCCCACTCTGTAAATATATCCACTCTGTAAATATATCCACTCTGTAAATATATCCGTTCTGTAAATATATCCACTCTGTAAATATATCCACTCTGTAAATATATCCACTCTGTAAATATATCCACTCTGTAAATATATCCACTCTGTAAATATATCCAGTGCTAGGTGAGGTGAGCGTCATGTAATTGGACATCCTAGAGCACCTACCCTCAGTCAAGCAGGGCAAATAATATTTGTTTAAAGTGGCAATCTAAAGTTCAAACAATAACAAAGCGCCTCCCCGCCACTGATATGGTGAACAGCTGAGGGATGGGGCTGGAGAAATGTAACTACTCTCAAACTCATGGACAGAGCTATGATATCAAAATTATAGTTTTAACCATGTATTTGTTTGTATTTATTATGAAGCCCCCTTAGCTGCTGCCAAGGGTCCAGGAAAATTAAGGCAGTTATACATTTTTTTATATATATTATATTCACAACATATTAAGTGTGTGCCCTCAGGCCCCTACTCACATATTTACAACACAAAATCCATGTGTACGTGTGGGTATAGTGCGTATGTTATTGTGCGTTTGTATGCATGTGCCTGTTCCTATGTTTGTGTTGCTTCACAGTCCCGCTGGTCCATAAGGTGTATTTTTATCTGTTTTTAAAATCAAATTGTACTTCTTTAATGAGTTTCTTGATGTGGAATAGAGTTCCATGTAGTCATCGCTCTATGTAGTACTGTGCACCTCCCATAGTCTGTTCTGGGGGACTTGGGGACTGGGGACTGTGAAGAGACCGCTGGTGGCATGTCTTGTTGGGTATGCATGGGTGTAGTGCAAACAGACAGCTCGGTGCATTCAACATGTCAATACCTCTCACAAGTACAAGTAGTGATGAAGTCAATCTCTCCTCCACTTTGAGCCAGGAGAGATTGACATGCATATTATTAATGTTAGCTCTCTGTGTACATCCAAGGGCCAGCCGTGCTGCCCTGTTCTGAGCCAATTGCAATTCTTTGTGGCACTTGACCACACTACTGAACAGTAGTCCAGGTGCGACACAACTAGAGCCTGTAGGACCTGCCTTGTTGATATTGTTGTTCAGAAGGTAGAACAGCGCTTTATTATGGACAGACTTCTCCCCATCTTAGCTACTGTTGTATCAATATGTTTTGACCATGACAATCCAGGGTTACTCTAAGCTGTTTAGTCACATCAACTTCCTCAATTACCACATTATTCATTACAAGATTTAGTTGAGGTTCAGGGTTTAGTGAATGGTTTGTACCAAATACAATGCTTTTAGTTTTAGAAATATTTACGACTAACTTATTCCTTGCCACCCATTCTGAAACTAACTGCAGCTCTTTGCTAAGTGTTGCAGTCATTTCAGTCGCTGTGGTAGCTGACGTGTATAGTGTTGAGTCATCCTTATATATAGACACACTGGCTTTACTCAAAAAGCTCTTTATCCACAATATAGCAGGAGGTGTAAAGCCATAACACATATGTTTTTATAGCAACAGACTATGATGGATAATGTCAAAAGCCACACTGAAGTCTAACAAAACAGCCCCCACAATCATTTTATCATCAGTTTCTCTCAGCCAATCATCAGTCATTTGTGTAAGTGCTGTGCTTATTGACTGTCCTTCCCTATAAGCGTGCTGAAAGTCTGTTGTCAATTTGTTTACTGTAAAATAGCATTGTATCTGGTCAAACACAATTTTTTCCAAAAGTTTACAAAGGGTTAGTAATAGGCTGATTGGTCGGCTATTTGAGCAAATAAAGGGGGCTTTACTATCTTTTGCTACCCTACAGGACTGAGGGCACACACTTTGTAGTAGGAATAAATTGAAGATGTGGCAATATCATCCGCTATTATCCTCAGTAATTTTCCATCCAAGTTGTCAGACCCCAGTGACTTGTCATTTTTGATCATTTTGGTAATGAATGAGCGATCTGATTCAGTGAATGATGGAGCTGAGTTTGCCTTTTTGGCCAAAATGTAATTTAAGTTGCTCCAACGCTTCTTACTAACATTCCTTATGTAATTTATCTTCGTTTCATAGTGTAGTTTCTTCTTCTTTTCATTCAGTTTAGTCACATGATTTCTCAATTTGCGGTACGTTTGCCAATCGGTTGTACAGCCAGACCTATTTGACATTTATTTTGCCTCCTCCGTCTCAACCATACAGTTTTTCAATTCCTCATCGATCCACAGGGATTTAACAGTTTTTACAGTCATTTTCTTAATGGGTGCGTGCTTATTATTAACTGGGATAAGTAATTTGCAGCGTCTGGTTGCTCCTCATTACACACCACGGAACAACAAATATTATTTACATCAACAACATATGAATCACTACTTCCTCTATGACTTCTTATACACTATATTAAGCCCAGCCTTTGGTTTTCCTAGATATTCCTACTGTATTGTGATCACTACATCCGATGGATTTTGATACTGCTTTCAAACAAATGTCTGCAGCATTAGTAAAGATGTGATGAATACATGTTGATGATTTAATTTCTGTGCCGACCCTGGTAGGTTGACTGATAACCTGAACCAGGTTGCAGGCACTGGTTACAGTTTGAAGCTTTCTCTTGAGTGGGCAGCCTGAGGCAAGCCAGTCAATATTTAACTCACCAAGAAAATATACCTCTCTATAGGTATCACATACATTATCAAGCATTTCACACATGTTATCCAGATTCTGACTTAGTGGTCTATAGCAGCTTCCCACCATAATGGGATTTAGGTGAGGCAGATGAACCTGTAGCCATATTACTTCAACAGTATTTAACATGAGATCCTCTCTAATCTTTACAGGAATGTGGTTCTGAATATAAACAGCAACACCTCCACCTTTTGGCATTTCTGTTTTCATAACCATGTATTGCTACCACTATCATCAAAGGTATTATCTAAGTGCGTTTCAGAGAATGTCATAATATGAATGTCATCTGTTACAAGCAAATTATTGATTTCATGAACCATGTTTCTTAAACTAAATATGTTAACGTGGGCTATTTGTTTAACACTTTTCTGGGATTCTTGATTGTTTTTCTTGCTTTACTGGGAAGCTTAGCAGAGGTAGACCTGCTCTGGTTATTTATGTTAGTGCAGGGTGAGCTGCACACAGTGGACTTCCTGCTAGAGCACACCACCTCAGTGCTAACTGAAAACAATAGCTGTAGGATCAGCAGAGGCATTCGGGGCAGTAAGAGGGACATCAATTAAGTTACTTACATTGTGTCTTCCAGCGCCCCTGGGATAATGTCCATTTTCTGAAGCATTATGACAACTCAGCGACACAATGGTCGGGATTAAATGTGCTGGGCTTGAGTCATTGATAAGTCATTGTCTCAACGCAGCCTTATAACGCTGTGAAAGGATCCAGGAACCCAAATGATTTGGGTGGATCCCATCCTCCTTATAATACGACCTTTGTTTCCAGAAGGGATCAAAATAGTTCTAAAAGTCTTCTGAACCGTTCAATGCCACGATTTAGGGAGGGCCAAGCGCACAATATGTTTTGAGGCAATACAGTTTTTGTTTGTGTTTACATTGTTTGCAAACAAATTAGTAAAACAAGCTGATGGGGTACGACAGTTGAACTAAGTTTGAGGCATTCATAAGTTATATTCTTCAACAATCAATTGGTATATTTCATTAATTTAAAAGCCTCAAAATGGATGTAGCAACAGCAGGTTGCCACTTTAAAGGATTGATGGTCTCAAGTCACACCGGTCAGAACCTGTACCTTTTTAAACGTATTAGTATTCATAGAATACGTCCATTAATCACTGTCTGTTCTATAATCAGCCCTAATTCAGCCCTCTGTGTACAGAACAAGGGCATAGAGAAACTCACAACAACAAAGACTGTGAGTGAAGGAGAATTTATATGAGCTGGATCCCAGTTGACCTTCAGATGCAATATAGAGACATCAGGAAGTTTTACTCCCATACAATGTAAAGCCCTTTGAGTCCTTCAAAATGATTTATGATCATAACAAGATTATCAACTCCTGTATCTTTCCACTTCAGAGTATAGGGAAGGTTGTGTTCTGGCGTTTATGACTGTGTCATGTCCAGGGGTCCAGTTAGTGTTTGTAGTGGATGACACACGTTGACTGACAGAGTAGATGACCGCTCAGGATGTGACCGTCCGTTTTACAAGAGTCAGTCAGGTCGACCTCTCTACACCGCAGCTGTTGGTCTTATTTAAGTACTGTTCCCATGTGGAATGTGTTCCACCAGAGTTATTACAGGCAACAAGCTATTTACATAAGTATTTAAACTGAGGAAGGACATTCCACACAAGGTTGTGTGTCACATTATAGTATTGTCCCAAAGAGGGGAGAGTAACTATGTATTTAGATCCATGGACATATTTAGCACGGTCTGTCACAGACTATGCAATACAGCCCAGTAGGCTTCCAATGAAATGTTTTGATTTAAAAAGCATTTCACACATATGAGAAATATGAGGTTGAGATGGAGCAACTTGTCTGTCTGTAATACAGGATCTCTCACCAGTTTAAGACAATAGACGTCACTTTTAATTGAAAGAACATCACACCAGTCAGAATGTATCGTATCCTGCTTCAGTCCACTCTTCTCCAGTCTGTTTTTCATGCCATCAGAGGGGCTGTGCTGGTGTGCTAAATTTGATATGCTGCCGACTCGAAAGAGCTGCACGCCAAAGCAGTGCCACTCTCTCCACAAAGGTTCCGCTGCGCGTTGCCATGTCAACCATGAATAATGCATGAGGCTGAGAGACATCGACGACCTGCCATTACTGAACTCAATACACCACGGGCTTATTAATCTCTGCTATGAGAGGAATATCAACAAGTCTCTCATTAAAGGAAACCTTCACTTCGACACTATTCGGGGTGTTTTTCCAGTCTCCCTACATAATTCTGATTGATGAGAAGGTATTTCTGACATAATTATACACTATAGCTGTATTTTAGAATTTTCCTGCCAGGCGAGTTTAACCAATGACGTCTGATCTAAAAATAAATGGAATCACACTTTGTAGCAATTACCTTTTTGTATTTCGTCGATTGCACAATCACGATAGCAGCGAGTAGATATGGTTGTCCTTGCTCAATAGAGCCTTTGGACTGCCAGGACATTGCAGGATATCTAGCCTGACACATTTTCCATGGCTTTGTGAAGACTACAGCCTGATAGGAGCTCTACTTCCTTGATCCCACTTTCAAAGGCATGCTTTTCAAAACGGGGCGGTACTAGTTTACAGCTTCACTAGAGCTACAGTATGTTACTGTGCACTATCTATCCGAGATTGCTAATTAATTAGCTACAACGGCTGCTTCTGTTGATTCTTCTTTCCAAGAAGAACTGGACATTGATTTTATTTTTACATAGTAACATACAGCCCTATTTATTTGAGCCACTATACACTGAAGAGGAGTTGAGACGGCGAGAAAAAGAATTGCGAGACCAGCAAGCAGCAGCGGCAGCCTAGACCAGCTGGACCAGGACTCAGGAAGGCCACCCAAACACCACCCAAACCACCCAAACACACCCTATGCAAGTATTCCCTTTTGTAGGACTGTAGTATGTATTATAAGTGTTAGTAGTATATTTATCTTCTACTGTATAAATGCCCTACATTGACATAACTGTCCCTGCATACTGCTGTGTAAACTCACCTCTCCTCGGTCTCCAGAGCAAATAAACGTTGTATTGGATACAAGCCATGTCTACTTATTTGTTATATTGATAGACTAATCTACTGTTTTATTGAAACATGTTTACTTGCCAACAAATTAAAGTTTAAATGAGACCCCAACTCCCTTCATCATTTGTTTTAGCAGTAAGATTATCCAAATACATTTCATGAATATCACAATGAATTGATCCAGAAGTTGAAGTCAACACTTTTTTGGTTTATGATAATCTATATTATACAACGGGTGGTTCTAATCCTGAATGCTGATTGGTTTAAACCGCATTCCACTGTCTCATCAGCCCAGCCAGGCAATTTATAAACTTGATCTCCACTATAAAAAGCATTTAGACATTATCTCACATTTCTTTTAGACTAACATTTAGTTTTCAACAGAAGAGATTTGTATAAACCTTGTTGTCTGTCTCTCTGAATTTGAATATTGAAACAATGTTGCAAATGTCAATCTCCAGCTATCCAATAGTAATGAACGTGTCGGGACGAGACAGGCAGGCAGCGTTTCTCAGTCAGTCGAAAGCATGAATCAGCTGGCATCGTTTAATCCATATTATGTTAGAACATGGGCATGTTCTATGTTAGCCTAACGGAATATGGATGCTGTGTTAGTTGAATGTTCCAGGAAGGTTCCAGAACATTCTTCAGCTGGTGAACCTCTGCTTGTGTAGGGTAATGGCAGCTGGTTTAGCAGGTTCTTCACCACCCACTGCTTCGACCTCTTGCAGAAGATGTGTATGTAACGCAAGTCTCCTGGAAAGACATGAAGAGGATGTGTTAAACACCAAGACTGATCATGAGGATGTGGAACCAGACAATAAACCATGTTCATCTGTATACAAAAAAGGGTACAGTAGACTGGTATGTGTTCTGTTCCACAGAGTCAATAATGGGGCATTGAGATGGACTGTTAGCAAAATTGTGAAAAGTTTGATGGGGGCTTGACTTGTAGACAGTCTAGTCGTGTATTGTTGTGTATGAGCGCCTACAGTTGTGCTGTTGAGTAGACAAGCACTGGCAACAATAGAGGAAATAGGTTAGATGAGCATACTAACAGCCTCTCTTTCCCCATGCCAAGGGTGTGGAAAGTTTGAGGAGCACTTGTCTTGCAGACAGTTTAGTGATTTTGTTTTCTCAAGAGGGTATTGTGCTTTCATAAATACCTTTGGCTGTCCTGGCTTGTTTCAAAGTCAGAAGATGTTGAGCTTGAGCTTATTCCAGGCTGAAGGCTTTCATCCATCCGATCTACAGGCTCTGTAGTATATAAGGTGGTGTCAAGGTCTTCATCATCAGCAGCAGCAGGATTAGCTTGTAAGAGTCAGTGATTATCCAACATGTTACTACTTTGTCCCCATCAATACACTGAAACCCGCCCATCCCCCTCGTGTCAATAATTCACCCATTCTAACCTTCACACACAATGCCCACCCCCAACAGACACCAGTCAGTCACCCACACCATCCCCTACTCACTAATAATTCATTTTCTCCTATTTAGACTTCAAGCCTTGCATGAACAATCAACTAACCCTCCACAATACAGAGAGAACTACAGTTGTAGCCTACTTGTAAAATCACCAACTATGACAAGACATGGACCCTGTTTATGCCTGGCTCCAGTATATTTATTTGCTCATCATGGAGTCATGAAAAGATTTAGTAGATTTTAGAAGGTGACTTAACTTCTTCCTGGTGTTGAGCTTGATGTTGATGCCGCTGCATATGTTGATGTGATCGGACTCTAAATAGAACACATAATGTTATTCACGTTAGCCTCTGCAGTAGTTAGTTAGCTAGCTAGCGTAGCGGATGGCTAATGACATTGATATGCTTTGGAATGTCTAGCCAGCGTATAAAGCTAGCTAGCTAGATTTTAATGTTAAGTAATGTTAACTACATTACCTCAGCTTGGCTTCTTTTCTGCTGCACTGATGTTGGCTGATCGGATGCCTTCCTCTTTGAAGAGAAGGGGGAAATCGATGGAATAGCATCACTTTTCAACGTTCAACTCAGTCAGTCAGTCAGTCAGGAGAGAGTGACAACCACAATTGTCTGGTGTGGTAATGATGTCTTTGAGTTAGAGGTTTAGTCAGAGCAAGCAGCGGATGCAAATGTCAGTCAGCTATTATGTCTTCTTGTTTATACTAGTTCTAAACGGATCTAGCATTTTTTATAGCTCACTAAATGCCTCATACTAGAGTGATTTTTGTCCAGTAGTAGGCCTAAGCCTACTCAAAAAAACTATTTTGGTATGATGATTACATAGTGTCCAGTAGTTAAGCTTAGTACTGTGAAAGGTAGGCTACGACACTCTGAGAATGCTCAATCTCAGTGAGTATCTAAATGTGCATGTTCCAGGAATGGGATTATACAGTATTCCATACAGCCAGAGTCAAGCCCATCTCAAGCCCTTCCTGGAAAGAGCCTAAATTTCTCATCAGAACAGTTGTTTCACAGATTCTGGCCATCCTGCTTATTTTAGCTTGACTTAGCTTGAGCTGGCAATGGCACGGTTAACTCCCACAGTAAATACCCTTCGTCCCAGTCAATGATATAAAGAGAGAGGGAGAGCGAGCACCTGCAGTTTCTTACTAACCTTTCTCTCTTCCATTTTAAGCTGCAGTGGCTGTTAAAATGGCTCCAGGTGGTGGGATGAGATGTAGGAACATTTAAATTATGCAACAGTGTTTGGCATTACTAACTCTCAGCTGTCAACCCCCTAGGGAACTCTCTCTCTTGCCCTCCCTCATCTCTCTCTCTCCCTCCCTCATCTCTCTCCCTCCCTCTCTCCCTCCCTCCCTCCCTCTCTCCCTCCCTCCCTCCCTCCCTCTCTCGTCTCTCGCTCTCTCTTTCGCCCTCCCTCCCTCCCTCCCTCCCTCCCTCCCTCCCTCCCTCCCTCCATCTCTTTCTCTATCCGTCTCTCACTATCTTCCCTCTCTCCCTCTATCCTCCCACTCTCTTGGTGCCTCTATCCTCGCCCTCTCTATCCCTCCTCTCACTGATAAATTGGAGTTATCCCTTATTCCTCAGGGAATAGACTGCATTTCTGCGTAGGCCCACTAACCAGAATATTCTGTAGGTCTACATCTAAGATTGGTGACTCATGACTGACTACTCAAGATCAAATGTATTTTAATAGAATGATCTTCCTGTATCTATAAAGACATGTAGTATACTTACTTCCTCTCATATTTACTGGAACACTATTTTATATTCCTATTGAGTGCTGTTTGAGATTAAGTGCATCTGTTACTAGGCTCTCTACAGATAGTGAAACTGATCGTACCCGTCACTGTAACCAGACTCATTGTGTATACTGTTTTAATAACTCTACAGAAAGTTAGAGTTGAGTCAACGGGTACTTCTCTCTGGGGCAGAGGGCTCTCTCTAGCTGGGTCTAAACCCCCAGGACAGCCACAGCTGGAGGTTAACACCATACACCAGCCACTTCGTGACCTCTCAGTCACTCTGAATAGCGTCTAACTTTTACAAGCACCAAAATATCCCACTTGAAACTTTCCTTTTCTTGTCAACCAACCATGCAGGTCCCCTCACAACCATTCAGTGATATATCTGGTGGAAAAATCTACATGATGCACTTACCTTAATGGTTATGTGGCCACAACCCACAAACCCTACCAGTCCCTTTCACTACTACAGTACATCAGTGTATACAGCACATTAAATGTCTCTCAAGTGCCGGCATCCATTCTCTGTTTAAGGACTAGAGTGGGTTGCATAAGTGGTTCATTTAAAGCAGGGGTCTCCAACAGGTCGATCACAAGCTACCAGTAGTTTGTTTTGTCATAAACAAATCTCAAGTATCAAACCCTGCAAGCTCCAAGCTACTATGTAATCACGGCAACCACCCCTGGTTTGCAGCTACTGGCTTAAAAAAGCTTAACTTAACACAATATGCCAATTAATTTCCAGCAATATCGCTGCTGTCTGTCTGTGTGGTACCGCGTGTTTGTCTATCACTCCGTCCGTGTGTAGCCAGTTGTTGTGATAACCGTCTCGTGGGTTGACAGAAATACTTTCCCCAAAACCTTCTCATTAACAATTTTAACTGCGAAGTAGGCTTACCTGGCAGAAGTATATCATGAGTAAGTATATAATTTGTATCTATTATTTATTATTTGCAAACTTTGTAATGAAATGAGCAGCAGCAGTACAAAACCATCACTAGACCGGCACATTTGACCACACATTCCTCACTCGCTTGATGCAACAAAGAAATTATAATTCTAAAACCAGGAAAAATACAACTTGGGAAAATATAAAACATAATTTGGGGAAAATATCCCATATTTTGGAATAGTATATTTGGAATAGTACTGTAGCCTAATGGGAATGGTTATCTGACATGTTTAGAACACTTCAAGTACAAAACATTTAAATGTGATTGGGCTAAAAATAAAGATGCGTTAGTGGGGAATGTTTCCTGGTTCACTGAAGTAGCTCTTAAATTACAAGGGCAAATGCATTCTATGTCATGGAATAGAGTGCAGTATCTGAATGTAAACTTTTAAAACACTGTTTAGACTCTGATGTAATAATGTAGAGTGCAGTATGTATACAGTAGAAACATTTTCTTTTTTAACTTTTTAAAACTGTAAACATCACAGGCGCTTACTATAGCTATCTGTCATACATCCTTAGTGTGTGTGTGTGTGTGTGTGTGTGTGTGTGTGTGTGTGTGTGTGCGTGTGTGTGAGAGCATTGCAGGCTTTTATTCTTCAGAGTATTAGTGGAGAAGCCTTGGGGTTAGCACTCCTGAGAGAGTTGACTCAGTCACTCTGGTGTTTTATGCTCATTTAAAAAACAAATGATGGATTTAACAGATTTTAATTTAAACATTCATATAAAGCCATTAGTTGTTTATGGAACAATTTAAACTGTCAAGATTATATAGTTTATGTTGTTTCCTAAATGCATTAAACTATCTCAACTCATCCCCATTAAAACTAGTAGCAAGAGACAGCTCAAAACGTCAGCGCTTGGCATATGGGCACAGAAACCTTGATTCAGTCAGATTGCCCTCTTCCAGCATGGCAATAACAGCCAGAGGACGTGTGTGTGCCTTTTCCAGTACAGTGTTTCCATATGCAACCCAGCCTAGTGCTGCGGCTCCACCAGGCTGCCTCCCTCCAACACAAGGCCTCATTAAGGAGAGAATGCTTTTGTTGTTCCCGGCCTGTTTACAAGGCATGCATCCAGCCTCTCACTCGCTTTCTCACTAAGTCTGAGAAATAAAAACACTTAATGAAATATTTGAGGTGCATCTGTGGGCAGTTAGATGGGTGAGGGGTTTGCCAAGCATGTGTGGCAGAAGGCAAGCAGGCAGGCAGGCAGTGCTGTACTGCTACCATACCAGGGTCTGGAGAGCAGAAGGAACAGTGGTACATGTACAGTAGAATAGTAATACTGTAGTACTACTGTAGAACTGTGGAAGTACAGTGAAGACTTGGCTAGGTGTATTGGCCCATAGAACATACAGTAGAATAGATAAGGTATTTTTAATTTAATTTGACATTTTAGTAATTTCGCAGATGCTCTTATGCAAAGCGACTTACAATAAGTGCATTCACCTTAAAGGCGTCTAGGTAAGACAACCACATATCACAGTCATAGTAGGTATTATTTTTCCTCAATAAAGCAGCTATCAGCAAAGTCAGTGCTAGTAAGAAAAGGTTTCATGTTTCCACAATAGAGCAGAGGACGTCAGTGTATGGCATGCAGCACACATTCCTCCCAGTATCAAACGCTCCATCAAATCAAATCAAAATACAACAGGTGTAGAACTTACCGTGAAATGCTTACTTACAAGCCTTTAACCAACAATGCAGTTCAAGAAATAGAGTTAAGAAAATATTTACTAAATAAACTCAAGTAAAAAGCAACACACTAAATTAACAATAACGAGGCTATATACAGGGGTACCGGTACCCCTTGGGGTCAATGTAAATAGTCCTGGTGGCCATTTGATTAATTGTTCAGCAGTCTTATGGCTTGGGGGTAGAAGCTGTTAAGGAACCTTTTGGACTTATATTTGGCGCTCCGGTACCGCTTGCCGTGCGGTAGCAGAGAGAACACTCTATGACTTGGGTGACTGGAGTCTTTGACAATTTTTGTGGCCTTCCACTGACACCGCCTAGTATATACAGTTGAAGTCGGAAGTTTACATACACCTTATCCAAATACATTTAAACTCAGTTTTTCACAATTCCTGACATTTAATCCTTGTAAATATTCCCTGTCTTAGGTCAGTTAGGATCACCGCTTTATTTTAAGAATGTGAAATGTCAGAATAATAGTAGAGAGAATTATTTATTTCAGCTTTTATTTCTTTCCTCACATTCCCAGTGGGTCAGAAGTTTAAATGCACTCAATTAGTATTTGGTAGCATTGCCTTTAAATTGTTTAACTTGGGTCAAACGTTTCGGGTAGCCTTCCACAAGCTTCCCACAATACGTTGGGTGAATTGTGGCCCATTCCTCCAGACAGAACTGGTGTAACTGAGTCAGGTTTCTAGGCCTCCTTGCTCGCACACGCTTTTTTAGTTCTGCCCACAAATCTTCTATAGGATTGAGGTCAGGGCTTTGTGATGACCACTTCAATACCTTGACTTTGTTTTCCTTAAGCCATTTTGGCACAACTTTGGAAGTATGCTTGGTGTCATTGTCCATTTGGAAGACCCATTTGCGACCAAGCTTTAATTTCCTAACTGATGTCTTGAGATGTTGCTTCAATATATCCACATAATCTTCCTTCCTCATGATGCCATCTATTTTGTGCACCAGTCCCTCTTGCAGCAAAGCACCCCCACAACACCATCCCAACCGTGAAGCTTCTAAAGCCATGATATAATTTTTGGGAATTTTCCAAGCTGTTTAAATGCACAGTGACTTAGGTTATGTAAACTTCTGACCCACTGGAATTGTGATATAGTGAATTATAAGTGAAATAACCTGTCTGTAAACAATTGTTGGAAGAATTACTTGTGTCATGCACAAAGTAGAGTCCTAACCGACTTACCAAAACTATAGTTTAACATGAAATCTGTGGAGTGGTTGAAAAATTAGTTTTAATGACTTCGACCTAAGTGTATGTAAACTTCCGACTTCAACTGTAGGTCCTGGATGGCAGGAAGCTTGGCCCCAGTGATGTACTGGGCTGTAAGCACTACCCTGTGTAGCACCTTGCGGTTGGATGCTGAGCAGTTGCCATACCAGGATGCTCTCGATGGTGCAGCTGTAGAGCATTTTGAGGACCTGGGGACCCATGACAAATCTTTTCAGTCTCCTGAGGGGAAAAAGGCGTTGCCGTGCCCTCTTCACAACTTTCTTGGTGTTTTTGGACCATGATAGTTTGTTGATGATGTGGACACCAATGAACTTGAAACTCTCGACCTGCTCCACTACAGCCCCGTCGATGAGAATGGTGGCGTGTTCAGCCTTCCTTTTCCTTTAGTCCACAATCAGCTCCTTTGTCTTGGTCACGTTGAGGGAGAGGTTGTTGTCATGGCACCACACTGCCAGGTCTCTGACCTCCTCCTTATAGGCTTTCTCATTGTTGTCGGTGATCAGGTCTACCATCATTGTGTCGTCAGCAAACTTAATGATGGTGTTGGAGTTGTTTTTGGCCACGTAGTCGTGGGTGAACAGGAAGTACAGGAGGGGCCTAAGCACGCACCCCTAGGGGGCCACGTGTTGAGGATCAGCGTGGCAGATCTGTTGTTGCCTACCCTTACCACCTAGGAGCGGCCCGCCAGAAAGTCCAGGATGGTGTAGAGGGAGGTGTTTAGTCCCAGAGTCCTTAGCTTAGTGATGAGCTTGGTGGGTGTTATGGTGTTAAACACTGAGCTTTAGTCAATGAACAGTATTCTCACATAGGTGTTACTTTTGTCCAGGTGGGAAATGGCAGTGTGGTGTGCAATTGAGATTGCGTCATCTGTGGATCTGTTGGGGCGGTGTGCATATTGGAGTGGGTCTAGGGTTTCCGGAGTGATGGTGTTGATGTGAGCCATGACCAGCCTTTCAAAGCACTTCATTGCTACCGACGTAGACATTTAGGCAGGTTACCTTCACATTCTCGGGCACAGGGACTATGGTGGTCTGCTTGAAACATAGGTATTACAGACTCGGTCAGGGAGAGGTTGAATGTGTCAGTGAAGACACTTGCCAGTTGGTCCGTGCATGCTCTGAGTACACGTCCTGGTAATCCGTCTGGTCCCGCAGCCTTGTGACACACTGCAGCTCCATGTACTGTACTCTGGCACACCTGTTCATTTTGAGGCTGTTGCTAAGGACTGTATCACCTTTGATAGGAGCTGGCTGGGTGGGTTGTTCCTACACACACACACATTCGTTAGCGGAGGCTGAAATAGCAGGGATAATGCCAGGTCCAGATAGGCAGCCTTCATGATGGAGTAGTGCGTGTGTGTGCCATTATGTGATAGAGAGCAGTAATGCTGCCCCTCAGACGTACTGTATGATAGGTGATAGCTAGGATAACCAGTGGTCTTTTAGGTGTGGAGATGTTTGAAACTCTGTATCTGATAGTTGACTGAAACTGATATGCCAGTCAGGTCCTTTAACTTGTTCTGAGGACTGGGCTTGTGCGGTGTGGTGTCAGATCTCCTCTCCTCTACGATTCCCCTCTCATTCTCTTCTCAGCACCTCCCCTTCTCTCTCTGTTTCATTTTCACTCGTTTTATTTTCTGCATTCCTTCTCTCCCCCCCCCCCTCTCTCCTCCCCCCCCCCTCTCTTCTTTCTCTCTATCCTTCTCAGCCCCCCTCTCTCCTCTCCCCCCTCTCTCATCTGCCTTTCTCTCTCTCCTCTTCGCCTCTCTTTCCCCCTCTCTCTCCCCTCTCTCTCTCTCTCTCTCTCTCTCTTTCTCCTCCTCTCCCTTTCTCTCTCTCCCCCTCTCCTTTTCTCTCTCTCCCCCTCTCCTTTTCTCTCTGACTGTCTGACCCTGAGCGTCAGAATGCAGCATTGACGTCACCCAGTGGTTGGCTGAGGAGTCCAGCCCTAAGGAGAGATAGAGACTCACTCTGTAACACAATGCTCTGTGAATACTCTGAATAAGCTTCACAGTGCAGAGCCATGAAAAGTAGAAGAGAAACAGGGAGAGAGAGGAGGAGAGAGAGACCGGGGAGAGAGAGGAGGAGAGAGAGACCGGGGTGAGAGAGGCGGGGGGGGATGGAAGAGAGGAAGGGAGAGATGCATTAGGGTACCGGTCAGAAAACGGTGTTTGCCATTTTAAAAGCCCAATGCAGCTGTTTTTATCTCAATATCAAATCATTTCTTGGTAACACTTAAGTACCTTACTTTAATAGTGTTCAATTAAAATGGTCAAAAATAAACAAAAATCGTTGTTTAGCAAAAAGTTATTTCTCAGACAATAATTTTGCTAGGACTGTGTGAGAGTAGTCTGAGTGAGGGGTCTAATGGGAGGAGCTTAATGGCAGGGATATGTACTGTAACCTGAAAACTAGCTGTTATTGGCAGAGAGGTTTGAAACATTATTTGTTGTTGGTCTATTATCTTATACCGCCTGGTGATGTTGCCAGGCAAGCCTTATTGGCCAATATTACTGTACTAGAATACCTCTTGGCCCAAGGGATGCCGCTGCTATCTCTCAGATACATAGACATTCCTAAAATGTCACAGAACTTTGAGGTATATCCACTTCTCCATCTTTCCATCTAACATTAGTGATTGACATGACATTTGGACAATTTTTGCATCAATATGAATATGAAGCAAAATGGACCAGTGACTGCTGCGGGAGAGTGCAGCCAGAGGGAGAGAGAGATGGAGGATATTGTTTCAGTCTACCCTGGGTTGAGGTCCTCCTAACCAGATAATTACAAAGACTCTCTGTATATTAAGCTTCTGCTCACTGAAATGCCCCCAATTCATGAGTCGAAAATCCTTGAGTTTGCCTCATCTTACTGATTTTTGGTGTCTCTTGGAACGAGGGCTCCCTCTTGAGGTCATACATTCTACTGCAGAAAACTGATCTGAGATCTGCTGCTTTGAATTTTTAAATGTCTGCCTTGTACTTACCATCTCTCTCTGTTTTTCTCTCTCTCTCTTCTCACTCACTCACTCACTCACTCACTCACTCACTCACTCACTCACTCACTCACTCACTCACTCACTCACTCACTCACTCACTCACTCTGTCTACAGGAGAGAAGTTTGAGCTACATGCAGGAACAGAGTCCACTCCCAGCGTCGTAGTCCACGTGTGCGATAGCGACACAGAGGAGGAGGAAGAGGAACCAAAGAATTGCCCCAAACCAAAAATCATCCAGACCCGGCGCCCCGACCTTCCTGTGTCCAACTGAACTCTGTCCCCCTGCCACTTCCTGCCGTAACATCCTCGTCTGGAGGAAGGAGAATTTGACCCCCATCGCTCCCTCTCACAGGAACATTCTCCATGTTCAGCCCGCCCCTTCCCCGCCTTAAGGCCGCCCGACTGGGCCAGAGGGGGAGGGATCTCTGTTCTTTGTACTCGCCGACATACAGCCGTTGATGTGTTACTTCTATGATCGCAGAGTTTGTGTCCGTCTGTTGGCAATACTCCACTACAGCCACCATGCCCTCAGTGATTGGTTCGTGTCTTTATGATTCTGTTGAAGTAATGTCACAGTTAGCAGTGATGGGGCAGCACCTTGCTCTGCCTCTGATTGGCTTAGCGGTTGTGGTTCATGCCAGTGTAAAGAAGCCCATAGGTCGCCTTTATGGGCGTGTGTTAGCTTTGCTCTCGCACCACTGCGTATGTACCACAAGCACAGATGATGAATTTCGCTTCTCTCATCAGGGCATGCTAGCCACTGAGGTGGTGGGGGACTCTGGCGCTGCATGAATTGAAGTAACCCTAAGGAATATTATGATATATATTTTTTTTTGTCTTGCCAATGCATGCGCTGGTCTGATACAGTTTGTGTATTTACTTTGCTCTATTTGCTGTATGTAACCGTCAGTTTGACCTCTCTCTCTCTTCTCTGTTTATCCCTGGGTGTTCTGGCTATCGGTGTTCTTCACAGAAAAACAATGCTTAAACCTGTTACAAGCCATGCGCCTTCAAGTGAAAGCATTATGTACAATGATATTTCTGTGATTTTTTCCTCAATGTGAATTTTTCTGTGTCAATGTCTTGTCCCTGAGAGTGTTTTAAAGAAATAGGAGGGGAAAAACAAAGAAAAAACAGAATGGCCTTGTAGCCACCTCTTCCTCATAGGGTGAATGGAAAGCCAATCAGATGTCATCACGTGAAGACAGTCTATAAAGTGCATGGTTACATTTTTTGTAGAGATATTGTGTTGTCTGAGAAAATGGAGGGTTTGCCTGCAGTTTGTGTGCGTCTGTAGAGAACGAGAGAGAAACATTTATTCAAACTCGTAACGAATAAGAAAATGCATCACAACGATCCTTTGGGGATGAAAAAAATAAAGCTGCTCCTATTATGTTACACAGATGTTCCAAGTGCTACGACACAGTTTCTGTGAAAGTGGTCAAGGGGAATGACACTCACACAACCATTTTTGTTTCCCTTTGTGTGTTTTTGTTGATTTTTTCCTGTGTTGGTTCAATGAGTGTCTTCTTGGTATGCCTGAATAATTTATAGGACTTAGAGCAAGCCCTGTACAAAATGCATTTAAAATGCCCTATGTATTTGTGGAGAACTGGCGTTGTGATCAGTTTTCTATGGACCCTTCCTGTTTTAGACACTGCACCAACACTGTGATTCTACATTACTTTGACACACTGATTCAACCCTGGTGCTTTTCTACACTCATCCCTCAGACTGTAACCCCACACTGTCTGTCATTTTAATCCCGATCTCTGATGATGATGATGATAAATCCAATGGTCCGATTTGATGTCCCAGTTCAAAGTGTGCTGATTGATAATATGGTTTACTCCACCAGGCTCCAGTAGGTTTACTCCACCAGGCTCCAGTAGGTTTACTCCACCAGGCTCCAGTAGGTTTACTCCACCAGGCTCCAGTAAGTTTACTCCACCAGGCTCCAGTAAGTTTACTCCACCAGGCTCCAGTAGGTTTACTCCACCAGGCTGCAGTAGGTTTACTCCACCAGGCTCCAGTAGGTTTACTCCACCAGGCTCCAGTAGGTTTACTCCACCAGGCTCCAGTAGGTTTACTCCACCAGGCTCCAGTAGGTTTACTCCACCAGGCTGCAGTAGGTTTACTCCACCAGGCTCCAGTAGGTTTACTCCACCAGGCTCCAGTAGGTTTACTCCACCAGGCTCCAGTAGGTTGCGTTAAATGCAGTTCATCTACCTGCAATATTTTCTCATCTGCTTAAAACTGACGTTTTAAAGCAGATCAAATGCTGTTGGTAATAATGAGCCACTATCCTTTTGAAAGTCAGACCTCAAATGAAATTGAATACAGTTCCTTTCTATTTCTACAAACACCAGGTTTGAATCATGTAACATTTATATATTTGAAATGGGTAACAGTAGTTCATCCTTGTTTTGTTTCGTACATGCTGGTTTTAAGACACTCTTGAAACTCGTGTTTTTCGCCTATACCCCTAGTCTGTTGAATCTGCCCTAGAAGCTTGTCCTGCAGTCATATCCTTAAACATAAACACAGTCAGAAGTATGCACGTTGTCAACATGTACCTGTATAAGATTCAAAATGTCCAGATATTTGTATTTTACTGATTTTTTTTTTCTCTCCCATTTTTTAAAATCATTATATTATTCTCTGTTTTCTTCTGAGAGTCTGTTGGATTAGGAAGTAGTATCAGTGATGGGGGGAACCAATGTCTGTATTGTGTAAAACTTGTGCAACACCTTCAATGTACAGTACTTGTCATTCTATATGTACAACCTGCCTGCCTACACTAAGGAGACATATCTGTATATATTAACCAATACTATTTTTACTGCATTTTTGTACAAATATTCATGGTAGCCATGTAAAAGTAGTTGACATGATTCTATGGTAGTATTAAAAAAGTTTGGTTTTAATGCATTGTCTTGTTATTAAATGTTGTTGCTTATAGGCCTACTGATTTTATAGGACAATAAGGGGGAAATTATCAAGTTTACATCCCCTCGCCAGCCCCCATTTACAAAGAGGTTGGACTCCCATCTTGTATAGTCCCCCCATTCGGCTCTATTTAATCTCAGATTAATTTATTCATTACAAAATGTAGCTAACATTAGATAGTTAATCCAGAGATTCTTACCTTTACCTCGATTCGGCAGTCTCGTCCAGATCATCATGGCATTTGTAGTTCTTTATGATAGCCACATTAGCAGCTAATTAGCATTTGATTTTGGGGGGTAAATACAGGTGATTATATTGGTAAAAATCACTTTGTCCTAGAAAGATTTACACGGTTATCAAAATTTCATGTCAGGGTAAGCCTACACGAAACATCCCTTATTTTAAGTGTTTCTAAAACGATTGGAACCATTTCCTTGTTTGACTGCTAGGTTTTATGGGTAGACATGAAAATAGAGCTCTTCGGCCATGCACACCAGTGGTGGGTTTGGCGTCGAAATGAGAACGCATAAGCAAAAGAAAAATCTATTAAACCATTAAAATGTAATTTCCACAACCAGAAATGAGCTCAATACTGTTATTATTATAGTATAAAGGATACAATTTAAGGTTGAGTACTGCAGCCATTTAAAGAAACACAACAGAGACCTTCTTTCTGAAATAAAAACGTTTATCTTGACAAAATTAACAGAGGAACATTTGACTGAAGGGCCCACAGATGTATGTTAATCACAAAAGGAGAGTGTTTCCAGGTTTTGATGGAGAGCCACATGCAGGTGGCTAGATTCTGTCTGTTTGGACCTGCAACAACAGAGAGAATAATACAAGAATGGAGAGGGACAAAGAGGGACTACTTTCACATTTTGAATGTTCTTACTGGTTTCATTGCAGAGAAGTCCCTCTCACAATTAACGGAAGACACCGGTGTAGTCAGTGTGATTGCTGCCAGCTGGCTTAGGCAGGGGTAGACTGCCTCCACTCATCAAACTGCCAGGCCAGCTTTGTCATTGCCGTCAGCTGGTCCAACCCCTGAAATACATGAAAAACAAAAAGATGTACAACATTAAAGAAGAGCCAACTGAGTGGTAGTTCAACAGGAAAAAGGGTTGGGCAACACTCAAATATTATCTTCAAAAGATTGTCACACTCATGTCATACATTGAATGCTCCAACTAGCGCATGTTGCTTGTAAGAGGGCCACTCTTACCTCCTCTCTGAACCGAGCCCAGAACTGCTGCCTGGTCTTGGTCTTCTCCTCCTCCTTGATGTTAAATGCGCCCAGACCCATTGGGTCATCGTCCAAGTGGAGTTGGCTCAGCCCTTAGCCTAATAAAAGGCCATTTTTCTCCATCCATCTCCCTTCCTGGCTCTCTTCTTTCCTCCGTTCCACTCTGCTCTCCTCTCTCCTTTTCTCCTTCCATCTCTCCTCTCCTCTGCTCCATTCTGTCCCTCATGCATCCCTACCTCACTCCCGGGATTCTACCTCTTCTCTGTATAGTAAATGAACCCATACACTTGTTATAAAAACGGTAGCTTAAGCTTTTAAAGAGTTAGCTAACTAAAGAAAGTTACATTTATTTTAGGCTGTTTTGACGTTACTATCTAGCTAACTTGCTAGACTGGTAACGTTAGTTAACCATGTTTCCATCATCAACATAATTGTGGATATTCAAGAACTAATTGCCGTTACAATTGTGGCAGCAATGTTATAGATGTAAATGATGTTAGTAGTGTAACGGCCCTGGATTTATAAGCCGCTTAAGCATGCTTTTGGGGCACGGTCGATAGCGGGCTAGAATGTTGAGGGTTCAAGACCTGCTCCCTGCCTGTTTCATTACAGTATGTTATCGCTAGCTTATGTCGTTAACTAGTTGGCTAGCTAACGTTAGTCAAACAAATAAGCTAACGTACATGTCTTCGCACCGCCACAACAAAATAAACATCCCATTTCTACCAAACATAGTTTTAATAAAGTTATGTAAAGCACATTCGCTTTCCTTTGTAAAAATATATTTTGTCTGGGTTTAACACCGTTGAGAAGGTTATTTATCTCAGTGAGCTGTGGCGTGCAGCCTGCAACTCAAGGGACACCTCACGCCAGTGACCAGTGACCAGTGCTCGATACAGACGTTCTGCGGCGCGAAACACAATTCACTTGTGTTTTGAATTGTGTTTCGCGCCGCAGAGCGTCTGTATCGAGCACTGGTCACTGGCGTGAGGTGTCCCTTGAGTTGCAGGCTCAACTCAAGGGACACCTACCTCACTCTCACCTGTGTTAACGAGACAATCACTGACATGATGGCAGCTGGTCTTTTTGTGGCAGGGCTGAAATGCAGTGGAAATGTTTTTGGGGGATTAAGTTCATTTTCATGGCAAAGAGGGACTTTGCAATGAATTGCAATTCTTTTGGCCACGACTGTACTGTAATATATGGTCCAGTCTTACTGTGTCTGCAAATAGTGATAGTATAACTTCTTGGACACCAGCTCAGTAAGGTGTGGTGTACTGTCCTCTAGAGAAGTGCACAGTAAAACCAACAGGCTTGAACTATAGGGTGAGAAGAATACCTGTTTCGACACAACAGTGATATCAATCATATTGCCAAACATAAAACATTCACCAGGGTTGGAAAGTAACAGATTTTTCTTGTAGGTTTAGGATTAGAGTTTTGGGTTACCATTACAGTTGTAGGTGTATTGTATTACTATCTAAGGTTTTGGGTAAGTGTTACCCTAACGCTAACCCTTAACCATACATTGTAGTACAGCCGTAGCACTCATCTTCTATTCCATGGCATATAAAAAAAATTCACAGCAGTAGAAATAAATCAAGTTGCAATATATTTATGGACCACTGGGGGTCAGTAAATACCTTCCCATTTTATAGGCTGACAGTTTAAGGGCCAAGTTTAAGCAACCGAGATTAGACGTTATGGGTGTTATTAAATCATCATGAAGTGAAATGCCACCATGAAATAGTTAGTCTATGACTGCCTGTTTTCATGTAGATGATGTTAAAACCCCACTATAGTGCTATTACGACAGACAGTGGGCCACTGTACAGTAGACCGGCTCTGTCACTGTTCCATTCAGTGTAGAAATATGTTTTGTAAAGATGTTGCATCATCTTTTGGTAAATATGTGTGTGTGCATATCAGTGGTTGTTTTGGCGGGCTGTGCTGTGCGAGTTTTTGTATGTACATACATATGGCTAACTGCCATATAGTTTACATCGCTTTTATGCTCATCAAACAATTCAGTGACCACTTGTGCCGTGTGGATGGGGGCATTGTCATCCTATGGGGGCATAGCCATTGTAGTCAAAAATAATGGCCTGCCCAGCATTACCTGTACTTGACAGCATGCTGTGTAGCTCTCTGTTTTCAGTACAACCATCTGTGTGTATGCCTGTTTGTGTGTGTGTGCTGTTACCATGCTCCAGTGCTCTGCCAGTTTTTGGTCCTGTACCCTGGGCCCCAGAGCCAAGCGAGCCTTGCCCAGGCTGCAGTGGCAGATTTGGGACAGCTGAGGGAGAGGAGTGTGGTGCAGGACCACCTGGTCTGGGTCTGGGGATCAGCCCAGCAGGCCGGGCCTTCAGCTGCTTACTGAAACTGAAAAACTTCTCATATCTGTTCGTTCGTTCGTCCATCCATTCATCCATCCATCCAGCAGAACTATCACTGACTTACCTCACTGACACTCCTCCTTAAATAAGTACATCAAAACCCAACCAAAAACCATGCTTATTGTAAAACTGCAAGTCACCCTCACAAACCCCACAACTTACTGGACGTTCCTCTATCAGCTGTTATAAACTATAGTTGTTCAGCAGAAGAGTGTTTAGAACGGCTTTAAAAACAATTTTCTGCATGTATTTTACAGCACCAATGGATTCTTCAGCGAAAAAGGATTCAGCCCATTTCCTTGGGTTGTTGGCAATAATAGTTTCTCTAATAGCTCTGTTCTAGCAGCAGCCCATTATAAATGGCTATGATCTGATAGTGTATTGGCACGCCGTTCGTTAGTGAAGAGAACCAAGGAGAAATCTCCTGGAAGGCATGTTTAGTGTTGATGAGAGCCCAGCATAAAGGCTCTTGTTTATTTGTGTCGGTTGTCAGTCAGCTCTTTAATTCAAGAGATATTGAATATGTGTTGACACTATGGGAGAGAAGAGAGAGAGGAGTACGTGTTTGTGTGGATGGGCTGGCTGGCAGCATTGGACAGATAGGTAGACTACAGGACAGATGGAAAGATGAATAGATATGTGTAGGAACTGGTGAGACAGATGGATGGGAGATACAGACCTACTGTATTGGCTGTCAATTGAGGCTTACCGAACTTCCTTCAAGGGAGCATGGTCCCAAGTACTGAGTGTGTGTGTGTGTGTGTGTGTGTGTGTGTGTGTGGGTGTGTGTGTGTGTGAAAAAGAGAGAGAGAGAGGCATGCCAGTTCAATAGACTATTTCATATTCATACTGTAGACCTGTTGTAGGTGTAGAAACTGCATCAAGAAACAAAGGTAAAAAAATACATGTTAAAGCCCAATGTCAAGGACATGCAGTACATGCTTTCACTAAACTTAAAGTTATACCAGTAGAATGCACAATGTGCAATTTCAAAATTGGGTAGTGCATCATCAGTTTTCCTCTTGTCATTGCAGACCTTAGAGAGCTATTTATAACTATATAACTGGACATTTTCAGATAAACTAGCCCAATGTTCACCAATGCTGGAGTGAAAACGTTTGGGAACCCCTGGACTAGAAAGTCTTTTAGGGCAGTAGTCTACAGTAAGAAGCACCAGTCAGACATTTTGTGTGTGGCTTTCCCAACATGACAGACGATACCGCATCGTGTCCTTCAGCCATTACCCACAGTGCCTTGCTCCAGTCCCTATGTAGGGATGGGAAATGCCAGTGTGTGTGTGTGTGTGTGTGTGATGCTGCCTCTCCTGCTCTGCTAGTGTACATACAAGCTGCCCGTGTTTCTGCCATCCTCTAACCCACCACACGCCCTGTTATGGTGATGCCAAGCTACATAGAGTCTGGCAGAAGCCTCTCTCCCACTGAGTGCGTTTGCCTACGCAAGCCACACACACACACACACACACACACACACACACACACACACACACACACACACACACACACACACACACACACACACACACACACACTACTCTGACAGATGAGTCAGGGAGGGATCAGAACAAGGTTTAAGGCAAAGATCACCGAAATTAGGTAATCTAACACAGGCTAAACACCACACAAAGGAACCGGCCAAACACCCCACAAAGGAACCGACCAAACACCCCACAAAGGAACCGACCAAACAGCCATTCATTAACACGCATTTTATTCATTTAATCCACCAACACACACCATAGAGTTCACACCATAGAGTTCACCATAGAGTTCACACCATAGAGTTCACCATAGAGTTCACACCATAGAGTTCACCATAGAGTTCACACCATAGAGTTCACCATAGGGTTCACCATAGAGTTCAATGTGCGTTAAAACCACAATGTGCGTTAATTTAAGCGGCTCTTATGTGCTTGATTACCAAAGCATTTGAAATCATTTAAGTCAAGACTCAGAAAATAACTGTTTTAATATGAACCCTGAATATGCTTCATTACTGAATCAGAATTAAGGCAACTTCTATTTAAATGAATAGAAAATAGAGCAAGCAGAAAAACTAGCCAATCGAGGTTGGTGGTCATTCCCTATTGGACAGAGGTGGTTATTTCTTGAGTCCTATTGGACAGGAGACTCCAGTGCCGCTCAGGCCACAGTATCCATGGGGGTTCTTGCTGAGGTACTGCTGGTGGTAGTCCTCAGCATAGTAGAACTCCTGGGCCTCGGCTATCTCTGTGGTGATTTCTCCAAAGCCCCCCTCTATCAGGACCTGTAGAAACAGAAAAAACAACATGTCATTAGGACTGACCTTCAGGAATGAATGGTTCAGGATTGAATAATAACAAGGAAAATACTTACTTTCTAAAAGCCACACAAATGAACCATTTTGAAACATTTCCTGCCTCCTTCCATGTAAGTACTTAAAACTAAAAATCTACCTCCAAGGAAAGAATTTTCTTACAAAGAAAAAAAAAATATATTGTTGGCAGTTCTCTTTCTCTCATTTGTAAAGCATTGGGAGCAGAGACGGACACAGAGAGAGGTCATTAGTACTCTGGATTCCCCTACGGGTGAGGCCCTGACAGATGTCTGCTCACGTGTCCCAGATGTGCCCAGTGTGTGTATATATGGGGAGGGGGAAACGGGTTTATGAGTGTGTGTGTGCGCTGTCACAAGCATACCCAGTACCAATGCCTGCAGCATTTTGATATGGTCCATACACACATCAGCCAGGCTAACCCCCAGTACAGGGCCGTCTAAGCAGGTACACATCAGTGGACCATCCTCGCTGCTTTTCCTCCTCTATGAAAAATCATGCTGGACCTTTTGGGGTTACTGGTACCTGTTTTGCCTGGTGTCATAATGTTGGGTTTGACTGTATACCAAGGATAGGACCAGGCTGAATATCATCTGAAATCTGCAAGCAAGGTTTGAATTGTACGCTAGTCTGGTATAATATACAGCATATAGAAAAATCCAGGTTGGAAGCAAATTCATTGTTCTGGGTTGTGAAAATATGATGATTTTTAGCTGAGAAATGTTCAGGGGGGAGTAGATTTAAACTACATGGTATGTGGACAATTATAAATTATTATTATATTATCAATTATTGGGAGTTTTATACATAGTGTGTGACTGTAGCTTATAGTTTATCCTCCGTTAGTCAGCACCTCTACATAAATTACTCTGGGTATGCGCCAGCTCGTGTTTTTTATTCGACACCTGCTCCTCAAACATCTCATTCCAAATTCATGGGCATTAATATGGAGTTGGTCCCCCCTTTGCTGCTATAACAGCCTCCACTCTTCTGGGAAGGCTTTCCACTATATGTTGGAACATTGCTGTGTGGACTTGCTTCCATTCAGCCACAAGAGCATTAGTGGGTTGAGCACTGATGTTGGGCCTTCCCCAAACTGTTGCCACAAAGGTGGAATCGCAGAATCGTCTAGAATGTCATTGTATGCTGTAACATTAAGATTTCCCTTCACTGGAACTAAGGGGCCTAGAGGGAACCATGAAAAACAGCCCCAGACCATTATTCTTCCTCCACCATGGAAACCCATTTCATGAAGCTCCCGACGAACAGTTCTTATGCTGACGTTGCATCCAGAGGCAGTTTGGAACTCGGTAGTCAGTGTTTGCAACCAAGGACATGCACTACACATGTTCTGTGAGCTTGTGTGGCCTACCACCTCGCGGCTGAGTGTTTCCACTTCACAATAACAGCACTTAAAGTTGACCAGGGCAGCTATAACAGGGCAGAAATCTAACGAACTGACTTGGAAAGGTGGAATCCTATGACGGTGCCACGGTGAAAGTCACTGAGCTCTTCAGTAAGGCCATTCTGTGGCTGAAATAGCCAAATCCACTAATCTGAAGGTCCAAATACTAGTGTACCTTAATACACTATCACTTGCCTTTCCATCTTTATGTCCACCATTATTTCCCAGTCTCTTCCTCTACCTCGCCAACCTCCCCCTCTCACTAATGCTAATGTTCTATTGCTCTGTGTGAAGTAACCTGCCAACCAACTAATTTCTCTGACCATCTGTCTGGAGGTAGCCACGCACTAGGAGCAGCTACCATTACAAAGGAGACAGGAGATAGAGAGAAAGAGGAGACAGGAGAGGAGACAGGAGAGAGAGAGAAAGATGAGACAGGAGAGAGAGAGAAAGAGGAGACAAGAGAGAGAGAGAAAGAGGAGACAGGAGAGAGAGAGAAAGAGGAGACAGGAGAGAGAGAGAAAGAGGAGACAGGAGAGGAGAGAGAGAAAGAGGAGACAGTAGAAGAGACAGGAGAAGAGACAGGAGAGGAGAGAGAAAGAGGAGACAGAGAGAGAGAGAGAAAGAGGAGACAGAGAGAGAGAGAGAGAGAGAGAGAGAGAGAGAGAGAGAGAGAGAGAGAGAGAGAGAGAGAGAGAGAGAGAGAGAGAGAGAGAGAGAGAGGAGACAGGAGTGAGAGAGAAAGAGGAGACAGGAGAGGAGAGAGAAAGAGGAGAGAGAGAAAGATGAGATGAGAGAGAAAGAGGGAAAGAGGAGACAGGAGAGGAGACAGGAGAGAGAGAGAAAGAGGAGACCGGAGAGTAGACAGGAGAGGAGAGAGAAAGAGGAGACAGGAGAGGAGACAGGAGAGGAGACAGGAGAGAGAGAGAGACACAGAATCAACTCTCCTCACTCAAGAGCCTTTTCTTTATTGCATACTCCTCATGTCCTCTCTACTCATCTCCTTCTTAAACCCCATTGGATGAGAAAGCCAGAGGTCCCTTTTTGAGAAGGTGATGAGAGAGGAGTTGGCAATTGAGAAAAGGCCATACTCTCCTTCATCGCCAGCCTCAGCCCCAACTCTATACCCTCAGCCCTAACTCTAGTCCTAACTATACCCTCAGCCCTAACTCTATTCCTAAATATACCCTCAGCCCCATATCTAGTCCTAACTACACCCACCCCTATAACCACAGCTTCACCATTACAACCCCAGCTCCTCCCCTATAACCCCAGCTCCTCCCCTATAACCCCAGCTTCCATATAGGCCATGGATGGATCTCCACAGACATTTAAGCCTCCCTCTAACTCTCTCAGCCTCATCATCCCTCATTTTCCACTGACTCCTCTCTGCCTCATCTTTCCTCTAAAACTGCCTCTTTCCATTCTCTACTTTCTACCTCTCTCTCTCTGAATATCTCAGCGTGGGCAACCAGAAGGTAGCTATCGCCATCCGCAGCTCACCAACCCCCCCACGATGGCACCCTGCCAAACTGGCACCGCCAGATAGGATTGGAGACCGGTATGTTTCCGTGGTGGTACCGAGCCTGGACGGCGCGCCATCGTTCTGAGCTCACCCATTCTGGCAGCCTACCTAAGAAGCCTGGTCTCTAGGGAGACCAGAGCTACAGCGGGCAGCGTTAACACATTGTCACAGCGAGGTGGGAGGAAGGTCTGTGTGTGTGTGTGTGTTTCCGTGCATGCGTGCGTGTGTGAGTGTTTGAAAATCCAGGGCTGTAGCTAACATAATGCAGTGGCAGGTGTTATTTCTTTCTACCTCTCAGCTCTGGAAAATGGATCAGAGCAAGAGCTCGAGACAAAAGGCTTTTACGGAACAAAACAAGGTAAGCAGGCCTGGTGGCCAACAGGCTGAGACATTGGCAGCACATTAAATCCCAATCACCATTTGTAGTCCATTTCTGGGCAACAAAGGATGTGTGAAGAGTGAAATATCCCATTTAGCGTTAAGAGCCTGTAATACGCCAAAGGAAACTCCAGCAGAGCATTGTGTATGTCCCCCCATCCCGTCTAAAGCACCTTGTGTATTTAAGGACCCCATAAACACACACAGCTTTGGATGCAGGTAGGAGATAAAAAAGGATGTAGGGGTGTAGCTGAGATTTTAAAGTCAATGTTTTGAATGTACAGAACTAGAGCTGCCACTAATTCCATTGGAATTAGAATGTCCATATGTTGTATTCCGTTTTTACGGTTGGTTAGCATCTTCAGGGAAAGACATTTACAGAATGGGGGAAATTCAGACCCGAGTTACGCTCGTGTAAATCATAGGCAATATTCAGAACAGGTGGATTCGCCCCCCCCCCCCCTCCCAATATAGCATATGAACACGTAATAAGCAATGGCAAAACAAATGTATTGCAGGAAATTAGCTTTAACGATCGACTTTGGGCCTCTCCGATATTTTACTTGGCCTGCCACTTCTGGCCTTAACAAGAACTGTGCCTGTGGTCTTCCATTTTCTCACTATGTTCCTCACAGTGGACACTGACAGCTTACATCTCTGCGATAGCTTTTTGTAGCCTTCCCCTAAACCATAATGTTGAACAATCTTTGTTTTCAGGTCATTTGAGATTTGTTTTGAGGCCCCCATGTTGCCACTCTTCAGAGGAGAGTCAAAGAGAACAACAACTTGCAATTGGCCACCTTAAATACCTTTTCTCATGATTGGATGCACTTGTCTATGAAGTTCAAGGCTTAATGAGCTCACCAAACCAATTGTGTGTTCCAATTAATCAGTGCTAAGTAGTTACAGGTATTCAAATCAACAGAATGACAAGGGTGCCCTATTTTTCACATCTGATTTAATTTCATACAACTTAATATTGCTACACTAAACTTTATCATACGACTGTATAAAGTGTAATAATTGGGATGCAAACTCTAAATGTAATATATTTCAACGGTATACCTGACATGGTACAGGTGGTACAAAATATTAATGCGAGTAGACCGCTGATTGGCCAGCTCATCCTCTATGAGGAAATAGCAAGCATTTTTTAAACCGTCTGTTTGAGATACAAGTTTGAGGTGGGGTTTTTGAAGTGCTTTGGCCACAAATACGAGGATTGGATGAGTCAACAACATTAATTGTACTGTGTTTTCAAAATACCCATCCATATAACCCTCAAAATACCCCTCAAGAAAGGCATAATAAGTAATGTCAAATTCTGTAGAATGCACTTTTCTCTCTACACGTATTCTGACCTTGAACTTAAGCATGGGGGAAATGCCAGTGCCAGCAAGGTACGCGTTTGGAGTGGAGATCGAAGAAATGGAGGTGTGGTGGAGGTGTGTCTATAGATATGCCGTATTCTGACCTTGACTTCAAGTAGAAAAAGCATCTAATGTATTTTTTCAGATAGAAATAACAGCATTCTCCATGCACTGTAATTTATAAATTGATATGATAAGAGGTACTGATAAGAGCTAGGTACATGAGTAATCCATTTGGTGCAGGGGAATGTAAATATAGGATAAATTATAATTGAAACCAGTCATATGGCAGTGAACTAAAAAGCATATCAACATGACAGTTAGGCCTATTTATGACCATTTTCCACAGCGAAGTATGAAATTCTGTGCCATTGTGCAGAATTTTAATTGTATGGTGTTATAATTTGCAGGGATTACATTTGGAGACGCAAGCCAAATTGGATGGCATGGCCCGACTTTTTCTGTTTCCTAATATTGACGCTTATAGAGACCCCAACTGATGTATAGAACAATTTTTAAATGATCTACTTTGGTTTAGATACAGTCAAGCATCATGCAAATCATTGTACTTGGTTCAAATACGTTTTTTTGGACCTAATGTGCTTACCACATTGACCTCTTCCATAAATATTTGGTCAAATTATATATTTTACGTATATGTGGATCAACTTACCCCTTTGGCTCAACTTATGGCTTTCCCCTACGGCTTAACCTACATCCTGGATCAGAGGAAGTGCTAGTGGCAGAATCTCCAAAATGGCGTCCCTGTCCTCCTCTCCTCTAACTCGGTGGCTGCTGTGTTTGTTCCAGCGGTCCTGTGCTGTGTTATTTTACCAAATGGCTAAATGCATAATTCAGACTAATTCATTTGCATGTCAGACTGAACACTCATTTGGAATGCAAATACCTGTGCTCCATGGTTAACCACAGAAACGTGAAAAGCAGTGATAAGCAGCCTAACAGGACTTTCTATTGCAGCCATTTCAGGAAGACTAAAAATAAAAAACCCAGAGCTGCATGTTAAAGAGCTAGAGTAGGATTACACACACACACACACACACACACACACACACACACACACACACACACACACACGCACACACACACACACACACACGCCTTTGTGCACAGAAATGGAACGTCAGAAAAGAGAGGGGAGAAAACATTTTAGAAAAAAGGAGAGAGGGGAGGGTGAGCAGAAGATGAGAAATTATTGAAAGATGAAATTCATTTTTAGGAATAATTCATGCTGACACAAAGGGAGCAGCCCTCTAGCATGAGATCCACCCATTGAGGAATCAAGAGTTATCACCAGAGGTGGAAAA